>JAOWBW010000434.1:57094-612126 GCA_026119855.1 Campanula takesimana | reverse complement strand
CCTGGACAAGTTTGATTCAAAGAGTGATGAAGGAATCTTTATTGGATATTCCATCACTAGCAAAGCATACAAAGTATACAACAAAAGGAGACTTTTGTAGAAGATCAATTCATGTTGACTTTGACGAAAACAATGATCAAAGCAACACTGACTTGTGTGATTTTGATGAATCCATTGGCAATTCTGACACCTTCCAGAATCAACTCTAACTAGCAATAATCCCTCATCCTCAAATGAAATCATCAGCTATCTCCCATATGTCCTTCCCAAAGACATTCCAGTCAGCCAAATAAAGCCCAACAGCTTTCCCACCCCCAACAGCTATCCTACCCTCAACAGGATAGATGAAGAAAATGAAAGCTGTTTCAGTCATTCTTCCTCAACCTACAACTCCTATCCCAATCACTAATGATGATAACCTTGTCATTACTCTGCCCATAATCAACAGATCCCATTCCTGAAGGCACACCCTTTTATGATATCTTCATGAGTGATTTCATTTCTCAAATGGAACCAAAGAAGATCCATGAAGCCCTGCAAGATGCAGACTAGATAGAAGCTATGGAAGAAGAACTTGAACAATTTGAAAGGAATAAAGTATGGAGACTTGTTCCTAAACCAAGAAATCAAACTGTCATTGGTACCAAGATGGGTCTTCAGAAATAAATGAGTGAAGATGGTACTGTAGTAAGAAACAAAGCTAGACTTGTTGCTCAAGGATACAGACAGAAGAAAGAATTGATTATGATAAGACCTTTGCACCTGTAGCAAGACTTGAAGCAATCAGATTGTTCTTGGCATTTGCATCATTCAAGAAAATGAAGGCATTCCAAATGGATGTCAAAAGTGCATTTCTGAATGGAGTTCTAAATGAACAAGTATATGTCTCTCAACCTCCTGGATTTGAACATCCCAAATTTCCAGACCATGTATACAAGTTGGATAAAGCCCTGTATGGTCTGAAGCAAGCCCCCAGAGCATGTATGATACTTTATCTAAATTCCTTCTCATTAAAGGATTTACCAAAGGACACATTGATAATACCCTGTTCATCAAGAAATATGGATAAGATACTCTACTCATTCAAGTTTATGTAGATGATATCATCTTTGGTTCATCTAATGAACAACTGTGCAAAGAATTTGGAGATCTATGCAAAAACAGTTTAAAATGAGTATGATAGGAGAACTAACTTACTTTCTTGGTCTTCAAGTCAAACAAATGAAGGATGGAATCTTCATTAACCAAGCTAAGTACACAAGAGACATGATCAAGAAGTTTGATATGCAGAATGTCTCAACAGCTAAGATACCTCTGTCTACAACAACCAAACTTCATGCTGATACTGATGGTCAGAGTGTTAATCAACACTATACAGAAGCTATATAGGATCTCTTCTATATGTTACTGCATCAAGACCTGACATCATGTTTAGTGTATGTCTCTGTGCAAGATTTCAAGCCAATCCCAAAGAATCTCACCTTGCTGCTGTAAAAAGAATTTGAGATACCTTAAGGGAACCCCCAGATTATGGCTTGTGGTACCCAAATGAATCATCATCTCATCATTGGTTTCACTGACTCAGATTATGCTGGATGCAATCTGGACAGAAAATCAGCAAGTGGTGGATGCCAATTCATTGGATCAAGGATTGTATCATGGTCTAGCAAAAAGTAAACCTCTGTAGCAACCTCAACAGCTGAGGCTGAATATGTTGCAGCTGGTCTCTGCTGCTCACAAATTTTGTATTTGAGAAGCCAACTTCAAGATTTGGAATAAATTTATCTAATATTCCAATTTTCCTGTGATACTCAAGTACCATTGCTATGACTGAAAACCCTGTTCAACACTCTAAAACCAAGCATATTAAGTTAGATACCACTTCATTAGAGATCATGTTGAAAAAGGGAATATCAATCTTGCAAAGTTGGTACTGAAGACATGTTTCTGATATACTGACTAAGGCTATGGATGAAAAGAGATTTGAACTTTTGAGAGCAATGTTAGGAATGATTAACTTACCTAAGTAAAGGAAAAATTGAACTTCATTCATTTAAACTGAAAACAGTACATAAAGGAAGATAGCTGTTCACAGAACCCCAACAGCTATCTATCTAGAACCATAAAAATCAGATCCTATGATGTTACAACCTTCATCATCAGGACCAAAACTACCTACCCTACTACCTTTTTCTACTCTTGTACTAGTAGCCCTACTTCTGTTAACCCTCATTCTCAAAAATTCTCTTCTGAACAGCTAAGCAAGCAAAATAAGCTGTTCAAATCCAAATGGCCCTTACTCTCCTGTTCCTGAACCCTCAGCAGATGTGTCATGCTGATTCTCCCCTCCATATGATCTCTCCTTGGTAGCCTGACTAGTTTCCCCATATACCTCTCCAACCATATGGGATGCCTCTTCAAAAAGGGATCATAAGAGGTAACTGAATACTGCAAAGGAGGACCCATAGTTCTTGGCCACCATTCCTCTACAGCATCATAAGGAGGCATATCCTCTAAAGGAGAAATAAAGCTGAAAGATCCTGAGGTCTGCCACTCTCAGCAGCTATCATAGCCATCTGTGAGTCAGGACCCCTCTCTTCACTTTTAGTAACTGGAACTGGGCTGCAACACTTCATATACTGCCTGAAAAGTTGTATATGAGTTCTTTGGGGAATCTGGCTAACTCCATTAAAGTTATCACATCCACCTTCCAACACTGTAATGGAAAGTAAATCTCTTGAACTGGGGTAATAACCCTTGGCTTTTCAACCACAGGAATCTGTTGTGTCTGAACAGCTAACTGATTTTCCTGGTGCATCAACTCTCTCCCAATAAGATCCTTCTCTCTCTTTGTATATCTCTCCCCTCCCTGCCAGTGTTCTCTTCATCATGACATTTAAATCCCTCTTTTCTCATCAACTCCCCTAAAGTAAAAACCTTCTTAACTTCAGAATATGGAACCTTGCTTTTACTGCCTTCTTTACACTCATTTCCTTCCCAAATAACTTAATACAAGTCTTCACCTGCTCCTCACCTGCTCCTCTCTTACTTCTTTCATTTTTTCCCCCTCCTTGAGACCTCTCCATCTGAATCAATCTCTCTCTTTCTACCCTCATAAAGGCATCCTTCTCTATCTCCCATTCTCTTTTTTCTCTTCTCTCTCTCCCTCAGTTCATCACCCTTTAAATGATGACCCAAAGGAAGCTGATCAACTTCATCCTACAAGGAATGATCAGTCTGCACCTTATAAGACCTAAACTCTCTTTCAAACTTCTCTCTCTCTGACTCCTCATCACTAGGAATTGTAAGACAAGTTTCTAAATGATTGAGCCATTTGCTTGGACTATACTTAGAAAAATTCTACCCATTTTCAAATGATTAACTCAGTATATCTTCAACAGCCAAACTCCTGCACCTTATATAAGCAAAGCATTTATGTTAGTTCATAATAAGGCACAACCATATGGTCAGCTGTTGATAAATTCAAGTTCAAAATATATAGACTGATTTGACTCTTAAATTGTATCATTGGAGGGTTTATGAGGCAAGGCTAAGATGTGATGGTCAATATTAATTTGAAAGAGTGCTAAGTTAGCCAAACTGAGTACTCACCTTCTTTCATTTAATAGCCGCCCACATTTTATGGATATAAATGGAATAACATTCAAATCTCATTCTATCTACTGTTCATATGTACAGTAACAGGAGTTAAGAGTTACTTCCTCACTTTTTTCCAGTTAACCCCCTGGATATTCAAAAGAATTACAAGCACCCTCGCTCATTTTTTTGGTTTCTGAATAAATGAACAGTTCAGTGCTCTTGCCGGTCACTATTCATAACGGCTATAATAACTCCCCACTCTCCCCACTCTCTAATAAAAATAACCGTTGTACCCCACATCCTTAAACCACGATATTTTTCACTCTCTCAACTATTCTTCGTCAATTTCATCTCTTTCGCATACTCTGTTTTCTTAAACCCTAATACACTGTTTCATTCTTCTTCTAAAAATCAATGGCTCTCTCTGATGATTGTCATGGTTACTATATTGAATCCGATTTCTTTGAAGATGATGTTGGTCAGTTTGTCAAAAGAATCCTTGAAAACAATAGCCTCATCACCATGCTTACTGCTCAAAACCCCATCCTTGAGAATGCCTGTTTGGAAGTATATTCCAAAGGAACCCGACTTGATAGTGGATCTATCCGTTGTGTTTTCCAGGATGTGATTATGCTCATCAATCCTGAAGATGTCGAAACCACTTATGCAATGATCAATTCTCGTAATCTTCTGACCAACCCTTGGAGAAGACCTTGATTCTAGTTTTAAAGGTCTGTATGAAGAATTTACTGGCCAAATGATTGAGAATTAAAACTCTGTGAAAAACAAATCATTATTCAAGAAGAATTTGTCCATCAACAACTCTGCACTTAGTGATGTGGTAATCAAAGGGATGTTTGGGAAACAGTCCTCATTAGACCAACTAAGTTCTGCAGAATGGAAAGTGGCCCTTGGCCTAATTCAAGGGAATATAAATTGGTGCAGAGTGATGCTAGAGAATTTCAACCTACTAAACTCTCCATCAACCCTAAAACCCTCTGTGAGATCAACCAAGCCCAACCTTTTCAGATTTATGAGTGGGATTCTTGCTAAGAAACTGGCAACACACTGGGTTGCTTCCCTAGAATCAAGATGGTGTTCAGTGGTCTCACTTAGCAAATCCAAGAAGTTTAACAAGAAAATTGTCCCTCTCAAAGGAACTAAGGAGGGAACAGCTAAGACAACCCAACATCCATCTAGGGTTAGAACCACAAGAAAGACCAGATCAAAGGATGTACATGATATTGAAGAATCCTCTTCTGCTGACTCTGAAGGGACCCCATCAGCTAAGCAATCACCAGGAAGGGAGCACAGATCCAAGAAAAAGTTTGACACTCCAACAGCTATCTCACCATCAGCTAGTTAAACTACTCCCCCAGCTCCTGTTCAAACCCCTATGAGGATCACAAGATCAAAAGCTATGATTGGGCTCCCAACAGCTGAGCCTTCTCCTGCTGCCCAGTACTCAAAAAGGCCAGCAGCTAAGAAACCAAGAATGAAGAAGACAACTGTCAAAGGCAAAGGAAAGAGGAAATTTGGTGATCCTTCATCCTCATCCTCAAGTGAGTCAGAAACTCCTGGTCCTAAAGCCTCAACTCCTCCAGTTGAAAGCCATGAACACACTACTGCCTCTTGGGAATTAGTCAGACCTGCAGGGAGCAATGCCACTGAAATATTTCTTGATAATAAAGCCATTCAGAGTGAAGGAGAACCTGAAGTTCAAAAAGCTTCTCAATCAACTGAAGTGATTGATTTGGAAGAGGTAGATGCAGCTGATCAACTAACCATTCAACAGCTATTGGATGAAACAAAAAGAGAAAGCTTGCTGGCACAGTCCAAGTGCAATGAAGACCCAGCAACTGAGGAGCCAGCCCATGAATCAAGTTCAACAGCTAAGACCACCTCTTCAACAGCTGAGGCACCTACAGTCCCAACAGCTAAGGTATTTTCTTCTTCTAAGTCTGCTGGTCCATTCTATATAAAGAAGATCCAAAAGACAAAAACTCTCATCCCCTCCCTCCCCTACTCATACCTCTAGCTCTGATCATGCCTCTGCTATTCAAAGCATTCTTCATCTTAAAAATTCCATTCCCCAAACCACCCCTCTTGTTGAAACCTTAAGGAGGAACTCATCTAGTCCAGACACTACTGTCAGGTTAAGGGGAAATCTCCAGCTCTTGAAACTGTCCCAACAGCTAAGCCACAAGTCTCTACTGTTCCCATTTCCCTAGTTCAAACTACCATTTTTCCTCCTCCACCTAGCTTTGTCCCTCTTGTTCTCAATCCAAAATCTTAGAAATTATCAAAGACACATCAATTTCTAATCTTTCTGAAGAGAACACATCCACCTTGTTTGAACAGCTATCATCTCATTTTTTAATTCCTGAAGCCCTTCAAGCCTTTGATTTTATAAGATTTAGGGAATCTAGAAAATCCATGGGTGAATGAGGCTCATCTACTTCCAAATCTCCTGTCATCCCAACAGCTATCCCTTCATCCATACCAACAGCTATCCCTTCTTCTGTCCAAAATCCCCTAATCCAAATTGCTCTTGACACATCTATGCCCACCCCTAGTTTCTGGGCCTTAGATTGTGATATAGACTTCTCCATTAATGTTTTCCTTCCTCCCTTCAAAAAGTTCAAAAATCTCTCTGTCATTCCTCCTCTCATCAACCCTCATAATATATCCAATCCATAGGAAATGACAAAAACCCACATGAGTGTCCACTCCAGAAACTTGGGTGGACAACTCTTTCATGCCTATGAAGAATGGAAGAAGTTTAGAATAACTATTCAATATTTCTTCCTATTCTCTGCTCCTAAACTTCCTCACCCCCTCTCTTTTTCAAATCTTCATGAATGGGAATTTGTCTTCTCTCATCTCATTTCTAACAACCTTCTGGAATGCATTTATACCCACTCTCCCTTGTTTATGCTCTATGCATTCAGTATGCACAATTTATGTATTACTCCCTTCTTTCTAGGAAGAGCGGCATCATGGGATTAATTGTCAAAAACCTTTATCCCATCTCCTCTGTTTATCCTCAACACCTTCCACCTTCCCTTCCTGCATTCCATAAAAAAGACTAGGTCTCACCTTTCAAACCTACCCCTAACTTTGATCCATTCAAATACACCCCTCCTTACCATCTCACCTTCACAGACTTCAATCAATTTTCTGCCAGCCTCATAAAACAACTCAAAACCTCCTTACTCAGAAAACTTGATGATGTCTCTGAATTCATCCTGCAAAAAGGTGAGAATCCAATTCCCCCATCTCCTCAACAGCCATCTCATGCTGTCTTTCCTCAACCTCACTCCAGCAGCTATCCAAGACCTCCCACACCCTCTCAATCATCCTTTTTGACTCATCCCCACCTTCAGCCTCCTAAACAAACCCTCCAAATCAACCAAGCAAAGACCTGCTTCTCTTTACAAAGACACCCCTTTTGGAGTTGCTCTGAATGAAGAATCAATGACTCCTCAGCAGCTAAAGGCTTGGATTGGACAAAGGCTACTGCCCAATCAAATTCCTCTCACCAAAAGTCAACTTCTGGCAAGACAAAGTGTGGACTATCAATACAACTCTATGATGAGCCTTGCATGGAACAATGAATGGTTCTACAGAAGATATGATCTAGCAAGGAGACTGCTCTGACCAAGGAGAGAGAGGAAGTAGAGAAACTATGAATTTCTAGCTTGTATAGATGTTTATTAGGTTTATCTACTTCTATACTGTAAGCTGTTCAAACCTTATCTTGTATATAATTCCCTTGTTTATATTTAACTATCCTTCCTTTGTATGCAAAATAATTCCATCAAGAAGACTACATCTTCATTGGCATCCCTTCTCTTTAGCATATTGTCTGCAGGTACATATATGATATTTATTTGCCAAAAAGGGGGAAATTGTTAGTACCTCATTATGTTATTAACCTGATTAATCATAGTAAATATGTTTTGATAAATAAATAATCATTTCAGTTGTTTATACAAAGCATACAAAGACCTGATCCACAGGCAACCCAAGAACAGACCCAACAGCTATCTATTGAGTTCATGTATAAAACTGTTCAAGGATCAACCAATAATATATACATCAAATGAACTGAATATATATCATTTCTACATTCATTTTCACTCATATGAATTACAGAAACCCCTTTTGCAAACATGCTAAAGCAGATCATCCAGTTCAAAGACGAACAGCTATCTCCCCTGTGCCAACAGCTAAGTCCCTGCAAATCCAGCAGCTGACTCCAAATGATCCAGATTCTTGAAGGAATAGTTATTTTAGCATAAAATAACTATGTAATTAATCAAGCCTGCAAATCTCCACCAAGCACCTCCAGCATGGACATCCTGCATAAATAAAGTATTTAGTCAACACTACTTTACCCAGTCAAAGACTTACCTTCTGCAAACATGTTCCCCTTATGTTTTCTTGTCCCCCAACGGATATATTCATATCCTATATAAGAAAACACACTGGAACATTATCAAGCACCTCTTCTTCAACATACACACAACCTAAAGCACCGTTGTTGCTCGCCAAGAACCTCAAATCTGTTTTACAGATCCATTTGCATTACACCCTTGCAAATCTTGTGCCATCTAGCACCCAGTTACAACCCCCTTTAAACCCAGCTAACAGCCTAGCTAATATTCTGTAAACACACTTGTGCATTTTTTTTTCTTTCCTTTTAAAGCCTTAGTCAAAAGGCTTCCTTGATTGTAGCGACAATTAAGAAGAGGGGGTTCGAGGAACTTGCCTTTATCATTCATTGTAAACTTATTAAGTAAGTGGATTATAGTGGATTTATCTCACTGTTGACTACAGTGGGGGTGGATGTAAGAGACGAGCTAAACCTCTGAACCACTTTAAAACCCTTGTGTACTCTCTTGTCTTTACACTTAAACACACACTGCACACCGTCTCTTTTGTTTCTTATCTTAATTATCTTCCGCTGCATAATTTCTCTACACTTTATATCTTAACAGCTAACTCCCCAAACCAGTTAGCTGTTCACTTGTTTTAACCAATCTGTTAATCTTAAGTAAACAGGACCTTTCATTATGCTTATTAGAATGTGTATTATAGAAAGATCACTAAACTTCATACCCTATTATTAGTAAGGCGATGTACAATTATTTGGGGGACAAACGAAAATAGAAAGTAGGACATTTATTCCAGAACTGATGGAGTGTAAAATACAGAAAACACAAATAAAAGATTTAGGATAAATGTAGGATAATACAAACGTTCTCTCAAGCCAAGGATCCAAAAATAAACAAGAAAATTTAAAATCAACTGTCGAATAATCGCGACAAACAACTGATTAATAGATCCCCTCGAAAAAAAACAGTGAAAGACATCTCTAGCATTTTCCCTTAAACACGATACATAATCTTGATGATAGACCACAGTTAACCTTATTTAATAAGGTTTATTCGTTGGGAATTGGGGTTGTTCAATGTCGTAGTTAAGGCCGGTGGCGGCTTAAGGCGGAGGATAGACAGCTGCTTGAGGGGGTGGATAGACAGCTTGAGGGGCAGTATTGGTATTGTTGGAACAAAATGATCCATCAAACCATGAACCGACTCACAACTAAATTAAGAATGAGAAGAAGAAGAAGAAGAAGACGGAAGCGTGTACCTTGTGATTCCATGATTGTTCTTAGTCTTGTTCTTGATGAAGTAAGAAGATAGTCTTTAAAGAAGAGAGGAGTAGATCTTCTAAGTGATTGTGCCTTATTCTCTTGTCTTCTTTGATCTTTATGAAGAGTTTATAAATGAGAAAATAATCAAAATTTCGGTCCCTTATATGGCTGATGGAATGGCCTTTATATAGGAAGGGAATAGGCACCTCACTTAGGGACTACACCTATTCATGTATAAGAGTTTACCATTATGCCCATCATTTAATGGTAGCCTTATACTATGGAATTCTACACATTATGTTGAGTTCTATACTTTATACCATATATTATAATATTGATCATTATATTATTAAGTATTTATATGTTATATTAATCCATGTTCTTACAATCTCCCACTTGGATTATTATAACATATATCTTCACTTAATAAAATTCTTTCAATCATATTTATAACACAAATGACAACCCTTATGTGCACTTTGTTGTCATTCGAAACCAATCCCGTCCATTAGTCATATAAGTATAAGGACTAAAGGGGCAGTCGTTGTAATTGATTCGCAACTAAACCCACATTAATCACATATATATATCCAACTAAATGACATAGATTAAGTATAGATATGTAGCATGGAATATTAACGAATATATATGAAGAATGCATATATATATTCTCCAACTAGTCCTACTTTTAACCAAATGAGATCAAAATTTAAAACAACACAAGGAAATAGAAAACATTAAAAACTCCCACTGATTTAATCATTATCAAAAGTTATTACACCCATATGAGCAACATGCTCGTGAAAAACTAAAGGAGATAACGCCTTAGTAAATGGATCCGCTAACATGGAGTTTGTACCAATAAGTTCTATTTCTATTTGTTCATTTTGTACTCTTTCTCTCACAACAAGAAACTTAATATCTATATGCTTAGATTTAGATGAACTCTTGTTGTTGTTGGAGTACAATACCACGGCCCGATTGTCACAATATAACTTAAGCGGTCTTTCAACACCTTTGACAATTCGCAGTCCTTCAATGAATTTACGCAGCCATATAGCTTGATTGGATGCCTCATAGCAAGAACAAATTCGGCTTCCATGGTGGAAGTAGTTACTAATGTTTGCTTGGCACTTCTCCAAGATATCGCTCCACCGGCCAAAGTGAAGACATAACCCGATGTCGATTTGCGACTATCTTGGCATCCAGCAAAGTCGGAATCGGAAAAACCAATGATCTCAAGATGATCCGACTTTGAATATGTAAGCATGTAGTTCTTCGTGTTTTGTAAGTATCTCATCACTCTTTTGGCTGCGACCCAATGTTCTCTTCCCGGATTGCTTTGATATCGCCCAAGCATGCCAACAATAAAGGCAAGATCTGGGCGAGTACAGACTTGTGCATACATTAGGCTTCCTACTGCCGATGCGTAAGGGATATTTTCCATATACTTGGATTCAAGATTATTTTTAGGACATTGCTTTAGACTGAACTTATCTCCCTTAGAGACCGGGGTGTCATGTGGTTTACAATTTTCCATGCTAAACCTTTGTAATACCTTCTCTATATAGCTCTTTTGTGATAATCCTAACATACCCCGTGAGCGATCACGATGTATTTGGATTCCTAATACAAAAGAAGCTTCTCCAAGATCTTTCATCTCAAATTTGTTTGAGAGAAATTTATTGGTTTCCTTAAGAAGATCCTTATCATTACTAGCAAGTAAAATGTCATCCACATATAAGACCAAAAATATAAATCTACTCCCACTGAACTTATGGTACACACAATCTTCACCAAGATTCATTTCAAAGCCAAATGAAAGAATAACTTGGTTGAATTTTAAGTACCATTGACGAGATGCTTGCTTGAGCCCATAAATGGATTTCTTAAGTTTACAAACTAGTTGACTAGTTTGATCCGAATCAGTCACCATTTCTGGTTTCTTCATATAGATAGTTTCCTCAATGTCGCCATTGAGAAAAGCTGTCTTTACATCCATTTGATGAAGCTCAAGGTCAAAATGTGTCACTAAAGCCATAATGATCCTAAAAGCATTTTTAGAGGATACCGGTGAAAATGTTTCTTTGTAATCAATGCCTTCTTTTTGAGTAAACCCTTTAGCGACAAGACGAGCCTTATGTCTCTCCACATTACCTTGTGAATCCCTTTTGGTCTTAAAGACCCATTTACATCCGATGGGTTTCACATTCTTAGGTAATGGGACAAGATCCCAAACGTCATTATCATTCATGGATTTTAACTCTTCATTTATGGCATCAATCCACTTTTGAGAATTTGGACCACTAATGGCTTCATGGAAGGTGATTGGCTCATCTCCCACTAAACCTAACGGTTCCTCATTTTCGGCAAGATATACATCATAATAATCCGGTATAGCACTCCTTCTTGCTCTATTAGATCTTCTTAATGGCACCGGTTCTTCTTGATTTTGAGGGTGTTGAATTTCCTCATCAACATTTTCATGTTGTTCATTAATAGGAGAATTAACGTCATTTTGAATATTATGTTCTTATCGAATTTCAGGCACAACTGCTTGATTTTCGATAGGAACTATAGGAAGAGGTATAGAAACGAATTCCTCTTCCATTTCTTCAAATTCAAAATTACTATTCAAATTTTCCCCTCTAAATTCAACATCCTCAAAGAACCTAGCATTTCCCGTCTCGAAAAAGGTTCTAGTTTTTGGGTCATAGAATTTATATCCCCTAGATCTTTGAGAATACCCTACAAAATAACTACTAACGGTCTTAGCGTTCAACTTTCCTTCGTTAGGTCTATAAGGCCTAGCTTCGGCTGGACAACCCCAAACATGAAGATGATTAAGGGACGGTTTCTTACCGGTCCATAATTCATAAGGGGTTTTGTTAGTAGCTTTTGAAGGAGCTCTATTAAGTAGGTATGTTGCGGTTTTCAAAGCATCGCCCCATAATGAGTGAGGTAAAGAAGTACAAGAAACCATACTTCTTACCATATCCTTAAGGGTTCTATTACGTCTCTCGGCTACACCATTCATGCTAGGTGTCCCCGGCATGGTGTAGTGAGGGACAATCCCACACTCTTCCAAATAGCGAGCAAAAGGACCCGGACGTTGTTCTCCTGAACCGTCATTCCGACCGTAGTATTCACCACCACGATCGGATCTAACTTTCTTAATAGTCTTTTCAAGTTGATTTTCAACTTCGGTTTTAAAAGACTTGAAAACGTCTAATGATTGAGACTTTTCATGAAGCAAATAAATGTATCCATAACGAGAGAAGTCATCTATGAACGTAATAAAATATGTTTGTCCGTTCCATGAAGGGGTAGGGAACGGTCCACATATGTCCGTATGAATTAGTTCTAAGACTTTTGTAGCTCTCAATGACTCATTTTTGTTTGTACTATTCGTGAATTTTCCCTTAAGGCATTCAATACAAAAGTTATTTTCCGGAGTATCAAGCTTATGTAATATTCCCTCGGACACAAGCTTGTCAATTCTCCTTTTGGATATATGACCCAAACGCCTATGCCACAAGGTATAAGAATTTTTACTTGAAAACTTTCGTTTTATGCCTCGAGATTTAGTTTCATTATTATGGGACTCATTTAATGAATTGACTGTGTCAAGTAAATATAGATTATCAATATAAGACAAAGAACTAGTACCAAAAAGCTTTGAATCAAAATATAAATTGCATTTATTATTACCGAAGATGCAAGAATAACCTTCTCGATCTAATGTAGTGACGGAAATTAAATTCCGTCTAAATGATGGAATAATAAATACATTGTTCAAAACTAAATAATATTCGGTACTAAGAGATAATCTAAAAGTCCCTATGCCTTCCACCTCTACCGGCTTTCCAGCTCCCATGTAGATGAATCTTTCACCTCCATTGGGTGTTCGGTAGTTCAGGCAACCCTGCATACATGAACTTATGTGAGTAGTTGCACCGGAGTCTAACCACCATGTATACGAAGGAATTGAAACTAAATTAGCTTCAGTACAAACAAAGCTAAATGACATACCTTTCTTAATTCGCCATTGGCGATACTTAGGGCAGTCGGCTTCATGTGAGTGGGGTCCTTGCAAAAGAAGCACTTTTTCACCTTTTGATCATTTGATGATCCCTTAGGCTTCTTTGATGCAACCGCAATCTCCTTACCTTTTCTCTTAATCCCACGAGAAGAGGTAGATGCATAATGCGCACTTTCGGGTTTGGTGTGTTTCAACCTATCTTCTTCCTCCGTGACATGTGAAATTAACTCATTAATATTCCACTTGTCCTTTTGACAATTGTAGGTCGTTTCAAAATGACCAAATTGTGAAGGAAGAGAAATTAAAGCCAAATGCACAAGCAAGTCTTCCGACAAGTCCAACTTAAGTGCTTTAATTTCGTTGATAGGTGAAACATTTCCATTATGTATTCCCTTAGGTTTCCAGTGCCCTTGTACCTCATGGAAACAAGCTTCCTTAAGGTAGCACTTGTTTCCGATTTATCGCTTTTTGCAAAGCGTTGTTCTAGGGCATCTAGGAAACCTTTTGCACCATCATCCTCGGAGACACTGTTCAGAAATGTCTCCGGGACTGCATTCTTAATTATGCTTAGGCTGACGCGATTAGAACGCTTCCACTTCTCTGAACTCAAGCGGTCTTCCGCAGTGCTTTTATCAGTTAGAGGGGCAGGAGCTTGTTCTCTTAATGCAAGGTCAAGGTCCAAACAGCCTAAGACCATAATAATCTTGTTTTTCCAAGTTTTAAAGTTTGTCCCAGTCAGCAAAGGAATTGAATTTAAGGCAGTAGTAACAGATGAAGCACTGATCAAATCTGAATGAAGAGAACAAAAATAATGAAACAAAACATATGTAAGAAACTACACAATGATTAATTATATCAAAATGAATTCCATCATAATAAAAGATAATCAATATGACATCAAGACTAATCTTTGGATTGCGAATTGACTCACAATTTGATTTATCTTAGGGTAAACAAATAGCTTAAACAACACACTTTAAATACTTGCCTTCCTTTGGGCCGGATCAAGTATAAAAAATGTCCTAAAATTTAAGGTACTTGTTCCCCGGTAATGAAGAATATAAACAATTCACTTTAAACACCCGCCTTCCTTTGGGATGGTTCACAGCATTTAAAATGACCAAAAGTTTAGTTCAATTATTACCCTATGAATGCAAATATTTAGTCAATAACAAGGTCTCCTTTGGAAAACAAGCATGTTATCACATATCAATATTTACATTCATCACTTTAACAAATTTGTATTTAAATAACGTAAATTGCTTTGGCAACAATATTATTTAAACAATGAATAAATTTGTTTAAGCATATAATTAATCATACTTTAGGGCACTTAAGACTTTAAGGTAATTTCTGAAAATTTAAAGGCAAACAAACAAATGAAATTTATTATTAAAAAATATTGTATCCTTTTGTTCTACCAGTCCATTCTTAAAGTTTGATAACTTCAATAACCACCGAAGCGCGACTGGTGTCCAGATACTATAATTTACTAACAAATTTTCAAACGAGTCGTGGGCACGAATGACCAAAAGGGCACGACTCGTGCTAAAAGGCACGACTCGTGACCAGTGCCCAGATTTATGAAACGTTGCCATTTAAACATACTGTATCACGACTGGAATCAAAGGGCACGACTCGTGTTCACTGTCCATATTGGTGAAAAGTCACCAATTTAACACCCTTTTGTGAACAGTTTTGAACCAAATAGAGAGAGCCATACCATACCGCGGGCGGCGTAGCCCCCCGCACCCCCCTTTGCGGTCCGATACCAGTCTCCATGGCGGCTAGGCCCGCGCCCTCGGAGGGCGCCGGGCCCTTTGCCAGGACACCGAGCCATAACATCCAATTTCCCATATTTAGACTATCAATTCTTAACTTAATGGTGAATCAATATTCAACCAAAGTAAGTAGATCCGCATACTCACATCACATTTTTAAAAATGCGTGGCTATGCATATGAACAAACTCACAACGCATCCAAGGATGGTGGCTATGTTCAAAAATGGGATAATCTTACATTAAGAATTGAAAGCCTTGTGAGTAAATTTATAATATAGAAATAACATAATACTCTAGAATCTGAATTAGAGTATGACAATAATTCAAGAACACATGATGAACATGGAATCTTTTCAAGAAATAAAAGCATAAGGCTTTACAAGAAACTCAAACTCAATCTAGTATATAACCAGGCTCTGATACCAATTGTTGGAACAAAATGATCCATCAAACCATGAACTGACTCACAACTAAATTAAGAATGAGAAGAAGAAGAAGAAGAAGACGGAAGCGTGTACCTTGTGATTCCATGATTGTTCTTAGTCTTGTTCTTGATGAAGTAAGAAGATAGTCTTTAAAGAAGAGAGGAGTAGATCTTCTAAGTGATTGTGCCTTATTCTCTTGTCTTCTTTGATCTTTATGAAGAGTTTATAAATGAGAAAATAATCAAAATTTCGGTCCCTTCTATGGCTGATGGAATGGCCTTTATATAGGAAGGGAATAGGCACCTCACTTAGGGACTACACCTATTCATGTATAAGAGTTTACCATTATGCCCATCATTTAATGGTAGCCTTATACTATGGAATTCTACACATTATGTTGAGTTCTATACTTTATACCATATATTATAATATTGATCATTATATTATTAAGTATTTATATGTTATATTAATCCATGTTCTTACAGGTATTTCCAGCTTCTATACCGGCTGATATGTTGAGGTAAAAAAGGATCCCAAAAACAACACTAATAAGGGAAAAAATGCCTGCACCTGCAAATACTCCTGCTTTACAACGATGCAATAAGCACTCTTAGTGATCGACAATGCAGTAATCAACAACACGAATGCTATTCCAAACGCAGTCCTGCATGCAAATAAGTACACATAGTTTAAAAAAAAAAAAAAAAAAAAAAACTTGACTAATTTTTCATCAATTAATGCAACGCACTTGTTAGATCTAGAATTATTACATATTTTTGGGATTGATATCAAATAATTAAATGTAGTAGTTTCTTGACTTACGTCATAATAAAATAAAATAAAATAAAACTAACGAAGCTGCTAGTGTGGCACCACCACGTCAGCATTGTATCATCAAAGTTAAAGTGAGTTCTGGCATGGCACTAAGTGGACTATCTTTCTATCTAAGAAAAAAGATAGTCCACTTTGGATTTTTGGCTGTTAAAACATGTGAACTTTGACCAAAGATTATTATCAATCTAATCATCCCAATGAAATTTTAAAATTTGTCATTGATAAATCACTTGATGATTAATCAATAACAAGTTTTAGAATTTCACAATGATGATTAGATTGACATTTATATTTAGTCAAAGTTTACTTGTATTGATCATCAAAAGTCAAAAGTGAACTATCTTCCTGGGACGGAGGGAGTATAGTTTAGTTCAGTAATTATTCTAAATGGATACAAGTATTACCTTGATATAAATGAGTTGCGTCTAGCTACAGACCAATCGATAGGAAGTTTAGCATATTTAGAAGTACAACAACCAGTCTCAGAACTTATTAAGATTTGAGAAATCAAGAGAGCCAACGCCGCTACTGTTCCGACCCCGAACGCTGTGTTAGGCGGAAAGATACATCTCCCATTCCCGTTAAATCTTACATCAGAAACCTACATTCATACATCAACCAAATTCATCGTTAGTTCCATTTCAAGTCCAAGTTTTATAACCATAAAAGTTGCTCATTGCCTTCTCTCTCTCTCTCTCTTTTTTTTTTTTTTTGTTTTCTTTTTTTTTAAAATGGTATTTGTGTGAGATGGTCTCACACGTGAGACAGATCTCATTGAGAGCAAATAGTTTGCCACCCTAATGGCGGGGCGGGGCGGGGCAAGCTCATTTCCCCACTCGTCGAGATCCCTCTAATGTGTGAGTCCGTCTCACACAATAATTCCTCTTTAAAATAATGACCATTTTTTCGAGTTAAACACCACTTTCGTCCTCAAACGGTGAAAAAAAAATAGGTTGAGGACGAAAATGGTGTTTAACTCCCCTTTTTTCAAAGAGATTGAGATATTTAGGCCATAAGTTCTACTCTCTCCCCGATTCAAAATAACTGTTACTTTTGAAATTTTAAACTTTATTACAAATTTAAACAAGACAATGATGAATACGATTAAAAGACGAAAATAACAATTTTACTCTTATTTGATGTCTCTCTCCTTCATTATTTCACTAAATAAACTACGACCTCCGTTTTAACGTTCTTAAATATGAATGATCAAATTTTATTGAGAGAACATTCTGAAAATGTCACTTTTTACACAACTAAATGATATATTATAAGATGCATAAATATTTTTGTTATCCATTTTCTAAACACTTACTCCCTCCGTTTCAAAACAACTTGCATCAATTCTTTTTGGTGCCCCATTGGTAAGTCTCATTTCTTAAAATTTCCAACTTTATGCATTTTATATTTACCCTACCCTACTTCACACACTTACATTATGGGTCCCCCTTTCATATCATCATACTCACAAACCCTTTTCCGCTCAATACTATTGAATACTATACTTTCTTCTTAGTTCTTGTGTCGAAGCAAAATGGTGAAACTGTTGGGGTGTCAACCCAAGTCCCACATATGAAGAATTGCCTAGTATATATAAAGGTGTCCACCCACTTCATTAGTATGAGGCCTTTTGGGAGTTGACCCAAAAACAAATCCGTGCGGGCTGGGCCCAAAGCGGACAATATCATACTAATGTGGAGTGGTGGGGTGGTCGCGGTCCCAACAACTGGTATCAGAGCCTGGTTGGTTGATGGGCACGACGCGAAGTGGACCGCGTGCGAGATGTGTGGGATTCTCCTATGTGTGATCTTGCGAAAAAGACCCTTGTGTCGAAAGTCTTCCCGATAAAAGTGATCGGGCGGCGTGTCCCGCAGATGGTGTTAGCGGCGGTACAAGTTTCGTTGGAGGTACTTGAGTTAAGGGGAGGTTTGTTGGGGTATCAATCCAAGTCCCACATCGGCAATTGAAAGAAGAATTGTCTAATATAAGAAAGAGTCCACCCACTCCATTAGTATGAGGCCTTTTGGGAGATGGCCCAAAAACAAATCTGTGCGGGCTGGGCCCAAAGCGGACAATATCATACTAATGTGGAGTGGTGGGGGTGGTCGCGGTCCCAACAACTGGTATCAGAGCCCAGGTTGGTTGATGGGCAGGTTGGTTGATGGGCCCGACGCGAAGTGGACCGCGTGTGTGAGATATGTGTGATTTCCTGTGGTGTGACCTCGCGAGTGAAGCACAGTGTGTGCCTTGTGTCGAAAGTCTTCCCGATATTGGTGATCGGGCGGCATGTCCCGCATGTGGTGAATAGCGGCGGTACAAGTAAACTTCGCTGGAGGTGGTCCTTGGTTTGAGGGGAGGTTTGTTGGGGTGTCAACCCAAGTCCCACATCGGCAATTGAATGAAGAATTTCCTAGTATATATAAAGGTGTTCACCCACTTCATTAGTATGAGGCCTTTTGGGAGTTGACCCAAAAATAAATCCGTGCGGGATGGGCCCAAAACGGACAATATCATACTAATGTGGAGTGGTGGGGTGGTCGCGGTCCCAACAGAAACTTTTTTTTGAGACGAATGCAATATTTTGCAACTATAAAGTAACTAGTGAAAAAAACACAGATAAAAAAATTAATTAATGACAACTTTATACAAAAAGAACATCCATTTTAAGAAAAAAATCTTTAAAATGAAAATGACCAAGAGAGTAATCAAGTTTCAGTGTGAGATTAAGATTAAAGAGGAATTTACTCCTTCCGACCCAAAATGATCTTCACATTTGACTATTTAAACTTTTTTAAGGATATTATAACACTTGCTTCATTAGCTATGTTGTGTTTATCCACATTTAAGCCTAAATTTGTAGAAATATGAACAACTTTTTGAGACAATGAAAAATGACAAATGAGAAGATCATTTTGGGTCGGAGGGAGTAATGTTTTTGACCTATATACACAATTATTTTGAATCAACACTGTTTTTCAAAAGCAGTAGATGGAGTAAATTGTAACATACCCCAGTCCTCTTGACCTCGGCTGCCAAACTCAAAAGTGTAGCTATTGCACCGAGAAGTCCAACGATCACGCACACCACGGTCACTTTGATCCCCATCTCTCTCTCTCTCTCTCTCTCTCTCTCTCAATTTAGAAAATATGAATATCAAGTTTAGCACAAATGTACATACACATATGCATGTATATATAGATAATGAAGCAGAAGAATTATGAGAATTTCAAACTACCACTAGTAGGGTTTATGATTCCATCCCCACATGTTTATGTATTTATTATATTGATCCTAATTATGAGATGACTTTCTAAATTAAAAGAAATTAACCACTTGCAAATATATATGCATTGGCTTTTCGTTAATCCATCCTAATATCATCAATGTACGGATCATCTACATTAACAACAACAACAAAGCCTTAGTTCCACAATAATTTGAGGTCTGTTAAGATGAATCCCTATATATCATTGTGAAGTAACATATGTAAGGAAAATTATAAGTTAAAAGAAGAAATAAGTGGGAAATAAAATTAGAAAATGAAAACTAAGAAAAATAAATAAATAAATAAATAGTGATAGTAAACAAATAAATAAATTGTTCGATCCCTCTTATTATGTCCTGTTTAGAACATTGTCAAAATAAAATAAAAAAGTATACTATTAATTTCAAAAAGAACAAATAATTAAACTAAGTATCAACCCTAAAATATTGGCTCATCATATGGAGTAATCTTTTTCGATCATTTCAGAATTTCTAAGAATAAATATGGACTATTGTTTGGATAATTTTTCTTGTGACATGAGATTAAATATACTATTTTAGGTAATTTACTAAAGACTGTTGTTATACATTGGGCCAGTGAATAATCCACTTGACTTTAATTAACATGTCATATGCAATTTTTTATTTTCTTGCACATATAGTTATGTACTAATTATTGCACATACTCATATACTTACGCTAGCCAAATGTTTGACCTAAATGATTTAATCATGTTTACAGTTTCAAACCCCGAGGTTCCAGCCATTCTCTCACCTTAATTTACATACACAAACTTGATCATTTATTTAATTATACTCCCTCAGGTCTGGAAAGTTTATCATTTTTGATATTTTATGGTTAATATAAATGAAATTTGACCAATTATTGATGTCAATTTGATGATAACAATGACATTTTAAAAATTATTATTGATAAATCACTTAATAATTTATCAATACAACTTTAGAATTTCACTAGAATAATTAGATATAAATCAATGTTTGGTCAAAATTCATTTATGTCGACTACAAAAGATCAAAACGAGACAAACTTTCTGAGACAAAAAGAGTATTTATTTTTTTATATATTCCAAAGGCCGTTTATTTTTGTAAGGCCTCTCTACTCAACTCGTTCAAGATGATTCTCCATTTCTCTCCCTTTAAAATTATCTTAAATTTAAATTTTTAAGACGATCATGCAACCCTCTCCGAAAATCATATTTTTCCTCCTTCTCCCTCAACATAAACAACTTGACATTTATCCACGTCAAAATTAACAACTTGGCATTTCTTTTTTTCTAGAGATATAGTAATTTCTCTGTCTGAGTAAAGAAATCCTCATTGAAATCAGTTTTACTGATGATTTTTATTTAATTACTTATTTGATGAGTAAATTAGCCAAGCAAAATATTCAGTTTATATTAACTTAAATAAAATGTTTAACTCGTCTTAGCATCATGGTGTAAAAGAAACACACTTAATTTCAATACAAGGATATACGTAATATTTTTTTCATTTAGTGTCGAAGAGGTCAAGGAATAATTAAAAAATTGGCTAATTGCAATTTGATTACATGTGTTTTACACTTTGTTGCAATCGTTAAAATGTACAAAACCGATTGCTAGGTTTGCAAATATATTGCAAAGTGATGTAAAAATGGATGTGCCGTTAAAAAACTAGCGAAACTATTCCATGTGTCAAGCACATGACAATTGAAGGGGCACGATGGTCTTTCTGCTAAGGCATTTAACGACCATTAAAGAAGTTGAAAAAATAATTTCAAATACGTTTTTCTTAAATATTTTGTCGAAATTTAATTAAAGCCGCTACTAATAAGATTAATTTTGTAGAACTAATGGAAACGGATGGAAGATGAGATAGCCTTAATTGGTCTTTACAGCTAATAGTACAAAAGTCTTCTTTTATCCGTCTAGGACTACGAGTATGTATCATTTATTTTTTCCGTTCAGTATACAAATTTGAAAACTGAGGACTTACTGATAAGTTTTCAGTTGTTTGGTCATCGAAGTTGATCGTGTTCTTAATAGTTTAGTTGACAACTGAGAACTTACTGATAAGTTCTCAGTTGTTTGGTCGCTGGAGGTTGTGGTCGCCAAAATTGATCGAGTTCTTAGTAGATTAGTTGATAACTGACAACTTACTAAAAAAATCTCAGTTGTTTGGTCACCGGAGTTGATCGTGTTTTTAGTAATTTAGTTGACAACTGAGAACTTACTAATAAGCTCTCAGTTGTGTGGTCATCGGAGTTGGTCACCGGAAGTTGTGGTCGCCGGAGTTGATCGTGGTCTTAGTAGTTTAGTTGATAACTGAGAACTTACTGATAAGTTCTCAGTTATTTAGTCGCTGGAGGTTGTTTTCGCCGTAGGTTGTGTTCACCGGAGTTGGTCGTCTTCTATAGTTTAGTTGATAACTGAGAACTTACTAATAATTTCTCAGTTGATTGGTCGCCAGAGTTGATCGTGTTCTTAGTAGTTTAGTAGATAACTGAGAACTTACTAATAAGTTCTCAGTTGTTTGATCGCCGGAGGTTGCGGTCGTCGAAGTTGATCGTTTCTTTATAGTTTAGTTGAGAACTGAGAACTTATTGATAAGTTCTCAGTTGTTTGGTCGCCGGAGTTGGTGGTCGCCGGAATTGATAGTGTTCTTAATAATATAGTTGACAAGTGAGAAGTTACTGATAACTTCTCAGTTGTTTGGCCGTAAGAGTTAATCGTGTTCTTAATAGTTTAGTTGACAACTGAGAACTACTGAGAAATTCTCAGTTGTTTGGTCACCGGAATTGGTATTGCAGGAGGAGGTGAGGATGTGTGGCCTAAGGTGATGGTGATTGGATAAAAAATAAAATGATGAAGAGGGCCGACATTGTAAAATAATGAGGATGGTGTACTCATTAAGGGTATGTTTGTCTATTCGAAAGCTAAGAACTATATGGTACAATTGATAATTCCTATTGGTTAGGTTGAAAGACTATATGGTAAATGCCTCAATAAATTTGACAATTATCTCTCCAATAAAAAACACAAACTAAGTTTTAAACATCCAATAAATTTCCCTTTCATTTCAACTCATTCCCAATACAATATTGTAAATGTGTAAATATTTTCACAATTAAAAATTGTCTCTTTTTTTTTCATTGAAGGCCATAAACAAGCAATGCTCCAACACCAGCAATGCCAGCAACGAGACCAATTATAACACCAATTGGAGGTAATGTTCCTCCTATGGCTCTTCCGGATTCTGGGTCATACCCGGTAAACCTCTTCTTCGGTGCGTTACACTGGGGGCACACGTAATCGTCCGGCTGCAATTCCAAAGCAATATAAATGAAAAAATACGAGAAAAAAATACTTTTGAGGGAAAAAAAAAAAGAAAAGGGGGGGGGGGGGGCGGGGAAGTGAGTTTGTGAGCTTGCCTGCTCTTCAAAGGGCTTTGATAAAAAGTAAATGAATCCACAGTCTAGGCATATGTGAGTTGCTCGCGCCTGAAATTTGGTTAATTAATTCCATAGAAAGACATAATTACCCAAATGAAGATGAGCTAAAACTTAATGAGGAGGCCAGCTTGCCTTTTGAGCATCCGTTAGCTTCCTTCCAAAGCGGGGAGGAGCTGGGCGTTTTGGTAATCGCTTAACATCTACATCAGCACCTCTGCGCGATATAATATATCCAACAATATATTGGTTAGGTTGAAGCATACATAACACATAGTACTCTGTTATTGCATATGAATTTCTATGAAAATAATGTCAATAAATAACAATTACTACTCAATGTAAGAGAAGATTGTTTACATTAACTTTATGTGGGACGGTTTTTCTCTAAACCCCACGCACAGTGGAGTTGAGATCTTCTGTACTACTTAGTTTACACATCCTGAACTATTCATGATCCAAAGGTTCACATGCTTGGATGATCTCATCAAGATATCAGCCTTTATGAGCTGTTGGATCGTGAGTAGTACAGGGTGTGGTATACAAAGTGAATAGGAGTTGTTGTAGTACACGAATGTCTTTTAGTGGACTTAAAAGGAGTTTTTAATGCTAGTTTGCTACTATACTGCCAAGGAGTCTCATGTAATTTGCCAAATGTGAACAAAGATTCGATTTGAAATACGTGTTGATGGCACGTCGATTTGATTAAAAATGTGCTCAATATAGTAGACTAGATGAATATGATTATCGAATTGAATTGAACCTGCTAACGACGAAGTAGACAGAATCTGGCTTAGCCTGAATGGCGGTTTTGGTGAAACCCAACCTATCAGCTGGCCAAAGTTCATCACCAAAGAAGCTACTTGTGTAGATTACTTGGTCCCCTACCTTAAGCCCTGATTTTGCAGCATTTCCACCTCCCTCAATTCCCTGAAAATTCAACTCATCATTATTACAAATCGAGCAAAAAAGATCTTGTAAATACGTTATCAGCAAACATGTCACATTTATTACGGGACGGAGGGATTATTAAAGAAGAAATGTAGCTAGATCGAAAACCAAAATGGGCTTGAACGATGGAAGTAGTCTTACAGTGATAACAACACCGCCGCCTTTTCCGGGCTTAGGGCCCAAAGTGAGGCCCAAAGGCTTATCAACTTCAACCTCAATTTGCTTGGAAGTCCCAGCTGTTCTTGCATTTATCTCAAAACGTCTCTTTTTTAGTACATTTTTATGATTGCCCAAGAATGAATTTGATGAGATACCTTCAAGTGACACCCCTTCAAATCTTGATTTCTAGTCACACAAAATAAAAATAATAAGAATAATACTAGTTAAAGGATGAGACACATACACAACTCTACTTGATTAATCCACTTATCCCAATTATTGAAGGTCGATAAATTAGAGATCGTAACTAGTGGCCGAAGCCATAAATTTTTTGAACGAGGGTCGAGATTGTTTTTGGGAAAAAACTTATAATTGAGGTGTTCAACTTGAGTCAATATAATAATCTAGTGCAAATTTAACAAAAATTAAAAGGGTTAAAATGCACTAATTCATATTTTTGATAGTAAAACTGATTTTATAAAATTTGAAGGCGCTAAAATTAACAAATTTCAAAGTTGAAGGGGCGATGACCCCATGGCATACGCCCATGGCCGCAACGAAAGAAACAACTCAACTCAACTAACCTTAGCAGGTCAGTACAAAAAATAAGGTTTAAAAAAAAAATTAAAAAAAATACTTCTCTCTCCCGGAATAAATATCATAGTTGACAAGTTAATGTTTTTAAGCTTTTGGTTATAATTTTATATTCAATTTACCTCACCTGTCATTCTCTCCCTCTTCATGTTCCACTACTCAATAAATTCAACCAACGCTACTATTGATCTCACTCATTCTTTGTCTTCATTTTTTACCACGCATAAATTAATTTTTCTTAATTCTTGTACACACCTCTTGAGTCTCAACTCTCGAGTGAGGTGGGACGATATAGCATTTGAGAAACTCAGCCTAATTCAACTAGGTTATTTGACTCTAATCCATTTCGGGCATTGGGCCGATCAGAAAATTAGAGGAATATAGGATAAATTAAAGATATAAAGCTAGAAATTAGTTACCTGAGGAGATAAAAGAGCAGTAGGCTTGATAGAAGAATGTGTTGAAATGGCTTTGATGGAGAGGTGGTTTCTCTGGAAGGCTGCTGAGCAAGAGGAAGAAGAGGGCTCCTCCTCCTCCAATTGCTGATGACATTTTCTTTCTTTCTTTCTTTCTTTCTTTCTTATGTCAAAACAAATGAGATGGAAAGTAAGAGGGATTTTGTAAAAGTGTGTTTGATAATATTGTTGTTGTTATGTGGACAGGAAAGGGAGAGCATAAGGAGATAAAATGAAGGTGTTGTGAGAGCCACACGCCTAGTTTCAATGGGTAGTAACTAGCCTTTGGAGTAATAGAGTGGAATGGATAGGCATTTGGTAACTTTACCATAAATATTAAATTGCCCTTAAAATAAATACTCTTTTTAAAAAAAAAAATTGAGTTTTTTATTTAATTAATGATAGATAAATTGCTCTTAGGCTACAACTAGGCCTATAAATAGGCTAATACAAATCTCCCTAACGGGATTCGAACTCGAGACCTCTGCATGGGAAGCTAATACCGGATACCGCTTGAGCTAGAGCTCTTTGGTAAAATAAATATACTCTCTACGATTTTCTTTAATTTATGAAAATGAGTTTTGGCACAACAATTAAAAAGATTATTGAAAAGGTGATGTGTTGTGAGTGTAGATATAGTTGAGTGTGAGAGAGAAAGTGTGGTATAGAATAGTTAGTGGATAGTTGTTTTGAGTATGACAAGTGGGCCCCGCTATTTGAAAAGTATTAAAATATTTTCATTTTGAGATTTTGTAGACTAAAGTGGAACAACAAATATGGCAATTTTGTTATATTAAAGAAGGACGAAGGGAGTAAAGTACTTTCTCGGTCCACTAAAAGATGCATTCTTTACTTAAAAAGTATATTCCCTCTGTCCCACTCAAATTAAGATTTTTGGTCAGTTTAATTATACTGAGTAGTAGTGCACGCGCATTGTAGCCAAATATCAACTCAATTTGTAAGAGCAATTTAGTCAATTTTTAAGTGAAAGTCTAAACAATCGAAGAGTTTGCGTTGTAGCCAATGTACCAACAAAGGATCAAAAGGAGGGGAGAGAAGCCAAACACGGAGGAGAGATCTGGGCCGCGTGTATAGTGCATGCGCGTGGTGTCCTGGCGTGGTGCACTCACATGGTGATGTGGCGTGGTGCGTACAAAAGGATAGATGTTGCGTTTGATTGAAATTTGGCAAAGTTGCAAGCATGCGCGTGCCTGGTGCATAATTTTTAAAATCGGGATTCCTAATTTGTTCATGGTTACCTAAACCCTATATAAACATGATATGACTATCATAAACAGATATGCTTGAGGAAAGAGTTAGGTTACAAGAGAGAGCCACAAAATAGTGTCTAAAGAGGTCGGGTGGCTAAGAGAGCCATGAGGGTAACTCCTACAACCCATTGCCATGACCGTGAGGTGCATGTTCTTCTAGAGAGGAGACGTATATGAGAGAGTGTTGAACATGAAGGGTAGCCATGGTCGTATCTATATGATCTCATGTGAAAAGTAGTAATCAATTTATATTTTGATCATATGAGTTGTTGTGGAGTGATGTTTAACAAGCAAGAGTCCTAAGAGCATCCACAACAGTGACTTTAAATTTGAGAGTCAGGAGCTATTTCTCTCCTCCACATTAGCTTCATGTCATCAATCATCAATAACCACAACTTCATACCATTTTACCCACAGCGTGACTATATGCATCGAATAATCATATATTCAAACAATTGATGAGTGTGTCAAAAAAAACATGAATATTCAAGTTACTTTTTTAGTTGCGTCAGATCATTCAAAGCATTAAGACATGATGAATATGTGTGTGTGGTGCACTCTCTCACAAATAGCTTCCATATTGTGCATGTGTTCCATGGGAAGTGGGATAAGTTTATGATTTTCCCACGCTCCCAAGTCTTCTGGCAAACAAAAAAAGAAGATGGGTCATCCATAGGATGGCAATTTGTCCGGACCCGATCCGTTTCAAGGGCGATCCGATCCGTATTTTTCGGGTTCGATTTGCAATTTTTATGATCCGTTCGGATTTCGGGTCGGTTTCGGTTTGCCCCTCCGATCCGATCCGAAATATGTATGCTATTCTTTTTTATTATTATTATTACTCTCCTACTTTCTAACATTTACACTTAAAACCTACCTATATATAATCAATTTAGGGTTGAAGAAGGGTAAAATACACTGCATTCTCTATTTCTCTCTGTCGTAGAGTCTGTTCTCCCATCCCAGTTGCCGCTCCTCGCCGTTGCAGGTCGCCTCCCGCCGTCGCCTCTCGCCTTTGTCGTCGCCGCTCAGGTCGCCTCTCGCCTTTGCCGTCGCCGCTCAGGTCTCCTCTCGCCTTTGCCGTCGCCGACTCACCGTTACCTCCATCGCCGAGGTAAAATACTCAACTTCAATTCCTCCCCTTTACCATAATTTCAAAATTAGGTCTCAAACCTAATTGTCTCTCACATACACACACATTGTGGAACAGTGTTGATTACTCCCTCTGTCTCTGTGTTGAAGTTTTTGTTTTTTTTTCACAGTGATCGGATCGAGGTTCGGATTGGAGATGTTCGGATCGGATCGGGTTCGATTAGGGGTTTCTGAGATTCGGATCGGGCCTGATCCGACTCGAACCCGATCCGTTGCCATCCCTACTCATCCATGACTGCCCATTTGGTCACCGTTGCCGGAGTCTTGGATGTCAAGTCAGTTGAAGTATTAGAAATGTCCAATCTATATAGTTAATCAATTTTATTCTCCAAGTTGATGTGGAATAAATGAGACTTCAACATGCCCCTCACATATAGGCCGGTATGGTGGTGCATCGGCCGGGTTAACTCAAATCCAACACGGCTAATTCAAACCCAACATCAACTTGGGCCGTCTCTGATACCATATTAGAATTGAAAACTCATCTCTTTATATGGTCTTGTTAAGGGGTGAGGTTATTCAATCTATACAATTAATCAATTTTATTCTTTAAGTTGATGTGGGATATATGAAACTTCATGAAGACCATTTATTTTGGCACCACTATTTGGGATAACCAAGCTCCTTTGTAGCTAAAAAAAATGTCTAAATCCAATTGTAGGGACCGCGACCACCACCACTCTGCACATTAGTATGATATTGATATTGTCCGCTTTGGGCCTAGCAGCCCGCAATTGCAATTGTTTGCTCAATTGCCGGTTGCACCCCAACAATGGCTCTGATACCACGGGCCTAGCCCGCACGGATTTGTTTTTGGGTATCCCAAAAAGCCTCATAATAATGAAGTGAGTGGGTGCTCTTATATACCTTGCAATTGTTTGCTCAATTACCGATGTGGGACTTTGGGTTGCACTCATCTCTTACTTTGTTCTTTGTCTTGTTGATTTTTTGAGTGGTTGGCTATGGAGGCCACTGGGAGTAGTTCTTAGATAGCAAATAAATTAAGCTAAGTTCCAATTTGTTCACATCTCCCATCTCATGAGTGATGAGATCAAAATTAATTAGGTAATTAGACAGGACTCACCGAACACCAAAATCATCTCTCTCGTTCATCCCGAATTGAACAACGACTTATTCGCTCGTTGCAGCTCTAAATTCCAATTTAACCTGTCATTTGGGCTTTATATGTTCTTTAGGGATGTCCATTTCAAGAAGGGTTTAATTTGTAATATTTGGGCCTTGAATTCAGCCCATAGAGTGAATATAATTTGAAAGTCACTTTTCCCGTACAGTGTATTACTCCTCCGAATATAGGTACACTTTTTTTTTTTCCTTTATTCTGAAAATGTTTATGGGGTGGAATCTTTTGTGAGACCGTCTCACAGCGTGAGACGGCTCACAGCCGAGCCAGCCAAGCCGCCGAGCCAGCCAAGTCGAGCCAAGCCAATTTTTTTTTTAAAAATTTTTTAATTTTTTATTTTTTTTCCTTATCGTTTTTTGCTTGCCATCAAAAGTAACACTTTTTATAAGGAAATGTAACACTTTTTTCTCATATGTAACACTTTTTTTTTTCAAAAAAAACCATTTATATTATTTTGCGAAATTGATGTTACATCTTACAATAAAGTGTTACTTTTTAAAGACCAAACTGTTACTTTCTTCATAAGAAAGTGTTACATTTTCTAATCACAAAAATTATTTATATTATTTGTGAAACTGCTGTTATATCTTACAATAAAAAGTGTTACTTTTTTAAGACCAAACTGTTACTTCTTCATAAGAAAGTGTACATTTTATTATGACGAGCAGCTCACTCGTTTTGTATGTTAAAAAATATTTTAAAAATAAAATAAAATAAACCATATCATGACCTATGTAGTTTTATTCGTCTCGTCGAGACGAACACAACGGTATTTTTTTTTAAAAAAAAATCGACTTCAAAATCTCAAGATATAGCATTTAAAAATTATTGGAGGTTTTTTTTTTTTAACAAACACGTGGATTTTGGGAAAAGGGGGGCGGCCGTCTCACGCGCCGTCTCAGGGCGTGAGACAGTCGCATATAAGTCTTTGTCAATGTTTATACTCACAACACCAATCAAGTGACTATTCCCCCGATCATTCTCTCGTAATCTAATTTTATACTCACAATACTTACATATATCACTTCCACTATTTTTTAATCTCTTTACAAATGAGAGGGTAGACTAATAGTACTTTAAAACGGAAGGAGTATGTCAAACTCAATACTCAATAGTCATAATCTGAACTATAGTGTGGAGAAATGAGATTATATAAAATGCGATAATGGAATCAATATTGTAATTGTAAGTGCGGTAATGGAAATAAAATGGGATAATGGAACGACAACATGGTGATTACATTGAAATTGCCTTGTAAAACCTGGAAGAGACTACACCAATGAAGTTATGGAAGTCGACTTTTGAAAATATAAAAACTCCCATTCAAATTCAAAGCATGGGCTTTCAAGATGTTGAATTGTTGATAACGGAAGATTGAGTAGGATATTGGAAATTGGGGTCAACTTTGAATAAAAATATTATAGTAAAACGTATCCAACAACACAATTTTTTGTATTCTCAATTTATTGAGATTGCAAACAATAGAGTTGAGATCTTCTATACCACTTTTGTGTGCCACTCCATGTACTTTGTAATCCAACCGTTTACATGTTTGCATAATATTACTATAATATCAATCTCAGTAACTGTGAGTCATTAGATCACTTGTGGCATATGGAGTGGTATACAAAGTGGCACAGAGGATTTGAACTCCTTTTGATTCTCTCCTCGGTGAGAGCCGTATATTTCTATCCTCATTGAGAGCCTATGTTTGTTGCTTTGTTTGTTTGTTGTTTTTTGTATCTTCTAATGGCGACAAATCTCGTAGAATTTCACAATAAAGTAGAAGTCTTTGTTCTTATTTCACATAGATGTTTCGTGAATTTTAAGATGATTGGATGGCGTTTCCTCGTTAACCTGGATTCTCTAACGTATGGACTCAAAGCAACATCTTATCGAGTAAGGGACCTCTTAAATTCCAGATTAAACTAGTTTTCAAATTTTATTTGGATTAGAATCCGTAAATCTCAAGATTTAGATCGAAATAAACTTTGTTGTAGGTTTAGAGATGAAACTACTTTTGATATTTTAGATGAGCCTCCAACTTTTGTGGTGTGCCATCTATTTTATTATTGTGAATGAAATTAATTTTTGCCATTCAAAAAAGAAAATGTACTACCATAATTCCCAAAAAAAAAAAAAATCATTTAATTTTTGTTACTCAATTCATGATAACTAATCATCTTAATAAATTTTTAAAATAATTATTGATAATTTAGTAATTTTTCATTAGCAATTTAAGAGTTTCATCACGATGATTACGTCGACATTAATGTTTGTTCAAAGTTCACTTGTGGTACGCATAAAAGTTAAATTTGACCAAACTAATTGGATGGGAAGAGATTTTTTTTTCTTTCTATAATTATTAAATTCTATTAAAATTTTACTTGTTTATATTGCAAAAGGTTAAATTTTTTATTTTTAGCTTAAATTATCACAAAAATTGATTGAAACTATATTTAATATTTGTGAATTGTTAAAAAAAAAACTATACATACTAAAGAACTTTAGTTTGATGACCTCCGATATTAGCTTCCATAGTGGAGGTAACGAAGCAATTTATCTATCATTATAAAAAAAAAAAAAAAAAAAACACTATACATATTTATGTACAGTTCGTTGTAATTGACGCGTTTACCTCAAGGCTGACGAGTGACGACCGATAAGATAAAAGGACTCAATCATTATTCACCCTTAGATCATGTGCTAATCTTGGTCCATGGCCTCAACTAACTATTTTTTTTTAAAGTGTTGTATCAAGCTAAGCTAGGTACTTTCCATTATCTTGATCAAATGCCTAAACTATTACAAATTACATAGTTCTTTAATACTCCCTCCGTTTCAAGTGACTTAAGACCAAAAATTTTAGCACACAAATTAAGGAAAAGTAAGAGAGAGAAATAGTGAGAGGAGGTGTTTGTGAGTAGGGATGGCCAAACCGAACCGGAACCGTCAAACCGGACCGGAACCGGAATCAAAAAGTCCGGAACCGCCGTGAACCGTGACAAAAGCCGGAACCGTGTGAACCAGAACCGTTTGTAACACGGGCCGGTTCCAGTTCATATCCTAAAAAACCGTGAACCGGTGGTTCTAAACCGCCTTGTTCGAACCGGAACCGGAACCGTTAGCAAAACCGTTAAAAAACCGTCAAAATCGTTAGATTTCTAACGGTTTCATCAAAATTAACCATTCCTAACAGAATGTTGACAAGAAAAATTGAGTTTTTACTAAATTTTTAGCCAAATTCAATGAATAAAAATAATAGAAATTTGTTGAGTATATAAAAGAAAAGAGGGACAGACCTCTTCAATTTTTAAAACATTTTTTCTATACTTTTTTGTGAAAAATGCGGCAATAAAATAATATTATAGTTGTTTTATCTGTTAAAAAATTAATATTTTTTTTCAAAAAAGTAAAGTGTGGATCGGCGGTTCCGAACCGTGAACCGGTAATTCCGAATCGTAACCGTAACCGGAAGAGTTACGGTTCAAGCTTTTCCATAACCGGAACCATGTTTGGTCATCCCTATTTGTGAGTATGAAAAATTAAATATGAGAGGAATAGTAAGTTGATTGATATTATGGTGTAAAAGTAAAATAGGAGAAAGAATGAGTGGGGAAAATAGTAAAAATTATTTACCATTTTGGGCAGTCTCAAGTCACATGGAACAGACGAAAAAAGAAATAAGTCTCAAATGACATAAAACGGATGAAGTATATTAGATAGAATCCCTAAGAAACAAAACTCTTAGACTAGAAACTTTATACAAACTTACAACTGAAATAAGTTCTCCACATCTCCCACCTTATTCGAACCCAATCCCTCCATTAACTTAATAATAGGAGTATTAACCAACCAAAACCCTACAATGTTTTGATTCTCCGAATATTCCATTGATTCTTCCCAACTCCCCTCCCCAAGCGAACATAAAAAAAATACTCCGTTCGTCCTAAATTAACCTTCTTACTTTGAATTTGCACAGAGATTAAGAAAAAGTAAATGTTGTGAGTATGAAAAGTAAAGTAGGAGAGAGAAAGTGGGTAGGAAGTTTTTGTTGTGAGAATGACAAGTGGATCTCACTTTCTATTTTAGGTAGTAAAAAATCTTAAATTTGGACAAATTAAGAACTTTAAAACAAAACAAGACAAAGGTATTAACAGTTAATTATGTCGATAAAGAAGTATCGGTCCCACATTACCTTTGTTAAATAAATACAATATCTAAAAAGTCCCAAAAAGAGTAGTTAAGTGGTAATTTCATTTTTAATAGAAAGTCACAGTTGTAGCATCGTCCGGATAATGTAGTGACATGGTTTATCATGCTCAATTTCGTGTGGACCATGCTGATAGTGAGCAATTGCTGCTCGTCTTGTACGTCGGTCTTGCTCGGTACCTCTTTTATTGTCACGTGCAGATTACTCCATATGTCTCATCAACTTGATCTTCATATTTGACTATTCAAACTTTTTAAGGATAGAAACACGGATTAATCCGTTTTAATAATCAGAAGATTATTAATCGGGTGATTAATTACACCACCCTTTTTTATGGGTAGATATGAAGGGGATAAGATTGAATAAGAAGCTTATTTGAATTGTACCTATGATTATTAATCGGATTGTATTTAGTCTACCAAACACCAAAATTATTGGGCTAATAATCATATCCAGCTCTAATCAAGCTACCAAACCAAACGAGCTCTTCACTATTCGCCATATATTGTGTTTATGAACATTTAAGCCTTTGAGACGGAGGGAGTACTATATTTGTTTGATAAGTATAGATAAAGGTCTACCAATAATAAAGAGTGCAACTTGATAAGTGATTATCATTAATTTTAAGTGTATTGGTTAAAATTATAAAAACTCAAAAATGAGAATTTTATAATTATTTTTAGATTCATTTATTATTACTTACCTCACTAATAATTTTTATTCATTATTTATATTCACAACACCTAATTTTTATATAAATCTCTTTAGTATGTGTATGATGTTTTTTTTTTTTTTTTTTTCATAATTTGAATTAGAGTGGAGGGAGTACTCCCTTTGTTTTAAAACAAACTTCTCATAAAATGTTAGAACAAAATTAAGGAAATATATTGAATTAGAGAGAAAGTAGATTAGAAAATAGTAAGTAAATAATTATTGTGAGTGGGAAAAAAAGAGGAAAAAAATGAAATTTTTCTCTTTTCGATAAATGAATTTTTAATGTAACGCTCAAAATATCAAAATGAGAAATTTATTTTAGGCTCGAGGGAGTATGTACAATATTTTGAGAAGCAGGCCCACTGCACCATAATTTAACTACAGTAAGAAATTGAAAAAGCTAGAGAGAGATAGTTTGTGTGAGAAGAGTAGTATTTGCATCCAGTGTTCTAAAAGACCCCGTCTAGGTTGTTTAGGCGCTAAACGTTCATGAAACGCCTTGATCCCTTCTAGGGTATTATAGTTATTTCTAAATTCACGGACCCGCTTAGATTTCGCCTAGTCCCCGCCTAAACGCTAGGCGCCCCTGCGGTGCCTAGCGACCGCCTAGCGTTTTGTTGGGTTGTGGAGACAAAACCTAGAAGGAAAAGGAAATTAAATTTGAGTCATATAAGGATTTAATGGGATTCCTTGTTTGACTAGGTTGGAATTTAATTTTCCTTGGGATTCCTTGTTTAAGTGGAATTAGGAATTTAATTATTCCGGGTTTCCTACTTAGTTTAGGTTTTGGACGTGTTGCCTATATAAACCAAGTGATGGCCATAAACATTATGTACACTAGAGAAAAATAGCGAGAGAGAATCTGTGAGTCACAAAGAGAGCCAAGTGAGTGCTAGCCCTTAGGGGGTGCCCTTAGGGGCATTCCATGGATGTGTTGAAGCATGTCTAGGGTTTTATGTGTGATGGGAGTGTTTACATGGAGAGGTTATCTCCTTGCTATATAAAGCGGTAGGCTTTATTGTAAACAGACACAGATTATGATATTAGTGAAATATCCTGGCTTGGCAGTGCCCCCAGATGTAGTCATTGTTGTTAACGAACTGGGTTAACAAATATTGTGTTCTTTTCTTATTGATTACTTTCATATTACTCGTATGCATGGTTGTTGTGTCTCACCATTATCAGAATTGTATGGGCATGAACTGCACAGATATACCACAATTCCCCAACAACTGGTATCAGAGCTTTCGGTTAGGAAGATCAGGGCTGTCCGAGTTGATTGAATGTGGCTGCAGGAACGCGGATCAAAATTAGGGGGTGCAGAATTTTTTTTGATTTTATGATTACTAAGACCAAATAAGATCAAGGTTTCATAAATTCGGATGAATTTGGGACTGCAGGTATTCAGATCAAGGTTGCAGATAACATAATCATAGAAGGGCATGGATCCAAGATCAGGGTTACAAAATCTGGTTGTTGCTAGGGTTTGCAGGGATCTAGACAGATCGTGTTATTAAGGATTTGTGGGTGCAGTGATAATGGGCGGAGATTGATCAACATAGAAATTTGTTGGTACGAATTTGGGCAACAGATTTGAATTATGAAAGTTGCAAGAGAGAAAGATTCAAGTTTTCCAGACATTGATAGATGATTGATTGCATAGGTGTGCAGATCATGTGTAAGCACAGGCAATAGGCATACGGGGTACGTGTAGCAGATGTGCAGATTTCGTGCAGAATTCGTGCAATGCACGTGCAGATTTCGTGCAGCGCACGTGCAGATTTTGTGCAAGTGCAGATTTTGTGCAGAAGACATGCAGAGAGCGTGCAGAAGAGTACAGAATTTGTGCAGCAAGCGTATGGGGTATATAGAAGTTGCTAGATGTGCAGGAGAATTCAAAGATGGAAGAGATACTTGATTGGCCATTGAGCAGCTAGGAGGAAGGTTGTGTGGTCGCCTTCGGCTGTGAGATGTGGAGAATTGCCGTGGTAGCTAACTTGGTAGCTCGTGAGGCAGATGATGTTGTACACCACATACAACATGTTTCGCATGGGTTGTTGCCTGGAATGCGAGGATGGCGGGGGCCGAGATCGCCATGGTGGGAGAAATTTCGCCAGGAACGGTATGTTGGTAGAAAGTTGTGAGAAGGCTAGCGCTAGCGAGAGAGACAACTTGGCCAACATGAGCGTTATCCAGAATCAGTTGCAGATAGGTTGCCTTGGTACACAGAAAGACCAAGACTGTGAAGGCACGCGTTCGCATAGGGGTTCGTTGATAGAAACAAGGAACAGACGAGCGGAGATGATTGCATGGAGCATCACTTTGGGAAGTGAAGACTCAGGGCAAGAGAAGTTTCCGGCAGTTATGTTGAAGACCTACGCTTCACTTCAACTCGTTTGTGTGGGCTTTGGTGAGCCTAGTGATGAGACTTTTGGCAAAAGTCGAATGTAGTGGTGACAATGTGTGAATAGTCATTCTCGGGTGGGAGTTTTGACGGAGATGGTAGTCACGTGATTTGGTTTAGTCTCCAGGTGGGAGATTGTTGGGTTGTGGAGACAAAACCTAGAAGGAAAATGAAATTAAATTTGGGTCATATAAGGATTTAATGGGATTCCTTGTTTGACTAGGTTGAAATTTAATTTTCCTTGGGATTCCTTGTTTAAGTGGAATTAGGAATTTAATTATTCCGGGTTTCCTACTTAGTTTAGGTTTTGGACGTGTTGCCTATATAAACCAAGTGATGGCCATAAACATTGTGTACACTAGAGAAAAATAGCGAGAGAGAATCTGTGAGTCACAAAGAGAGCCAAGTGAGTGCTAGCCCTTAGGGGGTGCCCTTAGGGGCATTCCATGGATGTGTTGAAGCATGTCTAGGGTTTTATGTGTGATGAGAGTGTTTACATGGAGAGGTTATCTCCTTGCTATATAAAGCGGTAGGTTTTATTGTAAACAGACACAGATTATGATATTAGTGAAATATCCTGGCTTGACAGTGCCCCCAGATGTAGTCATTGTTGTTAACGAACTGGGTTAACAAATATTGTGTTATTTTCTTATTGATTACTTTCATATTACTCGTATGCATGGTTGTTGTGTCTCACCATTATCAGAATTGTATGGGCATGAACTGCACAGATATACCACAATTCCCCAACACGTTTCTTAGAACCTTGGTTGCATCACCACTTTGTATGTGAGAGAAAAGGAGATAAAATAAAGAGAAAATTGTGTATAGAAAGGGTATAATATTAGAAGACAAATCAGATTTGAGTCACACTCTTTATCCCATCTTTCACCATTTCCACACCCTCTCTCAAACTCTCTCTCTACACCGGAAAACTGTATAGTATGGCCGCCACCTCGCAGAGCCGTGGAATCGCGAGCTTCGGGAAGCGATTAGTTAACCAGATCCGCCGTGAAATTGTTCGTGATCCAGCTCCTACTCCGCCGGCGCTATCTCTCAGGTATAAGATTGCTCCGACATTTACTTCAAATTATCACCGATCGACTCGCCGATATATGTCTCATCAAATAAAATTCATGATCACTGCTTTTGTTTTGTTGAAATTCAAAGTTATTAAGTATTATATGGCTTGCTATGGTACTGAATCATTATGGTTAGATATACTGATTGTATTATGTATAGTTTTGGCATTGTGTTGAAATTTTGTGGAAAAATTAGTTGAAATTTCACTTAGGACAGACGGAGAAGATATTCATATTTAGGTGAGTTTTCTTAGATTTTCCGGTGGAATTTGGAGATCGGAGTCTGCATTTTCTCGGGAAACAAGCGACATGTCGGTTCAATTAATTGTGGCATTCACGAATTCAACGCACTTAATTGGATTTTTTTTGCCGTCCTTTTTCTTACCCATCCTTTTCTGATGCGTCTTGATAATAATTCCGTGTAATTTTGAACCAAATAAAAAAATAAAAAGGTTAAAAAGATAATTCCGTGTACTGATGATTCTCGTGACGTGTATTTTTGACCCTTTCTTAATACAATAAATTGCTAAATACAACATAAAATTAATTAGTACTCTCATAAAATTAATTAGTACTCTGTGGTAACAACACCACCCTTATTTATTATTATTTTTTTTTTTTTGAGAAAAATCCAACCAGTTCTTCTTCATATACGTATCTGTTTTTGCAATTTTTATATAAATTGCCAAATCCAACCCATTTTTCATATTTTTTAGACTTACATTTTGGTCGTGTCCATTGAAGTGTGACATTTCTCGAAAAGAAATATGTAAAATAGTAGTACAACAAAACTAACTAACCTTCATAATGTAGCTTAATTGAATTCACATAGTGTGTCATAGATGAATTCAAATGCTTTAGGTTTTCGATTATTTTTATTCGAGCTTTTAGTCTAATGACACTCTTTTATTGGGATGGAAGGGGTTGGTCACTCAATTAATTTGTTTGATATTTGATCAATCTGAAATCACATTGATGAAATATCATCAACTAAGTTTTAATTTTAAAATATGTGTTTGATTTTAGCTTAAGACTAACGATTACTCCAAGTGGATGTCTTAATCCTCATTTTCTTCGAGTGCTATGGTTGGATAAGTGTCTCTGTCACACTTTGTTGAGTTAGGTGTGGCTTTGGACCCACCAATATGTGTCTAAAAGTTGTAAGGAAGAACTTGCGAGGGGTCCAAGAGGATAATGAACCCTACTTCTACATGTTCGCGTTTCTGGTAAAAAAGATTAAAAAAAAAAAAAAAAAAAAAGTTATCTTGGAGAAGAATAAGAGAATATTCTTTTCCTTCCCAGTTCACCTCAGTAATTAGTTGCATGTCTATTATTAGCTCATTTATTTTGTGAATCCCTAGCTCGTACCCTAGTGGTTCCTAGTTATTTGCATATAGTTTCATATATGGACCTTAAATTATATTTAGCTGGTTTACAACAAGTGCAAAATAATCAGAAGCCGATCAATAGCGTAGCACGTCTAGGTTTTGCAAGAAAGTTGCATTAGATCTGCGTTCTCAGCTTTATTGTTTTTTTCTCATTAATGGAGTTACCGCTGACTACTATAGTGAAGGCCATATAACTGTACACTTATTTTTGTGTTTTTGTGTGCTTGCACCTTGTTATATAGTTTTTGTACTTTTCTGGTCAACAACCCCCAATTTTTGATAGTTTTTCTTCTTCTGAAATTATGCTTCGAAATATTTCTCGTGAAATGTTTTACTTCAAACTTTATCAAATTGCACTTAAATTTAACTCCTTTTATGAGGTGCGTTCAGGATAGGCCAAAACGTCGTTTTTTTGTTTCGGCCTAAATAAACACGAACGGACGAACTAGAATAGGTTTTTTCTTATACAGTTATCTAATCTTAATGAAATTATTCTTTTAGTTGGTGTGGTCCTTTCTCTTGTGAACCAAATCACATGCCACTAGAAAAGTACTTCCTACTGCATAATTATTATTATTTTCACAAAACATCCCTAAAGCGAAAAGAGTATCATCCTGTAAAGGAGAGGAATCGAGTAGAAGACATGTTTTAGTTAGATATTGAACACGCAAAACTTTTTGGTTCTACTATAGTTATGCCTTGGTCGCCTGCTTTTTTTTTTTTTTTTTTTTTTTTTTTTCATTTTCCCTTTACCAGGATCTATATTAAAATAACCCATGGAAGAAGTAGTTGAAGAAGAGTTAGTTTTGTATAAAGTTTCGTTGGTGGCACATTGTTTTCTAATGACTTTAGCAATTCATGTTATAGTGACCCACACGTTGGACCGCAATGACGGTGACTTTAATTTCATTAAATTCTCTATATTTCTTATATGGTCACGACTATTTATTAAATTATCTCAACGTGTTTCCATTCCTCATTAGTTTTTCTGCATTACTTGATTAATATTACCAATTGGTACCAAAAAAAATAAATCGTTTGAGAGTTTATATGTCTGCAGCAGGAGGGGAGTGCATGTGTCGGCATACGACAAGAACGTGGATGAGCAAGTCCGGCCCACAGTGGTTCCAGACGAACTAATCGAGCCTCAATCGGACAAGTACTGGGGCCCACACCCAAAAACAGGTGTCTTTGGGCCAGATAGCGAGAAGAACAAAGTGGCAGCTGCAGGTAATGAGAGTGGAGGTTCTGTGATGGAGGAGGACGAGAAGGCATTCTTCCGTCCCCTTGAGAACTTGGAGAAGCCACAACCACACCCTTAATCGACAACTACCCTAGAAGGAAGGTGTGTAGTAGGACGAGATTGCGAAAGCGAAATATTTTCTATCTAGGTATGAAAATATGGGATGTTTTAGATATAAAATGGAGTGTAGTAGAATAAATAAATTCAGGGGGTGTTTAATAATGGGTGAGATGTACTAACTAAGACACTGCTATTATGTAAAAATGAACTTGCCTATTTAGTGTTCTAAAATGTGGATTGTTATGTGCCTGTGTGTGTTTGGGACTTGGGAGTAGGAGTATAGTACTACTTCCTCTGTTCCCACAATAAATATTCAAATTCCGCGAGAGAAAGTTAGATATTTATTGTCAACTCAAATACTTTAATTTGTCATTTCTTCAATGCTAAATATTATTTGTGTGAGAATTTTGTGAAGGCTACTATTAAGCCGTTTCCAAGTTATGCTTGAACAATCATTTGTGCATTTCCGTTAATTGTTAATAAGAGCGCTCAACGGGGATTTGATTCAAGGTTAGGCATTTTATTTCTTGATTTTAATTCTAGTAAGGCTTACAAATTTTCGATGATTGTATGTATTGATTGAAATACTCGTATCAAATAAATGGCGGGCAACTCCAAGAGTAGAGTGAAAGTAGCAATGTTGGGGAAGAGATTCCTCAACCACATTCTACCAACTCCCTCCTCTTTCTCTTTCTTCTCCCTCTCCCAGGTAAACAAAATTCACTCTATCTTCTTCAAAAAAAAAAAAAAAAAAAAAAAATTCTTTTAATATCCATTACTTTTGCTGGTGGAGCATCAATCAATTTATAAGAAAATCCAGCCTAATTATTTATGAATATCCATTACTTTCTGAGTGGTAAAATTTCAACATGTATAACTATGATCTGTTTGAATTTGGTGTTTCCTTATAGATTTTTCTTTTCACATTTTTTTTTTTTTTTTAATTTGTAGTGATTAGGTGGAAGTTGGAGAAAATGGAGAGGAACAAAATTGGGTTCAAAAAGAGAAAGAAAAAATGAAAAAATAAAAGAAAAATACAAATAAATCTCTCCTCACCAAAAAAAGAAGGTGCATATAAAAGAAGTTAATCTCTAGATCAAGGTGAAATAATTGCGGAATTCTTGTGTCTCCAAAATAAAATTTACACATTTATTTAGGAACAGAGGTAACGCTAGGTAACTTTCATATGTTTAAAAGATTGAGGTAGACGATTTGATTCTAGACATAATTTTTTTCACAAGATTTTGAGGGAAACTAGTTTCTTTAAGTTATAATAAGCCCTGTTTTTTTAACTGTTCATAGATGTCACCAAATACTTGGAAAAAAGAAGTATACTTTCTGTAATTTTAAAAAGAAACTAATTTTTCCAAAATCTATTTTTTTTATAAAACCTTTTTATTGGATGAAGGGGGTAGTATTCATTTTGAAAAATGTCCCAAAATCTAGAGTTGATTTTTTTTTTTTTTTGAGCATGACGTGTTTTCATAATTTAGTAGACTTGCCTCCTCTAGTATTCATTCCCCAGGGTCGACAAACCTATCACTCACATGTGGATGACATTTTCGTAATTTACCATTTTAGTCTTTAGTGTGTTCTTAAGGGAGTCCTTTTCCTTTGTTTTTAATCATGTTTTATAGAATCAAGGATTATGCCTACCTTACAATTGATAAAATAAAAATAAAATAAAGCAGGATTCAGAGTTTCTTTGAGTTTTCAGTTTAAGTTTCTTTTAAATAAGGTTATGGATAAGGCCAAATGTGGTTTGGGGTGGGGGGTGGGTTCTCCGAAAGTTAGTATTTCTATTTTCATTGTTAGTACGGTTTAACTTTGAGAAATAATTTAAGCCACTTTTGATTAACTGTGATAGGTTATTGGTACTTTTGCAGGAGACAGCTACATAGTTCAATGTACGATAAGAACATGGAAGAAGAGGATGCGATTTCAAAAACAAAAGTAATAATCCCTCAACAACCTGAAGAATATTGGTGCCCGGACCTAGAAACCGGGGTTTTTGCCCCAGCTAGTGAACAGAACCACTCAGATGGTGAAAATGGTAACCATTGTGGAGCCTTGAACGGAAATAGTACCCCTGAAGGCTCTGTGCTAGAAGAAAAGGCTTTCTTCGGTCCCCTTGAAGACTTGGAGGCACCACTAGGGATGGCAATTTAATCGAACCCGACCCGTTTTCGAAACTTTTCGACCCGAGCGGGGCGGGTTTGATAACCAAATTCCAAAACCCGGCGGGTCCGGGTTTGGTAACACCATCCGACCCGCCCGAACTCGACCGCATATGCTTAGTTTATGTAGGGTTTTCCTATTCATGCCCTTATACCACTCCATTATTACCCCCAATACCTGGTATATATTATTAAGTCCTCTTTGTTGAAGTCTTTGTTAAAAACTTAAAAGTTTTGTGTTTGTTGGAAATGGGCTAAAACTCAAATAGGCTGAAGTTATTGAGAGAAAGTGGGTTGAGGCCAAAAAAATAATAATATGTTGTGCAACCGGGTCGGGTTCGGGCGGGCACATGTTTAATGACCCTCGGGTCGGGTTTGAATGGTGGTTTGCTCGAGTCGGGTTCGGGTTTGGGCAAAACCGGCCCGTACCCAACCCGTTGCCATCCCTAGGCGCCACCTTCCCATCCTTTCACTGGGGAGGCGCCACCCCACCATTTCACTGAGGACTTGCCTTCTTATACGTTCGTTGAAACTAAATCAGAAGAGGGTCTTCATCAACAATAGTTTAGCCGAAACTAAAGTTATCAGCTATCTATAATAAAATGTTAGAGTAGATCAAGGAAATCATAGTTAGTTCAGTGCAATATTATTAAGGATGCATGGATCAACGCTGTTTTTTTTTTTTTTTTTTTTTTTTTTTTTTTGTAATACTATGAGATTGTTTGTTGGACTACGTTGTACCCTTTTTGTTACTTGCATTGTGTTATTGAAAAAACCAGTAAGATTGAAGCCGTTTTCAAAAAAAAAAAAGTAAGATTGAAGCCGGTGCGAGAAGATTCTGGGCCGGGCTACGGACGCCAGTTGGACACCTCTACTCGGCCTAAATGAAGCAGTTTCTCTATCTTTGCTAAAGTTTGCTCTATCTTTGTGCCGAAATAAATGTTGCACTTTTGTCACCTTTTTGTACGTTGATACGAAGGAATTTTAAGTGATAATTATTGATTAATTTGATTATCCTAATGAATTAAAAATTTATTATTGATAGTATTGATAATTAGTGTATCAAAAGTAAGTTTTACACTTTTATTATGATAATTAAACCAACTTAAATTTATTGGTCAAAATTCTTTTATACTACCACCTACTAACACGTTAAAAAAAAGCGACATTTATTTCGTGAAATAGGGAAATAATTGCTTTAGAATTATCTTCATTTATGTTATTAAGTACTTATAAACCAAAAAATCCAGCTTCTGTTGAAAAAAATAATAATCTGGAACCATTTGTTGGTTGGGGTAGTTGATGAGGCTCCCGGTCGAACGGCGGGACTACTATCCCACAAACCCCCAAAAGAAAGCATTTTGACATGGCGTCCACCGGAGTATTGCCGTTTACCCCGCCAAAATTTGACCGGAATTCAAAGGTACGTCGACGGACTATTAAATTTCGTTGCTGTTCATCTTCTTCAGCTACAAATTCTACTTCTGCTAGCACTGAACAACAAGATAAGGAAACATCAAAGAAGTTTAGTTACAGCAGGGCGTCTCCATCTGTGAGATGGCCCCACCTCAATTTCACACACTCACACACTGACCCATCAAAGACCCAATTGCCATTTGTGCCTCCCTCAATGAACAGTGACAGTGAGGGCGATGAAATTGAGAGTGGAAGTGGGAGTGAGAGTGTGGAGGAGTCTTGGGAAAGGGATGATGAAACCCTAGAAGTATTGGGTCGGCCTAGCCGGAATAAATTCAAGAAAATGAATAAATTGGCGTTAAAGAGGGCGAATGATTGGCGGGAGAGGGTTCAGTATTTGACTGATAGGATTTTAGGGTTGAAATCGGGGGAGTTTGTGGCTGATGTGTTGGATGATAGGCAAGTTCAGATGACCCCTACTGATTTTTGCTATGTGGTGAAATGGGTTGGGAAATCGAACTGGCAAAGGGCTTTGGAGGTTTACGAGTGGCTGAATTTGAAGAATTGGTACTCTCCCAATGCACGAATGCTTTCAACAATTTTGTCTGTTCTTGGAAAAGCGAATCAACAAGGTTTAGCTGAGGAGATTTTCACAAGGGCGGAGGCAGGGCTTGGTAATACTGTTCAAGTGTATAATGCAATGATGGGAGTTTATGCTAGGAATGGTGGATTTACTAAGGTCAAAGAATTGCTTGACTTAATGCGTGAGAGAGGGTGTGAGCCTGATCTTATTAGTTTTAATACATTGATTAATGCCCGTTTTAGGTCTGGTTCAGTGGAGCCAAACATGGAACTTGAGCTTCTGAATGATGTAAGGAAGTCTGGTCTTAGACCGGATATAATTACTTACAACACCCTCATCAGTGCCTGTTCCCGTGAGTCTAATTTGGAGGGGGCAATTAGGGTTTATGATGACATGAAGGCTTATAAATGTGAACCTGATCTATGGACTTATAATGCCATGTTGTCTGTTTATAGCAAATGTGGGATGTCTCATGAGGCTGAACAGCTCTTTAGAAATTTGGAGTCAAAAGGGTTTTCACCAGATGCAGTGACGTACAATTCTCTGCTATATGCATTTGCAAGAGAAGGAAATGAGAGGAAGGTAAATGAACTTTGGAAGGAGATGGAAGAAAAGGGGTACGGAGAGGATGAGATGACTTACAATACTGTAATGCATATGTATGGAAAGAAAGGTAAGCATGAATTGGCATTGCAGCTTTACAAAGATATGAAATCCTTGGGACGGGATCCTGATGTGATTACATATAATGTTTTGATTGATTCTTTGGGAAAGGCAAGTAGGATTACCGAGGCTGCAAATGTGATGTCAGAGATGCTGAACGCTGGAATAAAACCCACTTTGCAAACATATAGTGCTTTGATGTGTGGGTATGCGAAAGTAGGGATGAGAGTGGAGGCTGAAGAGACATTTGAATGCATGGTCCGTTCTGGTATTAAACCTGATACCCTAGCTTATTCGGTGTTAGTAGATATTTATTTGCGGTCCGATGAAATCAAGAAGGCAATGTGGTTGTACAATAAAATGGTCCGTCACGGCTCCACACCAGATCTTTCCCTTTATGAGGTTCTGCTCCGGTCTCTTGGGAAAGAAAACAATGAGGAAGGTATTCAAATAGTGGTCGCTGACATGGAGGAAATATGCCACCTGGGCCCACAATTGATTTCATCGATTCTTGTTAAGGCAGGATGCTACACAAATGGTGTAAGAATGATGAAATTAGCCATTATGCAGGGGTCTGACTTGGACCGTGATAATTTGTTATCTATTTTGAGTTCGTATAGTTCTAATGGGAGGCAATCTGAAGCTCTGGAATTGCTCGACTTTTTGAGAGAGCATGCACATGGGGCCCACGATATAGTAACCGATGCACTGGTTGTTATTCATTGCAACAGCAATCAATTGGATGCTGCCTTTGATGAGTACGGAAAGGGTAAAACTTCCTCATATTTATTTAGAGGGAGCCTCGTTATGTATGAATCTCTTATCAAGTGCTGTGAAAAGGCTGAAATGTTTCCAGAATCTTCTCAGGTACTTTCTGACATGACATTCATAGGAATGCAACCGTCAGAGGATATCTATAGGATTATGTCATCTATTTACTGTAAGATGGGTTTTCCAGAGACAGCACATTATTTAGTTGACCAGGCAGAGTCAAAGGGATTTCTTGTCAATGATACTTCATTTTATGTTGGTCTTATCGAGAGTTATGGGAATTCGCAGTTTTTGGAGAAGGCAGAGAGTGTGGTGGGAAGTCTTAGACAGAGATGTAGTGTATTAGACAGGAAAATTTGGAATGCTCTAATAAATGCTTATGCTGGAAAAGGTTACTACGAGAAAGCTAGGGCTGCTTTTAATACGATGATGAGAGAGGGTCCGTCCCCTACCATTGATACCATTAATAGTCTCATGCAAGCTTTGATTGTCGATGGGAGATTGGATGAGCTCTATGTTGTGATTCAGGAATTGCAAGATATGGGGTTTAAGATTAGCAAGAGTTCCATTATTTTGATGCTCGAGGCGTTTGCAGAAACGAGGAATATATTTGAGGTGAATAAAATATATAATGGAATGAAGGCTTCAGGGTATTTTCCAACTATGCATGTTTACAGAGTTATGATCAAGTTGTTTTGTAGAGGAAAGCGTGTAAGGGATGTCGAAGCCATGATTAGAGAGATGCAGGAATTAGGGTTCAAACCTGATCTCTCGATTTGGAATTCTTTGTTGAAGTTATATACCAAAATCGAAGATTATAGAAAGGCAGCTCAAGTTTATCAGCAAATTCAAGAATCGGGGCTTAAACCAGATGAGGAGACGTATAATACATTAATAGTAATGTACTGTAGAGATTGTAGACCAGAAGAAGGGTTGTTATTATTGAAAGAAATGCGAAGTTTAGGTTTGGATGCAAAGTTGAGCTCGTATAAAAGCCTAGTTGCAGCTCTTGGTAAGCTAAAAATGGTGGAACAGGCTGAGGAGCTCTTTGAAAAGCTGATTTCTGAAGGATATAAAGTGGACCGTTCGTTTTATCATTTGATGATGACTACATATAGGAGTTCCGGGAACCCTTCTAAAGCTGAAGAGCTACTGAGTTTGATGAAAAAAGAAGGAATCGAGCCGTCGGTTGCGACAATGCACCATCTTATGATCACTTATAGCAGCGCAGGAAATCCAATGGAAGCTGAAAAAGTGCTTGATAATTTGAAATCGAGTGGGGAAGGGCTTAGTACTTTGACATATAGTTCAGTCATTGATGCTTATTTCAAGACTGGAGATTATTATGTTGGAGTTGAGAAGTTTCTGGAGATGAAACGAGAAGGTCTAGAACCGGACCACAGGGTATGGACTTGCTTCGTTAGGGCTGCAGGTTTTTGCAAGAGTACGAGCGATGCGATGATGCTCTTGAATGCTATTGGAGATGATGGTTTTGATCTTCCGATAAAGTAATTTTTGATTTTTGACAATCTCCTCCCTCCTCCGAGCTCATTTTTCTCATACTACCTCCTCCCAAAATGAATGTCCAAAAATATTTCAAATTTGCTCTTGATCAAGAGCAAATTTGAATTATTTTTGGAACATTCATTTCAAGAGCAAATTTGAAATATTAAGGGTGTTTGTAATTTTTCCTACATACCTTTTAAAAGTTTGAGATGATTCTTATCCTTAAGATAGTTTCTGAAAATCATAAAATTTCTTTGCTCAAATTTTCAAACGGGACTCTTTGAGCGGAACATCCAAGGGCGAAACGGAGTATTTTTCATATATTGTTCTGTTCTTTATACTTGATTTTCTTGTAAATGTAATTAATTATATGAATCTTATTTCATAGGCTTCTGACAAGGAATGCAGAATCACTGGTTTCGGAGGTGGAGGAGTATCTCGAAAGATTGGCACCGATAGAAGATAATGCAGCCCTCAATTTTGTCAATGCTCTTGAAGATCTGCTGTGGTCATTTGATCTTCGGGCAACAGCTTCGTGGGTTTTCCAGCTAGCGATCAAGAAAAACATTTATAACCATGACGTGTTCAGGTATGTATGTAAATATATTTGTACATACTCCCTCCGTCCCACTCGAATTAAGACATTTTGCCATATTGAGTGTCCGACTCGATATAGGACAACCCCAAAATGGAAATGTTTTATTTAATGAGACCACATTCACACTCACAACAACTTTCCACTCATTATTCTCTACCCCACTTTTCATACTCACAACACCTGCTCCACTAACACTTTTCCTTAATCCCCGTGCCCAACCCAAAATCCTATTTCGAGTGGGACGGGGGAGTATATGAATTCTATTGAGAAATTGTATTAGAGGTGTGTCATAAGCACCTGATTCTTACAATTTTTTCTTCTTTTGCAGGGTCGCTGACAAGGACTGGGGAGCTGATTTTAGAAAGTTGTCTGGTGGTGCTGCTCTTGTTGGTCTTACCTTATGGCTTGACCATATGCAGGTTAGTTGTTTTTCACTCTGATATTGTCATTTCCTTTCATACCTCCATCCTATTTTCTTCCTAGGCATAAAAATTACTAACCAACCCTTGGAAAATGGCATGCAAGCATCGAATATCCAAAGTTTTGATTAGTGTTTGTCTACATGCCTGTTGAGTCGAAGATGAAACATTAGATTCTACTCCCTCTGTCCCGAAATGATCTTCTCATTTGCCATTTTCCATTTTCCATTGTCCCAAAAAGTTCTTCCTATTTCTACAATTTGGGCTTAAATGTGCATAAACACAACATGACTAGTGAAGCAAGTGTATATATCCTTTAAAAGTTTGAATAGTCAAATGTGAAGATCATTTTGGGACGGAGGGAGTAGTCGGCTGCATTTTGTACATTGGTCCATAAACTGGAAATCAGGGGTAAACATTTAACCATTGGCAACACCTCCATAAGGCCCAAGATGGTTGCTTGTCCGAGGGTAATTTTGTCTTACTGTCTGGGTGAAAATGAGCATGCTGTAATTTTGATCACGTCAAGTAAAATTAAGATGCTAGTATTACATAATTTTCAACCTCCCAATAGTCTTTGACCCCCTTACATTTAAATCCTGGCTTACCACCGCTTTGAACCCTACGATGCAATTTGGCAACCTCCAACAAACAAACACTGGTGAAGCTACATGTATGCTAATGGAGACAGCTGCCACCAAGGCGCCAATTGATTTAAAAAAGCATGTTTTCAGCAGTGCAATTTTTGAATGTTATTATTAAATTCGGGGTTTGATTGTAAATATGAAAACATGATCCCGTTCATGTCAAGAAAAAAAATAGAGTAAAAATTTATCTTACCCTCCTTAAGAAAATTTCCTGGCTAGGAGGCACTGCACACAAACGTAAACTCGTGGACATTTTGTATTACGCATGAGAAGACAATTGGCCTTATTGTTATATTTTTCTGCAGGATGCATCACTTGAAGGCTTCCCAGAATCACCAAAATCAGTGGTACTTATTACCGGGACATCAGAATACAACAATATTTCTCTAAACAAAACACTAAAAGCGTACCTTTGGGAAATGGGGTCCCCATTTTTACCTTGTAAAACTCGTACCGGAATACTAATAGCAAAAGCTCATTCTCTAAGGATGTGGTTAAAAGACTCCCCGTTTTGCTTTGATCTTGAGCTGAAGGACAGCCCAACACTTCCAGAGTCAAACTCAATGGAGCTCCTTGAAGGATGCTATATCAGACGTGGACTTGTTCCTGCATTCAAACACATAGCAGAAAGGCTAGGTCCAGTCAGACCAAAGAAGTTTGCCAGGCTGGCGTTGTTGTCGGATGAGAAGAGAGAGAAAGTTATCGAGGCTGATATACAGGGGAGGAAAGAGAAGTTGGCTAAGTTGGAGAAATTGGGTATTACGAAGAATGATAAAAATTCGAAATTTGGGAAGAGAAAGTATATAAAGAAAGAAGCTGTAACACGCTGAAGGAAGAACGTTTGACAACACTCTATAAGTATCTCCTTTAAGGCTATGTGAATGATTTTCGCACGGTCTTAGCTAAGGAAATAGTTAAGAAGGGGGTAGACAGCTTGATGGTATGTTACAAAGTCAAGTCTTAAGTCAAAGGCTTCCGAATCCCATCTGCATTGTTTCTTGGTCAACACGAGTGTACGGTTAGTTGACCAAAGTTAAGCATCAGATTTCCTTTGGTTTATTGATCTTCCACTTGAGTTGACCCGGTAAAGTTGACCATTTTCTGAAGTTGCGGATGGAATCAATAGAAGCAATGGATGCAGTAGAAGCACAGATTCCTCATGGTCAAGCATCCGAAGGCGCGATGTAGAAAGTCAAACATAAAGGTTTCTGCAGATGGAATGTTGGGGCAAGTCCAGTGCAAGTGTTAGATGGGAGTCTTTAACACTATGCTCCATCTGCATTTCTAAGTCTAATTCATTCTCAGACATGTCAAAAATAGCACAAGTGCAAATGATTTTTCAGACTTTCTCTGTACGTTTATGTATACATTCTTTTTATAGTACATTCTAATGTTTTTTTATACATGTTATGCATTTAATTAGCACTTTCAAAATTATTTTCTGCTAGAAATAATTTAATGGTAATTATCATCTGATTTTATTTTGCAATCCATAATAATATGGAGAATAAGAACTACCTCCATCTCAAAAGATTATTTTTAATTTGAATTTCGTGGTAATTTCAATTGAATTTCATAAAAATAATTTTAAATATCTAGTTGGCCTTATGTGATTCTATAAATTAGCATTGATATTATTGCTAACGGCGAGTCCATAAAAAATTTTAATTTTATTTTTGTGGATGTATATTTTTTTTCTTTATGAAACTATCTTCCATATCCAAAAAGGAAAGACTATTTATTTTAGATATGATTTTTGCATTTCCATATAGTTTTCTTCTATATCTATTCATTTATTTTCTTGTATTTCAATAGAAAATTAACATATAAAATTAAAATATCTTCTCCTTAAAAAAAATGTTCAGATGTTTTTAAAATTTGATGAAGTTTTTTTTTTAAATATATAAAAATATTATTTGGGGACGGGTAGTATTAAACTATACTCACTCCGTCCCGGCACAAGTAACACCAACTTTTGAGGCACAAAAATTAATAAAAAAGTAGACATGTGTGGTAAAAAATGAAAAGAGAGAATGAATGGGGTAAATAATAGTGTTGGTTGAATAAATTGAGTGATGAAAAATAAAAAGAGAAAATGAGTAAAGTTAAATCGTGGAGTTTGTTGAATATATATATATATATATATATATATATATATATATATATATATATAGTTATATTAAAACATTTTTATTTTAGACAGTGTTATTTGTGATGGGATGGATCGAAAAAAAATAAGTGTGTGACTTGTGGTTGGGGCTGAGGGAGTATACTCCCTCCGTCCGAAATGATCTCTGCGTTTGACTATTCAAACTTTTTAAGGATATAAACACTTCTTTCATTAATTATGTTTTGTTTGAGTTGAGATCTCCTGTACCACTTTTGTGTGCCACTCCGTGTACCATTTGTAATCCAACCGTTCACATGTTTGCATAATATTACAATAATACCAATCTCAATAACTGTGAGCCATTAGATCACTTGTGGCACATGAAGTGGTACACAAAGTGGCACAGAGGATTTGGAATCGTTTTGTTTATACACTTTTAAGCCTAAATTATAGAATAGGAAAAACTTTATGGGACAATGAGATATGACAAATATGAAGATCATTTTGGGACGTAACGACTTAAAAAGGAAAGAAAGTTATAGAAAGTTGGGCTGAGCCCAATAGTCCACTTAACCCGGTTTCGAGCCCAATAAGACGACTAAACCCTAACTCTCAATATCCGTTTTTATACAAATCGTTAGAGTTGCCCTAACAAAGGAGGCTGCCATTCTCATACACACGAGTTCATCTGTTCGTCCACCCCCTCAAAGGTAACATCGAAAAAAAATCCTTAGATCTCTTCACAATTCGATTCCTCTCGTATATGTTTGGCGCTTAGTATCAAAATCTTTGATGTTTACATGTAAATTGTGTCGTTGATTACTCAATGAACTCGTTGCAAGATTATTAATTTAGTTCGACAGCTTTAATGTTGATGTTTTTCTCATGATTGACGTTTTTTTAGTGTTTTTATCTGTAAATTAGTCGGAATCGAACGAATTTCCTATGTTTCTGGGTTGTGTTTGGCTGTCATTTCGTTTTGTGAGACTTGAAAGTGGTAAAAAAATGAATGATTTAATAGTAATATGTGAAGAACACCTTTATTTGGCTTATGAATTCGTGAATGTCTTATACATTTGACTTCTATTTTTTTTTTCTCTCTTGTTTAATTGTTTTAATTTCTGTAATATTCTTTTGACAGGTTGTAATTTAAATTGATATGAATAGTTATTTTACTTGGCTGATGGTGTAAAATGGGATCATTACTTGTTCTTTGATTCTCCTTGCTTCCCGAAAAATTAGTCTTATTTACCACCTCATTTCAAGATTGTTGCTTTACTAGTTCGTACATCTCTTATTGAAAAGAAAATAGCGTTTTACCACAACCCAAAATTGATCGAGGTTGTTGTATTATTCTTCTTATCGTTATTATTATTTGGGATGGAGAGTGTATAGGAATCGTAAGGGTTATACATTTTCCATACATGAATGTACTGTTTAATGTAAATGATTGGAAAGCTATGATCTAAGATATGAATTTGCTTGTATAATTTAATTAATTGAATGGGCATAGCCTAACAGAGCACGTAACTTCTATTAATTTGGTGAGTTTGACCCTAATTCACCATTCGTTGTTTGTAGGTAAGAGATGGTGAAGCATAACAATGTTATCCCCAATGAGCACTTTAAGAAGAACTGGCAGGAGCGTGTTCGCACCTGGTTTAACCAACCTGCCCGTAAAACCAGGAGAAGAACCGGTATGCATTTATTTTCATGTGGTTTTTATGTTTACTCCAACTGCTAAATATATGCTATCTCATTGAACTATATAATATGTGTATACTTGTATATCTTATGTTGATTTCTCTTAACTGTAGCTTTGAACTGACCATTTTATAATGTGTGTTCCCTTGAATAAATTATCAGCTAGGCAAAAGAAGGCTGTGAAGATCTTTCCAAGGCCTACTGCTGGACCACTTCGTCCCATTGTTCATGGTCAGACATTGAAGTACAACATGAAAGTGAGGGCTGGACGAGGATTCTCCCTTGAAGAGCTCAAGGTGAGTTTCATATATTATCCCCAGCTAATTCTGTAACATTTAACTTGATTTTTATGGGTGCTTTGCATCTGAGTAGGTGAAAGATAATTACATAAATGCTCCCTCTGTCCCATTTTAAACTTCAAAGTCGAAGCGAAAATTGTCAACTTAATTGTGTGCGATGAAGTTGACTATTTTTGCTTTGACTTTGAAGTTTAAAATGGGATAGAGGTAGTATAATTTTTTGGTTGATTATGGCTGACCTAGTGTTCTATAAATGCTTTTAGAAGTCACATGCTTACATTTTTTTATTTTTTATTATGAAGCTTGCCTCTTCATGGGATCCTTTTAAGTTTTTATCTTAATAGTGTTTTCCATGCTTACATGTACTCATGTATAATTGTGAGGCAAAAATTTTATGCAGGAAAGTTGAGTCGCTTTGCTCTATACAATGGGTACAGCAAATTAGACACTGCAAAATTTCTATACCGCTTTAATATATATTATTTGATACTACTAAACGCCTTGTATTATTTTCTATCTATTAGACCTATGGGGATTCCGATGATGGCATGAAATCTTTGAGAACTGATTGTCTAAATCTGAAGACAAATACAAGCAATTTTTCTGAGGACCCCTTTAGAATAGCTCACTTTCTATGTTCTTAGCTTAAATGAGAATTATAGCACAAAGAAGCTCATTGTTACGTTTACTAGTAATTTAAAATATTATGAACTTTTAATGTGCTTATTTGAAAAGTGTGCTCAATGAGTCACTGGGATCGAACAGAACTGAGCTGATGAATATGCACTGGGCTCTGAGCAATTGAATGTTGCGTTAATTGATGCACAATGCAGCCTAGAAAGCTATATCTGATCTTTTCGTCAGTTTGCTCATTTTATTACGTCTAATCTCTCATAAAGGAATACTAAAAGAATGTTGTTTTTGTCGTGGAATTGTAACTTCTACATTTGTTTCTCATTGTTTATCTGGTTTTAGTAGTTCCATCTGTTTGTTTTGCTCTAATGCACTTCAATATTCTGCCATCACGTGTAATCTTTTTCTTACATATGGTTTTTTTGATTGTTATGTCTTATAATAACCAGGCAGCAGGCATCCCAAAGAAGCTTGCACCAACCATTGGTATCTCTGTTGACCACCGCAGGAGAAACCGATCTCTAGAGGGTCTCCAGACCAATGTCCAGAGGTTGAAGACATACAAGGCTAAACTGGTTGTCTTCCCAAGGCGTGCTCGCAAGTCCAAGGTAACATTGTCCAGAGGTTGAAGACACTCATTTATGCATGAAATTTGATCTCATCATTTCCATTTCATCCGTAATTTGTTTCTTTTTAACTTAGAAATGCGAGATTTGTTTGGTACAGAGGGTGTTTTCATTTCATCCTTGTTTCCAACACTAATTAATTCTACTTTCGTATTATAGGCTGGTGACTCTACCCCTGAAGAATTGGCTACAGCAACTCAAGTGCAAGGAACTTACTTGCCAATTGTTCGTGAGAAGCCAACAACTGAGCTTGTTAAGATCACGGATGAAATGAAGTCGTTCAACGCCTATGCTAAGCTCCGTATTGAGAGGACAAATGAACGCCATCTTGGTAAAAGACTGAAGAGGGCTGCAGAGGCGGAGAAGGAAGAGAAGAAGTAGAGGGACTAGTAGCAGCCAGCCCCTTTTTGAAACTCGTGGTTGTTTTTTTCTTTACTATTTTGGACTTGTCTTGAATATTACCAGACCTGGACATTAGCTATAGATTCTGAATGTTTATTTGCGTGCTAGTTATCAGCTACTCAGACATTGTTCTTTTCTATGATTCTACTTTTGATGAGATCAAATTTCATGCATCAGTATATTTTCTTACTCCTTCTGTCCCTAAATGAGTGTCCATTTTCAAGAAATCTTTGTCCCTACATGAGTGTTTTTTTTTTAACATAACTTTCTCTTTAAAAGTTTTTTTTCGAAATTTTTTTCACCGGTTTCTTTATACGTGCAAAAATAAAGGTTTGGAAAGGAGATTACAAGATTATATATGAATCGTTGTTATCAAATTGTTCAAAAAGTTGAGATTTTCAGTGTCCCTTAAAATGAAATTTGGACACTCATTTAGGGACAGAGGGAGTAAAATTTTTCTAAGTCAACATTACTAGTATTTACTCATACTCAAAGGCACGTTTCTTTACAAGATTATATGGATTGATCCGTCTCTTTTTTTTTAAAAAAGCAATGCTAATGCTAGGTGTACAAAAAAAAGTGTACATTATCTTGCATCAGTAATGGTCACGTTACACTTTAATTAAAAATACTAATAAAATTATTTTCATTAAACGCGAGAAAGATTTAGTTATTATTTTGTTTTCTTAGTATTGTTCTAAAAAAAAAAAAAGAAAACATTTCTAGTATTTGGGTGAAGGATTTGGTCAAATGTTTCTTTACAGGAGATGTATATGGTACGATCCATCAACACATTTCTAGTGATGAATGAATTTGGTTCCGCAAAACAAACAATTTCAATAAAGAAACAGATACCCAAGCCTTCATTGGCCGAGTGGTATAGGGTTTGGGATTTCTTTCGGGAGGTCCCAAGTTTGATTCCCCTTCCCCCCATTTCCCAATAATTAAGTGGCCAAAATTTGTGTTTCTATTAATATAATTAAGTCAACTTAAAATTATTGTTCAAAATTCTTCTTTCAAAGTAACGATAAAAAAAAACGTGAAGATGACTTTGAGACGAGGGAGTATTAATTTAATTTGGTATTGGTCTCGTACTCTCACTTCCACTAAGTTAATATTAGGTGTCCTTGTTTGAATTTTTTTGACGTACACAAGAGGAGCATTTTGTTGGCAGCAAGAGTTGTGCCAAATTCTAGTAAAAGTATTTGTCCCCACGACTTATGTGTAGTAGCTATACTAATTGACATGTGAACCATCAGTGAGCTAGCTAATAGTAATACTCCATACGTCTCAGAAAGATAGTCCACCTTTTTTCGTTGTTACTACGAGGGAACTTTTAGCAGTTATAAATGCTACTTATAATTATGGTAATGTGAATCTAAAAATTGATATTAATAGTATTATAACGGTGTATCAAGAATAATTTCAAAAATTTCATTAGAATAATTAAAAATAGCCTTAATTATTATTCAAAGTTCTTTCGTAAAATCCATGAAAATAGGGGGACTATCATTCTGGGACAAGAGGGAGTATTAATAATTATGATGCCTCTACCTATAAAAGAAAAAGAAAAAAGAAAAAGAAAAAGGACACATGTCACTCCTAAACGCATGATTATATAGATTAAGGATTCTTTGGACAACTTATGATTCCTCAATCTTAAACCCAACTCCTTCGAATATCTATATTCTAAAGTCTTATGGTTTACTTTTTGTTATTTACATAAATAACAAATGCATACCCATTTGACCCCATTTTTTTAATGTCTTGTATAAACAATACAAAAGATTTATCACACATTTTATATTATTTATTTCATTAACAAATGATTTTATAAAACAAAACTTGTTTTACACTTTTACATGACAAAAAACTACAACTGAAAATTTGTTAAAACTATGCTTTAACCAAGATTTGTCAAATTTGAGAAACCTAAAATTTGACTCTGCACAGTAGTCTGACTGATATTCAATCTCGACCGTCTATTTTAATCTCATCAATATTTCACATTCAAAGTTTTTACTAAAAACATTTTAGAAACTCTACTCTCTCATTTCATCACTATAATTCAAATTGCCTGATTTAGGCCGTTCACCTGTCCAATTTTCCTGCAACCAAGGTTTTAAAAAGCGTGGGGCTGAGAAATTAGACATATTTATAATATCTTAGGCGGGACCAAAACGTTTCTATAACGCTTAGCGCGTAGGCGGCTTAACGATCGATTTTTAGAACTCTATCTGCAACTACTAGTATTAAATTCAGATATTGTTACCCCTGACTAGTTCCAAATTCTACTTTTCCCCACCATGTTCACCCGCGAACAGCTTCTAAAACCCATTTATTCCACTAACAGACAAGTCCTTCAAACGACCTCAAAAACTTTTTGAATCTTCAACGGCCTTTCAAATCTTCACGGATCACAAAAACGATTCCCAATTTCCCACCAACAACCGCCATTATCATCATCAATTCATCGTCATCTCCACGAACCCATTTTCTCATATATCAATCACCACAATCAAACAAAAACCCAAACAATAGCTTTCAATCAAAATCAATGGCAGCCAATTTCGGATCCCTAAAGCAAAGTTTTTTAGACAAAGGGAAAGAACGATACCTATCTCGAAAAGGGTACTCCGAATTGGGAATTGGGGCTGAATATTACAATTCCAATGAACAACCTAATCGGGTCGGGTTTATTGGTTCTGTTTCTGATAAATTCAGTAGATTCTGGTATAATGTTCAAGAAACGAGTGTTAAGGCTTATGAAATGGGTCGGAAGGATCCGAGGAAAGTGATTTTTGCAGCTAAAGTTGGGATGTCGCTTGCATTTGTTTCTCTTTTGGTGTTCTTTAAAGAACCCTTTAGTTATATAGGATCACACTCCGTCTGGGCAATTTTGACTGTCGTCGTGGTTTTCGAATTCAGTATAGGTAATATTTGTTGATTTCTTAATCATGATGGTTTGTCATATAATTTTTTTTTAGATTATAATAAAATTGCATTTTTTTGAGCTCACACTTGTCTTGAGCTGCCAATTTGTGCTAGTAATGTTGTTGATGTTTGTGAATTTACAAAAATTCATGGTGGTAGGTAAAATGAATTGAATTTACTGATCTCAAACTTGTGTTTGTGCTAATAGTAGTGTTCATGGTTTCGAGTTAACAAAAAAAATAATAATCATGGTAGTAGCTTACAACAATTGATTTTTCTGAGGTCATAGTTGTGTATGGGCAGCCAATTTTGTGCTAATAATGTTGTTGCTGTTTGTGAGCTTACAAAAAAAATAGGGTATTAGTTTACAAGACTTGGTTTTTGATTTCATAATTGTCTATGGGCCCGCCAATTATGTGCAATTGATGGTGATGATATTTGTAAGTTTACGAAAAATATTATAGTAGCTTATGAGAATTGGATTTTTTCAGCTACCGCTTGTATTAAGGTAGCCAATTTGTTCCAAGTAATGTTGTTGGTGTTTGCGAGTTCACAAAAAAGTATGTTCTTTGTATGGTGCTAATACCATTGGTTGTGTTTCTGTGTGTAAGGTACATGGTTTGTGTTGGATTTATAGGTTTCAAATTTGCTGTTAATTTATTGATTATGTTTAGGTGCTACCTTGAGCAAAGGGTTTAATCGTGCTGTGGGGACGCTCTCTGCTGGAGCTCTTGCTCTGGTTATTGCCTATTTATCCACTTTGATTGGGGAGGTTCGAGAAGTTGTGGTTGTGTTGAGCATCTTTATAGCAGGTTCAATTTTGTACCAATACCTTGAAAATACCTAATTGTTTTTTTCCCCATTTTTGACTGTGTATTTCATTAAGTGATGCAATTTAAAGAACTTATGCTGTTTTATTTTGTGGGATTTTAGGCTTCTTTGCAAGCTACCTGAAATTGTATCCTACATTGAAGGCATATGAATATGGGTTCCGGGTTTTCTTGTTGACTTTTGTCATAGTATTGGTTTCCGGGAGTTCAACATTTGTCCAAATAGCTATTTCGCGATTGGTGCTTATTGCTCTTGGGGCGGCTATTTGTTTACTTGTTAATATATGTATTTACCCCATTTGGGCTGGTGAGGATTTACATAAATTGGTCGTGAAAAATTTCAACGGTGTTGCTACTTCATTGGAGGGTAAAGATTAATAGCCTTCTGTCTTTTGGCTGATTTTTTAAGGTTGATTGATTCATTTAAGGTTTTATACAGGGTGTGTCAATCATTATCTGCAATCTATTGAATATGAAAGGATACCTTCTAAAATTCTAACATACCAAGCTTCTGATGATCCACTGTATAACGGGTACAGAACTGCAGTCGAGTCAACAAGTCAAGAGGACTCTCTGGTATGTCTCCGTCGTTAAATCTTGGTTTTTTATTGAACATGTGGCACTGAAACGGATATAAGTAGTGTTTTTTTTTTTTTTTTTTTTTTTTTAATAAGTTTCTGGTATGTTGTATATGCAGTTAAGCTTTGCTATTTGGGAGCCACCTCATGGGCGGTACAAAATGTTCAATTATCCATGGGGTGAATATGTGAAAGTTAGTGGAGCGTTGAGGCATTGTGCGTTTATGATCATGGCAATGCATGGGTGTATACTATCGGAAATCCAGGTGAGCTTATCTCATCGTGCTTAAGATTAATGGTTTACTGTAGTTTCTTAGTACCTTGAAAGACACGCTTATCCAAGTAAAACGCAAGTGGAGTCGAACATATGAATTCTAAAGTGGATACAGTAACAAGATTTTGCAAATAGGTGGAAGAATCAGTGAGAAATGAGTCTATTTTTTCTGGACAACCCAAAAGGATTAAGTTTTTGAAACAGAGGGAGTATATGAGTCAATTTTTATGAGACGGAAGGAGGAGAAAGATTTATACTAAGACAAAAGAGTGAAGTTCCTATGTTCTGGAAAATGATTTGTGGACTTCATAAGTTAGGTCATTCTTGAACTATCCCTTTAGCTAACCCATAGGATGACTTGAATTAGTCACATTTCTACATTACCTAGCAGCGGAAAATGTGGAAAGAGTTTCCCTGAAGTTATTTCTCTTGGAAATAAACAGAAGTCGAGTGGCTTTTGCTAGTATGCATGACTGCACATATTTCCACGTCCGTTTATTGTTTCATACTCCCTCTGTCCCAAAATGATCTTCACATTTGACTATTCAAACTTTTAAGAATTTTTAAGAATATGAACACTTCACTAGCCATGTTTTGTTTATGCACTTTTAAGCCCATATTATAGAAACAGAAAGAACTTTCTGGGACAATGAGAAATGGCAAATGAGAAGATCCTTTTGGGATGGAGGGAGTATTTGCATTTCATGCTTAGAATTTGTACTTTCTTGAAATCGCATTTGACAAGTCATTTTTTTTTTTTTTAATGGATAATGCCTTGTTTGTTTGTACTTTCTTGAAATCACGTTATAAATATTGTCTTTTTTTAGAAATATGACAAATGTTTTGGGACAAACAAAAAAGGAAAGTGTATGGGGGCGGAGGGAGTGGGATTCTTAGTTGTGTTGTGCTTGAGTAATGCTTGAGATTGCAACTGAATTGAGTCGAACACATCATTTTGGGCTCGACTGAAACATTTCAAGCACAGCTTGCTTTCAATTCCTCCTCCTTCAATTGGTTTGCAGGTGGATCGAGTATTCATGGATTTATTTACCTATGTTTTTCTACTTTTGCAGGCAGCAGCTGATTTGAGACAGCTCTTTAGGAACGAAATCCAGAGGGTCGGCACGGAAGGTGCCAAAGTTTTACGTGAACTCGGAAGCAAAGTCGAAAAACTAGAAAAGTTGACCCCAGGCATTGACTTACTCGACAAAGTCCACGAGGCAGCAGAAGACTTACAATTAATGATAGACCAGAAGTCATACTATTTAGTCAACTCCGAAAAATGGGGACCCGGAAAACGACCCAAAGAATTCGAAGACCCTGACCATCTTCAAGAACTAAAAGATAACGAGAACAAACCCTTTGTCATAAACTCACTGAGTGAACAAACTCAGTTCAAGTCAACTCACACGATCAGAAACTTTGACCCACATCAGATGAATGTAAGTACAATTTCTTCCGTGGGACCTTGGGATTCGAGTTTGGATCTTAAGCAACAGATGCAATGGCCGTCGCGATTGTCGATTATTAATGACACTATTCTCAATGAACGTGAAGTGAGAACTTATGAAAGTGCGAGTGCATTGTCTTTAGCGACATTTACATCGTTGTTGATTGAATTTGTTGCGAGGCTTCAAAATCTTTTGAACTCGTTTGAAGAGCTTAGTCAGAAGGCAAAATTTGCTGACCCTGTGGGCCCTACTGTGGGATCAGTTGCGGAGCCGGTTGGTTTTGGAAGCCCTCATGCACTTGGACCTTGATTTTGATTTTTCCAGCATTCTGTTTTTATTCGGGTGGGCACGCTTTTTTTTTTTTCTAATTTTTTTTCCTGAAGATGCTTGTTTTTTGTTGGCATTTACAGGCAAGAATGGGAGGTAAAGCAAAGCTCTCCTACAGTTATTTTGATTTTTGTCACATAAAGAACATTTTTTTTTTTTTTTAATTATGTTACATGAAATAATCTAGCAATGCAAATGTGTGATCTTGAGCAGTTAATAAACTTTGTTGACTGATTTGTGTTTCAGATTTGTTTATAGACTTGATTTTCTTTTTTACCTTTCAAAAATATATTGAATCACATTAGACATGAAATATAGCATACTGGGGGTACCAAATCTGTTTCCGATGAACATGATCAAATTTACTTTGTTTTTGTTTTGTTTTTTTTTTTTTTTTTTTTAAGGAGAAATTTACTTTGAAAAGTTAAATTCTGTTTTTTTTTTCTTGTGCAAAAATGTTAAAATCTGTTTTAGACCAAATGATATACTATTATCAACATATTTATGAACATACATATTGTGTTGGCCAACCTTGTTCCACCTACATCTTATCAGCGAATACGATTCGCTAGGGTCTCATAAAGAACACCGCGAGCCAAGAAGAAAAAAATAAACCCTATATAAAAAAGAAGAAGAAGATAACAGACAAACCTGAGGCTAGAACAACATCGATGAGTTCGTTCATCAATCTTTCCTTAATACTGCTTGTATCAATCTTCTATCTTTCTGAAGCTTGGTTTGAACATATACATGTAACGATCACAAATGAATTGCAACAAAATATGAACCTTACGATTCACTGCCAGTCAAAAGACGATGATCTTGGAGTTCATCAGCTAGGGTATCTCGAGTACTTTACATGGGATTTTCGACCCAATTTTAGGTCAACCACCCTTTTCTATTGCGACTTTTTCTGGCCGGAACATTCTATCCATTTTGATGTTTACGAGGTGGGAAAGTGTGAGCAGTGTTGGTGGGTTGTGAGGGAAACAAAAATATGTTTAATTGGTCAAGAAGACCCATACCGAGATTACTGCTATGCATGGGAATGAAAACTTTAGTTCATCTTGAATATGGTTTGGCAAGAAATTGACTCTGCTTAATGTCATAAGGGAAATAAGCCAAGCTGGAAGAAATGAGCCAAAATTTTCCGGCTTGAAAATGCTTGATTAACACAAATACTCGTATTAAAACCTAATGTGAATTATTGATTATATGTATAATATGAAATGTGTTATCTGTGATTATGGAGGTTGCAAAATGTAATCTGTAGCAAAAAATCTTCATGTGTCGTTACATGAAATTTACATAACCGTTTGCTTAGCAGATATGCAACTCATTTTCCATCTTAATTCCAACAATCCAATTACTCGCTATTAAATTAAGCCAGGCTTACACTTTTTGACAGAAAATTCACCCCATATCAGATATTCATTTGAAAAAAAGAAATGATAATATTGTCAAAATCTGATCCTGTATTTTTCTTCTTCAAATATCCGACGGAGACCAAAAGATTGTAGCAATCAGCATGCACACATATTATGATTTTTTTTAAGCTTTGTTGTATAATTTGTGCACCTACATAAATAAAAAGTCTTGGGTCCGCTTGCACCTTCTACTTGTTAGGAAAAAGAGAAGAAATCTACCCTATATAAAAACAAGAGATAATAGACAATACCGAGCCAAGAAGAACAACAATGAGTTCATCCTTCAAGCTTACATTGATACTTCTTGTATCAATTTTCTATGTTTCTGAAGCTTGGTTTGAACATATACATGTAATGATCACAAACGAAATTCAACCCGATACTAACCTAAACATTCACTGCAAGTCAAAAGATGATGATCTTGGAGTACACCAGTTAGGGTATCTCCAATACTTTACATGGGATTTTCGACTCAACTTTTGGGAAACGACCCTTTTCTCCTGCTCCTTCTGGTGGCCAGGGAGGTCTACTAGTATAGACGTTTATAAGGCGGAAAAGTGCGAGATGTGTACATGGGTTGTGAGGGAAAATGAAATATGCTTGATCGGTCAGGAGAAACCTTATCATGATTTCTGCTATAGTTGGCAATGAAGAGTAAAAATGGTTGAAGTAGTAGGAAAAGTCTAGCGAGACAATACTAGATGTTCTTGTATTGCTTAATTAGAATAATTTGACAAAGAAGTTAAAAGTTTCGTTTTGCTATATTTGGTTCTTTCTCGTTCATTATTCAAAATAAGAGTGGAACTTGAATTCTGGTGGGAATTGAACACCTGACCTTTCCTAGATGACACCTTAAATTCAAGCTCTTTGATATTATAGGATTACTAGCATGGATATAACATACAGTTTAGGTTCTGCGCGGATGATACGCCCGCATAGTTTCTACTTTCTAGTCCAAGTTATCTGAGCGCTTCATCCGCCTATCGGATACAATTAATTCTTCTTTTAGTTTTCTCTCCAAATCACAACAAACTAAGGCGTGAAAGTTACTGAGCGATAAGAGAGATCAAGATTACTAGCTAAATGAGGTTATTTATTGCTCTGAAAATCTTAAGAGAAATTATAAAAATTTCTACACTATTAGCAAAATGAGGTTATTTGCTAGCATGGATATTGTACTCCCTCTGTCCCTAAATGAGTGTCTATTTTCAAAAAATATTTGTCCCAAAATGAGTGTCTTTTTTGAACATAACTGTCCCTAAATATTTGTTTCGAATTTTTTTCACTGGTCTCTTCATACGTGCAAAACTAAATGTTTGGAAAAAAGATTACAAGATTATATATGAATCTTTGCCACCAAACTGTACAAAGAGTTGAGATTTTCAGATGTCCCTTAAAATGAAATTTGGACACTCATTTAGGGACAGAGGTAGTAACATTTTTCATTTAAGTTCTTTGAACCTTTGCAGTCTGATTTGTCAAACATTTTGCATGGACCAGGAAGTTTACTACACTAAGGAAAAGGATTCGATTGCAAATTATTATGGAGTATTTGACATGAGTCCGTATTGTAAAAAACGCGTTTTACACTAAGCTAAAGAAAAACGTGTTTTTTTGCCTTCTCTAATATTATCATGTGCCTTCTCTAATATTACAAAGTGTCTGTTGTAATATTACACTTATAAATATTCAAACAAACACTTTTATACATTCAAAGAGACACTTTTAGTGGTAGTTATAAGACTGCCTGTCTTACTATAACAAAGTGCCTCTTGGAATATTGAAAAATGCCTCTTACATTGTCAACAAGTGTTTGGTGGGTTTTTAAAATTTTCAAAACAAGTTCCTGCTCTAGTATTAAAAAGTGTCTCCTGTAGTATTACAAAATGCCTCCTATAGTGTAAAAAACTGCCTAGTGAGTTTTTGTAAGTACCAAGCGAGTTTTTCTAAGTTCTAAAACAAGTGCCTGCCTTAGTATTAAAAAGTGCCTCCTGTAGTATTGCAAAATGCCTCCTACAGTGTAAAAAAGTGCCTGGTGGGTTTTCGTAAGTTGCAGTTATTTGCAAAAATGCCACCGCGTCTTTTAGTAACGTTCCATTTATTTACAAAAATGCCACTCGGCATATAAAAGCACGTTTTACACTAAGACGCGTGTAAATGCGTTTTTCCCAAGATTTTCTGTTTTGACATTATCCACTTCATTAGTACGTTGAGGAAAATGATTTGTTTTCACTCACAACCAAATGTTAAAAGGAACTTCAAGATTACATGTATGTAACACATGAGATCTACATCATCTGTTGCTCAATAGATTACCAGAATTCTTCTCCCCTTTATGTTTGGATTTTGAAAGAAAAAGTGATATTGTTCAATTCAAAATTATTAATTTATCAAGTTATGTGTGATTTATGTTAATTATTTTTCATAAAATATATTCTTTAGGATTACATTAGATAAAGAAGACATTAATTAAGTAGGCCACGCAAAATCATACCTCTATAAAGCAAGTCTTATTGAAAGAGCTTAATACGAAACAAGAACCACAAATATGGCGTCCTTCACCATGCTAATCGCTGTGACGCTTCTTGCATTTCTGATTCTCTCTTCTGAATCAGCTGTCGGTCGTACCAAGACACATTTATTCATCACAAATGACTTGGGGGCGGGTTTTACCTTAAAAGTTGAGTGTAAATCAAAGAATGATGATATTGGGGTTCATGTTCTAGCTTACAATGAATCTATCTCATGGAGTTTTCGCCCCAACGTTTGGGGGACCACTCGTTTTTATTGCTACTTTTGGTGGCAAAATCTTTATGCTCATTTTGATGTTTATAGGCAAGGATTCTGCGGTGGACATTGTTATTGGTCAGTCAGACAATCAGACATATGCTTACTTGTTAACCAGAAGAAGTACTATCCCGAGTGCCATAATTGGACCTAATGGAAAAATGTTTGTAGTCTGTAAGAAGACTCTGAGGAGAGGATAAAGAAATAAAATGTGCACTCATTAATATATGAAAAATATTTGTAGCATGAAAACATGTATGATATACATATCTTTGTTTAGTTTACTCGGTTGCAATTTTGCAAGGAAATATATTAAAAAATCTGAATTCGAATCATAAAAATCAAAATTATTAGAAAGTTTAGTTTTTCAGTAGATCAAAAACAAGTTTGATTGAACGGCGTTTTCTTAATTATAATGAGTCACATTTCTAAATAACAGAGTAGTAAATATTTCAAAACATGTTACTATAAAAATTCGAGGTACTTGGAGTATAACTATTGTGTTGAGGAACGCTACATAGAGAAATTAGTATTGTTTTGTAACCTCATAAAAAGGGTAGTTGAATTTGATTATTATTAGGGAATATGTTTTTTAACCTTGAAAAAAAAAGAGTTCTGCAAAATTTCGGGGTTACATACACCATTTTTGAACAGCTTGGCGGACCCAGGATTTACATTCAGTGGGTGCCAAAAAAATTACTTTACTTAATCACAAATTTTACCAATAATTGACAAATCAACAAATCCAACATAAAATTGGCGTAATCTTTTTAAGACATAAGTTATGTATAAACATCTGCTAATTTCTAACTCACCATCTTCTTATTGCAGTAATTTATTTGAATATAATAAGCTTATGTTATGAAGAAATAAAAAAAAATTATTTCATATATGATTAAAACTACTTTTTTCAAATAATAACTAATGATGAAAAAAAATAGAAAAGGAAAATCATGTATGTTCGGTAAAGTGATGGTAAAAAATATTAATTATAAAATATATTTTTATTTGAAAAAGGTCATATATCATATTAGAGGGGGAAAATTAATTTATAATAAATATAAAATATTTATAATAATTAAAGTAATGATAAAAAATAACTACAAGCAAAACTTTAAATAGCTAATTCTTTCAAAAGAAAGAATACGAAATGTAGCTGCAAGGAATTGAACTCAAGTCATTAGGTGTCAATACAAAAGCAGTTACCAGCAAAGCTACTTGGAACACTAGCATTGAGATCGCACAATTAGATATAGATACCTGGCAATCATAGGTAAAAAACTAATAAAAATTATTTTTGAAAATCGAGTGGGTGCCGTCGCCCCGCTCGTCACAAGGTGGGTCCGCCCCTGTTGGCAGGTGTTGCTTCATGCACTTGGAAATTACATTTATATGTACTTGCTCATTAGGGACAAAATTGGGATGCGTTGTTTTTATGAATTTGATTGGAGATGTAAAATGTATGGATGGGGCTGTTGACCCATATATATATATATTTTTTAATCTTTTATCTGTAAATTAGGAAAATATTTATGAAAGAGCAATTTAAGGTTATCGTTTGATTTATTAAATTGATGAATTGGCTTGTTGTGCAATACTATGGTGTAAAAAGATAACCAAAAAGAAAAAGCAATCTGAACATTCACATCTTTGGAGCAAGTTGTCATACAGAATGCTGTAAACTAGTCATGGTTCCTTTTACTTAAATTTTTTGAATGTTTGATTGTAGAGAAATGGTTGCAACTGGAATGCGGGGACTGATTCCTTCTGGCATATCTCTTCTCGATCAATTAGTACAATTTATCAGCTGCGACTAGGAAGGAATAATGAGAAAAATAAAAACCCTTCATCCCAAAAATATTTGACAAGTCAAAGTATTATTGCTGATGCTCTACTTGTCTGCCTTGTACAAATTGAGCTATATCATAATTGTTTTGTTCGGTTTATTGTTGATTTAGAAGTGGGGATGATCTTATATGCTTCTTTGATTGAGAACCTGTATAGCAGTTCTTCGTCAAAAAGTCCCACATGCTAACTGCTATGATGCTATGTGCTATTCATAAAGATACTGGTTTGTATGATCAAATGAAATGTACATAACCCTTAAATAAAATTTCTAGGTCTAACCTCTAAGATGTTTTATTCAGGGGTAAGTTCGATAACTTCCCAGAGTCAAATGAGTATGATTTTGGGAAAAATACGTTTTGATGCAACGTACCACACCCTAGATTACACTAAATGCAACGTACTTTAAAGTTACCACATAATGCAACGTACTTTCCAATTTTGTTTCAAATAATGCAATTTCCGTTTTAAATAATGCAACGTAAAGTACGTTGCACTTGGTGTAAACAAAGTGAAAGTAGACGAGAGCAAAAAAACAAAGCCACGGAGCATATCAGTGACTAGAATAAATTGCACTAGTGGTGGCTAAGATTTACCTTGATGAAGACATTTTCAACAACTTTCTCCTACTGAGAACTTTGCCACTGGAACAGAACCTACGTTGTACAAGTCTCATAGCATGTCTTGTAGCCATAGTGGATGACTTAAAATGGGAATTCACTGTAAATAAGACTAACAGTGACAATCAATTGTCAAGTTTAATAAATAAAGGATAAACAAAAATGTAGGTTTTCATCACTTTAAATCTGTACATACTGAATCACAACCAAGTCAGGAAATCAACATCAGCACCTCTTATGTGTAAGCAAGCTGTGTGTCAAGCCAAAAGAAGAAACATCCTGCTTAAATTAAAAAATAAACGAGTACTAAAATGAAACTCACCACCTAAGAAACCCTTTTTTCCCAATATGATCACCCATTTTGACACTGAGAGACATTTTGAAAAAGTTTGACACCCAACAATTTTAATAGAAAAATTTACATAAGCCCCTCGCCCCTTATTATCCTCCTTATATATACAGACTCATAAATTTACATGTGTTTTGGAAAATGACTTTTTTAAAGATTGTACTACCTTGACAAAAACCGGATTAACATTTTGGGTCATTTTTTCATGGAAAGTAGACATTCATTCATTTAGGGAGCAGAAAATAAGGAAAGATAAACAGGACTAGAGATGACAGTTTAATATCATATCGCATCCAACAATTTCACCACGTAATAGGTCAAAAGAGAAACACAAAACTAGTCTATTTGATTCTCTAATAGTTTCTGAAAGGCCTGTTAAACTAATTGAACATATTAATTAAAACTTGGACAGCTAACACTAGCTGTTGAAAAATAATGAATAAAAAGGATTCTGCAGCAGAATATAAATAAGTAAAGAATGAAAAGAACAAAGTGCAGTGTGTGTGTAAGCGTATGGACAAGAGTGTACACAGAATTTTTAAGTGGTTCAGAGGCAAAACCCTTCTCTTACATCCACCCCCACTGTTAACAATAGTGAGATCAATTCACTATAATATTCTCTTCAATAAGAGTAACAAGAATTGATAAGGCAAGTTCTTAGAACCCCCTCTACTTAATTGACACTTCAATTAAAGTTGCTTCTTTTAAAGTAGAGAAAAAGAAAAAGAAAAAGAAATTACACAAGAGTGTTTACAAAAATAGCTTGGCTGAAAGAAGTTGGCTTGTTGAGGGTTGTAACTGGGTGCTAGAAGGCACAAGTTTGTAGAGTTGGTACAGGTTAGTCAAGAGGTGTATGTGAAAGAGTGTTAAAAAGGGTACTTGACAACATGCCGGTATGCTCCTTTATATAGGGAAGGTTTATAGCCGTTGGGAACATGGTTGCAGTGTAGTTAAAGCTCATCTTAACTGGAATTAGTCAATGTTTGACTGACATAATGTCATTTTCCATTGCATGCTTGTTGTTAGGTGAGAGATGGCTATTAGGGGTGTGCTCGGCTCGGTTTGGCTCGGTTTTAGGCCGAAACCGAGACGAATGATATCAGTTTTAGGCATTTGGGAACCGCCAAGCTTCGGTGTGTTAATGGTTCGGCTTGTTCGGTTTTGATTTCGGTGTCGGTTTGGTTCGGTGCCATTTGTAAACAACAATTGTATTGATGTAAAATTCAGTAAAGAAGTTTTATTATGGACAACTTTCAAACTCTGGCGTCCATTAGGGTAGGCCGCAAACTACCAGGAAACAAAACAGTAAATTTAAAAAAACAGGGTAATTTGATTTTAGAGTTCATACACAAAATCAAAGGATGATATAGCTAGAGACAGAAAGGGAGATTTGGAATTTCGACTTACTACGAACACGAGGTAATCCACTGCCAGCGGTGGAAGTCAACAATTTGTTGTTGTGTCTCCCTTCTTCAGCGCCGTCGTCGATTTAGCCTAAATCAACGAAGAGTTATATACCGGCAGTGGGATCTCCATTGTAGTAGCAGCGCCAACGATGTAATCTCTCTTTGGCCGTTTCAGCGGTGTGGTTGATTTAGGCGGAGAGCTAGGGCGAATCGCAATTGTCAAATGCAGTGTGCTGGGTTGAAAAGGGGAAAAACACTATACATATACTAAGTATAAAACGACAGAGTTTCAAGTTATCGGTTCGGTGTTCTATCGGTTTTCTAAGATGAATACCTAAACCGAACCGAAATATTCGGTTTTTCAAAACACTGAGAACCGGACCGGTCTAAAATGCCTTGGCTCGGTTTTTTCGGTCTCGGTTTTTTGGTTTTTAATGGTTTTTTCGGTTTTTGTGCTCACCCCTAATGGCTATGCAAACTTGATCAAGATCCAATATGAGTCATTCCAATGATTGAAAGAATGATTTAATCTTTGGAATAATCATTCTTCAAAAGATCTAAGGAGGCAGTCTTGGTTATTGGTCATAGTCTTGGCTGTTGGTCATAAACAGTCTTAGCTGTTGAGACATAGTAGTCTTAGCTATTGGGATTTTATGGCAATAACTATTGAATTTTGGTCTTTGATAATTTAAATGGTTGTGTGAAGGACTAGAAGTGATGTTTCTTCAGTTTGTTTGATGTGCATAGTTTGAATGGATCATGCAACAGTTTGACTGTTGGGATATATGGATGTAGGGGAGCTTAGTTGTTGAGTCTTGTACAGAGATGCTTGTGCTCATGTCTTTGTATACAATTTGTAATGACTGAAGTTTGATTATTTATTTATCAAAACATATTTACTATGGTTAATTGAGATTAATCATAGTAGGGTACTAACAATTTCCCCCTTTTTGGTAAATAAATATTTGTGTTTAAGAGTACCAGTACAAAATATGCTAATGACAGAGTACCAATGAAGAACAGGTTCTTCTTGATTGATTCACTTGCATACAACAGAGTTCGTGGAAGATGACAGACTAAGCAGTAAAGAAATTTGAACACAGAAAATTGTTCAACATAAAAAGTATTTAAAGTTTGAACAAACTACCTAGGGTTGAGTTTAAACAACATCTGTCCTTGCTTGTCTAGTTTGGAGTATCTGAGCTCTTTCTTGAAGTAACCTTTCCTTGATCTTGGGGTGATTTCCTCTCCAATACATCTCATTGTTCTAGTCAAAACCCATGATATAGTCATAGGTGAAGTGATGTCTAGCCAGCAACTGAGATTTAGTTAAGGCAGTCTGATCTTTCTTTAATCATGGACCAATCCAAGCTTGAAACTGTTTGGAAGTCATACTGTCTTCATTGTAAGTTAACCCCATGTCATATTCTTTATAGAGGGAAGGATGGCCTTTTCTGGTGGGTCTTGAACTCAGGTAGGAGAATATAGATGTCTGTCTAGCTCTTAGAGGGTTGAATTGACTGCTGGTTGGAGGAATAGGAGTGGTTGTGTGGGTTGGCTGTGTTCAGGAGACTCAGGAATGGGATTGTCACCTTTATAGAGAATGAATTCTTGGACACTGTCAAGCTTTTTGAGGATGGAAGACTTGATTTGTTTAATGAGAGATGCAGAGAAGGCATTAAAGTCATGGTAGGTGACATGGTAAGGAAGGGTGAATTTGAAGGGATCAAAGTTGGGAAGGAGATCAATAATCTTGTATCTAAGATTTTTATGGTAAGGAGGAGGAGAAGGAGGAGGAGGTGTTCCAGGTGGGCAAACAACAGAGATTGGATGAAGGTTCTTGAGAATGACTCCAATGACACAACTTTTCTTGGATAGTAGAGTCCAATACACAGACTGGCCAAACTGAACACAAAAGATGTAGACCAGCTGAGAGGACATGTAAATGCATTCTTGAAGGTTATTTGAGATTAGTTTAGAGAACACAAATTCCCATTCTCCAAGTTTGACAAGGGATATGGGCTCAGAGAGTTTTGGAGCTGAGAACAGGAAAGAATTTTGAAGAGAGACCCCTAAATTTTTTTGACTTTCATAGGCCTAGAAGAGCATACCACCAATATTTCTAGCATAAATGCTGATATGGGTTTTGGACAGCTCCCAAGAGTTAGATATATTATGAGGATTGAATAGTAGAGGAAGGGGAGAAATTGATGCAAGATTTTATGGGCTTCTAAGACTGAGGGAAGTGAGAAATCAATTTCACAATCTAATACCCAAAAACTGGGATTGGGAAGGGGAATATCAGTTTCAAGTTGAGGAAGGGGCTCAAATTGAGATGTTAGGATACCTGTTGAGGTTTTAGGGACAGATGATCCACCTTGACCTTGGGACATTCTAGCTTCTCTTATTCTTATGTAATCAAAGGCCTTGATAGCTTCATCTAAAGAAAACTTAATGGATAGCTCTTCAAAGAGAGCTGAGTCAGATTCTTGGGATAGGTCAGAGATTGATTTTTCTTTAAGAAACTCAATGAGTTTTGGATGAATCTCAGGAAGGACAGCAAGATGAGGAGGAATATCTGGAGGTAGTGGAACATATTCTTGAGGTGAAATGGGTGGAACAGGGGCAGAAGAGGTCTTAGCTGTTGGAGGGTTTTCAGGAGTAGGTGAGTTCCCCCTTAACATGAGAGGGCTTTCTAACCTAGGTGAGTTTCCCATCTGAAATTCAATAAGAGCATGGGTTTGAGGAGTTGGAGATGGTGGTGAATTTAGGTTGAGAATGGCTTCAGCAGATGGAAGTATTCAGATCTAGAGGTGTTCTTGAGAGAAGGTAGAGATGAGTGTCTGGGTCTTTTGTGTGAGGGAGAAGGGGATATCAAGGGCCTTCTTTTAACAATAATTCCACCAGCAGAGGAAGAAGAGGATGTTACGTTATCTTTGTCATTGAGAGGAAGCTCAGCTGTTGGATCATCCTGCTCAGCTATTGGATCATCCTGCTCAGCTATTGGATTTTCTTCCATTGGTGCCTCAAAAGCATGCCTGTGCTTGAGTTTGGTCAAATTGTTCTGCAAGAGCCTGTTATGAACATAAAATTCTTCCACATCTATTTCTTTCCTGTAAATCACTGGACTCACTAGGCTTTTGAACTTCAGGCTCTCCTTCACTCAATAGGGTCTCATCATCAACAAAAATTTTGCTGTGATCCTTTTGAATGGGCTTGATTACCTCAAACTCAGTTGAAGTTTGTTCATGGCTAGTGGGAGCTAGTGAGGATTCTTTTGAGGTTTCACTAGATGATGATAAGGATGAGGAAAGAGGTTCATCAATTTTCTTCTTTCCCTTTCCTTTGGCAGCCCTTGTTTTTCTTCTTATTGGTTAAGCCTTGGCTGTAGACCATATGGAATTACTTTTGACTGGGGAAGGTTTAGCTGTTGAAGCTTGTTTGGTCTGTTTAGTTGTTCTTTCTTTTACATGCTTAGCTGTTGGTTGTCTAGTTGTTCGTGACTTGGTTTTGGCTTGCTTGGATGATCTGTCTTTGAGACCTTTGAGAGAAAGTTTTTTTTTTTTTTTTTTTATATCAAATTTCTTGGTTGAGCTTAGAGGGATGGAGAGGCACCATTTTGTACTGAGGGGTTGATCAATGGTAGTGAATTTCTTAAGTAGAATTCCACTCATGAACCTGAACAAGTTAAGCTTAATAGATCTAACATTTGGCTTTGACAAGGATGGTGCTCTTTCCAGATTGAAATTGTTGAGCATAATGGCACACCAATTGACATTGCCTCTTATCGGACCAAGGGCTTGCTTCCACTCAGCTGATCAAGAGAAGACTGCTTGCCACACAGACCCTTGATCACCACATCTCTCAGGGCTGAGTTGTTTCTGGATAGGTTTTTCTTAAAAATGGGTTGTTTCATAAGGGATAAATAGTTTCAATTGGGTTGGTTTATGAAGGCTTTGTATAGAGGTTTAAACTCTTCATCCTGATAAGTCCCAAATATATTCCGTGTCTGTGAGATTATTTGGAATTCCATAAGTGGTTTTTGCATCCTCTTGGGTGATGGAGAAATGTATAGTGTTTAGGAAGGTGAGAATGGAATTTTCAGTGTTCATGTAGCCATTTCTATAGATTTCTTTGCAAGCATTTTTAAGAATAAGCGGCTTAGCTGTTAGCATTTGGACAAGGTTGTTTGCTTCAAGAATTCCTTGAACATAAGTGCCTGCTTCATCAGTGAAAAAATCATTTTCGATGTAGTAGCCATGCGATTATTTAGGTCTCCATTGATTGTGAGAAATTTTACAAGAACAGGGTTTATGGTTTGTAGCAGAGGAATCAAAGTAGAGCATCTTTACACTAGCTGTAATAGATCTCTGCTTAGGTTAGCTGTTTATGATGTGAACAACTGACCCTTTTATGTTCCTTTTTTCTTATGAAATGAACTTTCAATTTTTCCTTTTTTAGGCTAGTTAATCATTCTAACAATTTCTCTTAAAAATTCAAATATTTTTTCATCCATAACCTTAGTTAAAATGTCAACAACATTATCCTCAGTGCCAACTTTGGCTAAATTAATGTTCCCTTTTTCAATATGATCTCTTATAAAGTGGTGACTAACTTTAATATGTTTGATTTTAGAGTGTTGAACAGGGTTTTAGTCATAGCAATAGTGCTTGAGTTGTCACAAAAGATTGGAATATTTGACACATTTATACTAAAGTCTTGAAGTTGACTTTTGAGGTATAGAATTTGTGAGCAACAAAGACCAGCTACAACATTTTCAGCCTCAGCTGTTGAGGTTGCTACAGAGGTTTGCTTTTTGATAGACCAAGATATAATCCTAGATCCAATGAATTGACATCCTCCACTTATTGATTTTTAGTCCAAATTGCATCCAGCATAATCTGAATCAGTAAAACGTATAAGTGAAAATGGTGATTCATTTGGATACCACAAGCCATAATCTGGAGTGCCTTTTAGGTATCTCAAGATTCTCTTGACAGCTGCAAGATGAGATTCTTTTGGATTAGCTTGAAATCATGCGCAGAGACATACACTAAACATGATGTCAGGTCTTGATGCAGTAACATATAGGAGAGATCCTATATAACTTCTGTAAAGAGTTTGATCAACACTTTAACCATCAGTGTCAACATAGAGATTTGTTGTGGTAGACAAAGGTGTCTTAGCTGCTGAGGCAGTCTACACGTCAAACTTCTTTATCATGTCTCTTGTGTACTTGGCTTGATTGATGAAGATTCTATCCTATATTTGTTTGACTTGTAAGCCTAAGAAAAATGTAAGTTCTCCAATCATACTCATTTCAAATTGTTCTTGCATAAGATCTCTAAATTCTTTACACATGTCTTCATTTGATGATCTAAAGATAATGTCATCAACATAGTCTAGGAATTTAGGATGCTCAAATTCAGGTGGTTGAGATACAAACACTTGTTCATTTAGTACTCCATTTAGGAATGCACTTTTGACATCCATTTGAAATGCTTTCATCTTCTTGAAAGATGCAAAGGCCAAGAATAGTCTAATTGGTTCAAGTCTAGCAACTGGAGCAAATGTTTCATCATAGTCTATTCCTTCTTCTTGTCTATATCCTTGAGCAACAAGGCTTGCCTTGTTTCTGACAACAGTTTCATCTTCACTCGTTTTGTTTCTGAAAACCCATCTTGTGCCTATAATAGTTTAATTTCTTGGTTTTGGAACAAGGTTCCAAGCCTTATTAATTTCAAACTTTTCAAGTTCTTCTTCCATAGCTTCTATCCAGTCTGCATTTTGAAGGGCTTCATGAATTTTCTTAGGTTCCATTTGAGTGATGAAGCCACTCATGAAAATGTCATAGTGAGGTATGCCATCAGGAATGGTTTCCTTTTGAATTGCTATGGAAATGACAAGATTGTTATCATTGATTATGGGAGTTATGGTAGGATGAGAAGCAATTTAGTATGGAATGATTTGACAATAAACATGTTCTTCTTCTAAGTTGTTGGGTGAGGGAAAGATGTTGGATGAAGGAATACTGTTGGGATTTGGCTGGCTATCTGAAGTATCTTTGGGCATAACATATGGTAGAATGAGATTTTTTTCATTTGAAGATGAGGTATTGTTGAATGTGGGAGATGGTTCTGGGAGATTGTCAGAGTTTCCAATGCTTTTATCAAAGTCACATAAGTCAGTGTTGCTTTGATCATTATTTTCATTAAAGTCAATATGAATTGATTCTTCTACAACTAATCTTCTTTTGTTGTATACTCTGTAAGCTTTGCTGGTGTTGGAGTATCCAAAAAAGATTCCTTCATCACTCTTGGAATCAAACTTGTCTAGATTGTTCTTCCCATTGTTGTGATTGTAGCACTTGCTTCCAAATACATGAAAGTAGGATATGGTAGGAGTCTTTCCATTCCAAAGTTTATATGGGGTCTTCATGTGAAACTTATTGATTAAGGTCTTGTTCTGCACATAAACAGCAGTGGTAACAACTTCTCCCCAAAAATACTTAAGAAGATTGTGTTCAGATAACGTAGTCCTTGCTGCTTCACAAATGGTTCTGTTCTTCCTTTCTGCTACTCCATTTTGTTGAGGGGTTCTTGGTGCTGAAAAATTGTGATCAATCCCTATTTGATTGCAATAGGTTTTAACTCCTGTGTTTTCAAACTCTGTTCCATGGTCAGATCTTATCTTCTTGATGGTCAAGCCTTTAAGATTCTGAATTTTGTTGAATAGCTGAGTGAGATGGTTTAGGGTTTCACTTTTGGATTCAAGAAGGATAATCCAAGTGAATCTTGTGTAGTCATCCATACCTACAAGGGAATATCTCTTTCCTCCTAGAGATCTTGTTCTGATGGGTCCAAAAAGGTCCATGTGTAAAAGTTCAAGAGGTTTGGATGTGTCTAGTCTTATTTTTATAGAACAAAAGGTTTTCTTTTGTTTTCCACATTGACAGGCTTTGCACAGCTTGTCCTTTTTAAAAAGAATTTTGGGAAGACCTTTAATAAGGTTAGAGTTTGCCAATTTGGAAATGGCTTTGAGATTTAGATTAGCGAGTCTTTTATTCTATAGCCAAGACATATCAGATTGGCTGTAAGATAGAAGATAGTGAGCATTGGAGGTTTGAACTACTTCTAGATATAGACAATAGAGATTCTTCTTTCTTACTCCAGTGAGAATGACCTTGTTGTTATTGTCCCTGACTTGACACTGGTTCTTGGTGCAAATAACATGGTAACCTTTACCACAAATTTGACTAATACTAATCAAATTGTGTTTAAGGCCTTCAACATAAGATACAACAGTGAAGATGATCTCCTTGGTCACTAAATTTCCTGATCCTTTTACCCTTGCTTGTGAATTATCACCAAAAGTAACATTTGGACCATTCAATGGTGTTAGCTGTTGAATCCATCCCTTGTTATATGTCATGTGTCTGCTACATCAACTGTCCAAGTACCAAATACCTTTACCAGATACCTAAAAAAAATAAAATTATGGTACCCTTTATCCTTTTGGGCCCAAAGATTAGACATTCCTTGGTACCCTAACCTTGCCACCAGATCTTCTCTTGAAGAACTGGTTGTGGTGAGTTGTATATGTTGGGTTTTGAGGGTCCTTGCGCAGCGGAAGAATGCAATAACAAATCAACGAAACCCAAAGACCATAGATCCATTCATGATGATTAAATTAATACAGAGTTAGATTTAGATAACTAACCATGATGGAGCTTTTAAATTTTTCGGATCTTCAAATCTTCAAGCTTTAAGATTTGATCTCCTCGTTCTTCGCGTTCTTTGAATCAGGATCACAAGAACACGAACTTGAGATGCTAAAGCAAACATCCTCTATGTGTATCCACACGCGAATAAATATCTAGAACCATTCTAGATCTAGGTTACTAGACCCATTAGAAGACACGCTTTTCTAATCTTCAAAGGCTATATGAATTTATTAGTGTTCTTGAGTTACTGATTCTCAATCTAAACTCAATAATGTGTTTCTAAAACACATGAAGACTACCAATAAAGATACAAACTGAATTAGGTTAATGCCTTGTAAAAGAGGCTGTATTTAAACCTAAAAGTCCTAAACCATTTAGGAAATTTGGTCCAAATCATATTAAAACCCGAATCAGGAAAAACCAGCAATTCTGGACAGTTGGTCCGCCCGGGTCTTCAAGGAGGTCTGACCGGGTCACTAAGGAGGTCTAGCCAGTTCCTTTGATTGGTCCTCCCGGACCCTCCCTCCTGGGGCCAGAATTCCATTTTTCTTAAATTCGATTTTATGCTCTTTTACGCAATTCCAATTTTAGCCTTTTTCTTTGATTCGTTCTTTTGTGTGTGACCCCATAGGATTATATTAAGTTCGCAATGAGTCTAACAAAGGTCAAACCCATAAGTCATGAGCGGACTCTAGCAAGCCATCATGACTACCCAATTAATATAACTTAAAGAAGTTCGTAATCCTTATAGAACATATCACAATCCCTTTGTCACACGATATCATATTGGACATAAGTCATGGTCCATGTCAACTTATGTTGTCCAATGCTTTCTCGATCCCGAGTAGATTGATATGAGCAAATGATATTGATCTCATCAATATATATTTGAGTGCGACCGCACACTATTATCAATCTCAATGATCGAGTGGCCAAGCAGATATCCCTCTTGAGAGAGGGACAAATCCCATCTTGACTTATCATTCTTCCCTACAAGAATCCGATTATGCCAATCGTAGCCTTTATAACCACCCGGTTAGGGGTGACGTTTGAGTACGTCAAACATAATATTCATCATGTGGAAGACCATGATAATCTCAGGTCTAAGGATATCAAATGATATAACTATTATGAGGTTTAATTATGACATTTGACCATGACATAAATCTCATAGGTGGGTCATGTCCAGTACATGTTCACCAACAAGTACCCATAAGTTTAATCTGTATCACATACACATGATCATCACATGATCATCAATTAAACTTATACTAGTTCTTCATAAGTACTAGGGACGGGGATTAATATATGAAACATGCAAAACATATAATGATCTGAGGTTGTTATCTCTATAACAAATAAGAACATGATGTAACGCATAGGCCTTTCTCAAGGGCCTATGGTATAATATCCAACAATCTCCCACTTGCACTAGGCCCAATCAACGTGTATCCAATACCCATTGAGCTTAGCTTATGACCATCATAACAGCATGTGGAGAATCTTATGTAGGAAGATTATCCCTGTTATCATCATAAGGTATTTTGCATATTTTGACATCTCCCATGTCAACGATTTCTCATAGAGATAGAAATGTCTGAGTGCGTGTTTGGATCATAGATGATTCCTTGGCACCTTAGTCTTGTGGAATAACCATTATTTCACAATAAAGGTCCATAGGATTAGTATACTAGAAACTATTTCTAGTTTTACTAATAACATCTATATTCAAACAACCCCCTTAGTTACAATTCTTGTAACTAAATACTCAATTATATTTGTATAATTATTTAGAGTGTATTTGCTTGGAACTATTCCAACTAATAGCACTTACTTTAAACATATGTTTATACTGCGGTTTAAATTACCCATATTGATGTGGAAGCATGCATCTATGTAACCGTTTACTAGATCATCTCCCATGTCAACAACCATCAAGAATGCATCCTTAGTTCTTCTCAAGTGCATAAGGATATTCTTGATCACTATCTAGTGACTACCACTAGAATGTAATTAGTTTGTACTCATCATACTCCAAGTATATGAGTTATCCCGTCTAAGTACCTCATATGACACATATGATGGATTCAATTGCCGAAGCATATGAAATCCTAATCATGTATTCTTGCTTATTAGTCTTCCACTAAGACTAAGTCTTTCCAAGAACATTTTCATTAGACATCTTTGCAAACTCTTCTTCAAGAGTCTTGCATACTGAACAATTCAGTACTTTGTCTTTATAAGTACTTTGGCACAAACCAATCAACATTCTAGATTCACATCAATAGATATTAATACCAAGGATGTAATCGGCCTTTTCCCAAGTCTTTCATTAAGAAACTATTTCAAATGAACTATATGTTAACCACATATGTAAGTCTAAGAATTAGACTATGCTCCCACTAATTTTCTAGCAAACACAAGTCTCATCTTTGATAAATTTCAAACGATTTGAACACTTCATCTAGATGATTGATTCTACACCAAGAAGTTTGCTTCAATCCATCCTATGGATTTCTGCAACTAACATACCTTATTAAATTTTCTAGACTATCAAAACCTTTAAGTTGTATCCAATACATCCTTAAGTGAGTTCCCGTTAAGGAACGCTGTTTTGACATCTATTTGTCAAGTTTCATATTCCAAAATGAAGATATGACAATAAGAATTCTAATAACTTAAAGCATGACTATGAGTGAGAAAGTTTAATCATAGTCGAAATACGAGTCAACCTTTTCACATTTAGTCTTGCTTAATGAGTATGTTCCTCGCTACCCATGTTAGTTTTTCTCCAAGAAAACTTAATTCCATCCTTTGGTTGTTACACCTTAGGTTAGAATGATCAAGTTCTAAACTTGATTATTATACATGGATTGCCTTTTAGATTCTATGACTCCAAGCCATTAATCTAAATATGGAACGAACTTCGCATTTTGATAGTTGGTAAATATGTCATTCTCAATGACCTTTTACCTCAATACTTTCTATCACTAGAAATATAATATTTCTTGTTATAGATTGCATCTTATCACATATGCAAGTAACTTGTGTAACTTGAACGAATTTTCACAACTCCTTGTAAATCTTTGTTCAATTTTTCATCAAAGGTTCAATGTAATTTTCTAGGTCTCGAAACATTCGAGATATATTTTACTCATACTGGTTCTTTTAGAGATAAATAATTTATCTAGAAAATACCATTACAAACAAACAATTTGTTTCTTTAGAAGTAAAATAATATCCTCAAGTTTTCTTAGGATATACCATGAAAATACATTTGTTAGATTTAAGTGTGAGCTTGTCCTGGACAAGTCCTTCCCAAAAAGTCTTTCCATCCTAAATCTTCATGAAAGACAAACCCAGTTTTCTTTCATTCCATATCACATATATGGTATCATTGAACACAATTTGATGGAACTCAAATTAGTGAAATTACAGCGGTTTCCAATATATAACCCCAAAATAAATAGTGGAAGATCAATTTGACCTTTATCATCCAATGAACCATATTCAATAAGGTTCTATACCTCCATTTAGACATATCATTCCAAATGATATTTTTTGTGGAGTTAATTTGTGAAACGATTTCTGTTACGTTTAAACCGCAAGTGCACGGGTTATTAATAGTATAGTATGTGCAAATACGGGTCGATCCCACGGAGACAACTTAATTCTAAAAATATTTTTTTGCTTTGGATAAAAGTAAAGAAAATAAAATGATTGGGGGTAGGAAAATTTGTTTGTCACTTAAAATAGAAATGATAGTAAAAGCTATTTATGTAGGAAAAACTCTTATTTTAAAGGAATTCCCGGGATTGGGACTCAAGTATTCATATATTCATCATTCATTTATGCTCTCTTTTAGATTAAGGGTTCATTTTTATACAAGGATGGTATGCTTAGCCTACACTACTTCTCACGATCAAGCAAGTAGTGTTTGTATTCTCATACTAATTATGTCCTAACTCTTTGAGAAATCCGTTTATGTTTTTCCCCCGCCCTGTCACAAACGGGCATTCCGGCTTATCTCTAGCTGACCATAATTAGTAAGAATCCATTAGGTTTTCTTATGAAAATCGGCACACTTTCCACTCAAGGAGCATCCCTAAGCCATTACACTACTCTCGTGAGTAATGAACTTAGTTTTGACTATATGGGTCCGCTAATCGAGATTCACCGCTAGGTCCTTCTCTCGATTAACTGGAGTTCATATAACCAAGGACGTCATCGTGGTTATAGGCGTTTTAGATTGATATAGTAAAATTGTTAAAGATGAAGAGAAATGAATTTAGAGAACATAAAATTATGATGAACATATGAACACAATGAGTATCCAACCCCAAGAAAGAGGGGGATTACTCACTAGCCATTAAATAAAACATCAAGAATAAGAATAAAGGATTAAGATAGAGAAGAGAATACTTATTCAGATTGGAGAACTTAATGATGGAAGAATACTTCTTTATTGCTTAGGAACCCTCTCTCAAATTCACTCAAAATTCTGGAAATGATAATGTATACTTAGAATTTCACTATAATAACTTTACAATCAATCTCTAAAAATATCTCTATATTTTCTAAGGCTGTTGTAGCCTTCTTATATAGGCCCTAGGACTGATTTGAGTGTCTGTTCCCGGATACATCCACCAAGAGGAGTGTCTGTTGGGAAACACTCTTTCAGAACAGGCGTCAAGATCCGGGCGGGTCTTCATAATGGTCCGACCGGATCCAGTTGGTCCGACCGGATTTCCTCCTTGCCCCGGTCGGATCTTTGTCTTCTGGAAATTTGTTCTTGTATTGGTGAGGTCCGGCCGGGTCTTATAGATGGGTCCGGTCGGATCTTTGACTTCTGCATCTGATTTCTCCTTTTTAAATGTTTTGCTCCCGTCTTTCCTTCCTTTACTCCCTTTAGCTCAAAATAGCTCCAAATAGTACCTGTTTTCTGTCCACAAAACCCATACTACACCACGCACATTATATCCGTAAAAGTAAAGTGAAATAATGCAATATGAGACTCATTAATACTAAATTGACTCTAAAAAGACATATATTTAGACCTTAAATGACTATAAAATAGCCATTTATCAACTCCCCCACACTAAAACCTTGCTTGTCCTCGAGCAAGCTTACAATTTTGAAGAAGAGAGAGTGACAAATGACATAAAATTTTTGAAAAATCAAAGAAGGTTTCAATGCTCCCTCAGAATATTTGTTATATTGTATTGCCTTTACAAAATCATTTCCTTTTAAATTTTCCGTCCCAAGAAACTTGTGAGAAAGAACATAAGAGGATATTGGAAAGTAAATAAAGAATTTTGGATGTTAATATAACATGAATAAATACTATTGAACAAGAGCATATAGGAATAACTAAATGAACTTGTGGATTTCAAGTATGAAATAGAATTTAAGTTCACTCTTTGAGTGCTTTGTGAATAGGGTTTTTTTATGCTTGGGAATACATTTCTTAAACTCATGATTTTATTCTTTTTCAAAGATATTCAGATTTTGTTATGCTCCTTGAATCACAAAAAATAAGGCGGATGAAGGTAGTGGAAAATTTAATTTCATTAAGTTTTAGAAGTGGCAATTGAGTTCTTTGTAAATCATCACACTTTATAATGATAAATTCATTTGGATATTCGAGTGGATGATATACAAGAAGATTGATTTATGTTATTAAGTCTTAAAAGTGGAAATGGAAAGCTTCGTGATTCTTAAAGATCATAACAATGTAGTAAATCTTTGGAAAAGAGTAGAAGTAAAAGTTTTTGAAATGTATATACAAGGATGTTTTATAACTTTTCACAAGTGTAATGTATTCAAACTTAATATCCACAATTTCATTAATAATGTAATGCTTCTATTCAAGAATATTTAAAAGTCTATATAAATTTTGAAAATTTTTCATTTACAATCCAATATGATCCTAAGTTCTTTGTGACAAATCTCTCAAAAAGTAAAGTTTAAGAGGAAATAATTTTACTTAGGCAAATTGTAAGTATAGATAACATTCTCATCAATGGGAGCATTGGCAAATTTTTTTTTTTTTTTTTTTTTTTTTTTTTTTTTTGATGAATACTTAACTAAATGCAAGCAACAAGCTAACTAAATGCAAAGAAAAAGAAAAACGGATATAATAATTTTATTATAATAATTTTATTAAAATCCTCCCCCCACACTTGAACTAAACATTGTCCCCAATGTTTTCATGAAAGTAAAAATTGGACAAGAAAGTAAAAATGGGGACGGGGGAACAAATAACTTATCACTGAAATGGTGGTGGTGGAGGTGGAAAGCCCCAATGATCAACTCCGTAATCAAAGATCTGATTAACCCTTCCCTCTAAGTGACCGACTCGACCCTCTATGTTACCAACCCGTCCATCCATGTTGGCTTGGAATTGGTTAAAGTTTTGGGAGAATTGTCCAAGTTGGTTCAGAATTTGATTGTTCTGTTGAAGGAGTTGGTTTTGGTTGATCACCAAGTTGTTGAATTGCTGATAGAAATCAGGAGGCATTTGGTTGAAAGGGTGGTTTTGGGCTTGCTCCTCTTCTTCTTCCTCCACTTCCTCATTTTGTCCCAGGTTTAGCGGGAAGGTCCAAGTTTGTGGTTGGTTGAGGATGACAATGGGGAGGTTTGGGTTGGGCAAGTTGATGTAGGGGATTCTATTCCTTCCCACATAGAAAGCATAATGGCCACCCAAGTTACCCGAAATCATACTACAACCCCTCAAAGCTGCTAAGTTCAAGGAGGATGACCCATCTACCTTAATCCAATCTTTCATATTCTCCTCCGTGGCCTGAAAATGATGGTATGCCGCAAAGAGAGTTATGATTCCACCCACATGAATATCTCCCGTTTCTTGGGAGATTTGCTCCTCAATCCTTTCTATCACCCATCTCCCGATATTCACTCTAGTATACCCCGTCACGAAAGCCCAAAGTAAAAACAACTCGGATTTGTTCATAGCCCCTTTTTCCTCTTTTGCAAAGATAGCACAAGAATACATCCGATGGATATAACGGAGGACCGGGTGGATTATCTGTGAGGCTTTAGCTCTTTTGGTGATAAAACGGGGTTCCCCAGTTAATTGCTCCCAAAAGACATCCGGGTTGAAGTGTAGGGGATACTCATTGGTGACAGAATTTTGGTTAGGCCACCCTAGAATTTCATTTATCTCTTCTAAATCTAGGGTGAAGGGAGTGTTCATGAAACGGAATTGCAACTCTATGCTCTCACCCTCTAGACCTGCTTCTCCATCAACTACCCTCCTCGAAACTTTCTTTACCGTACTCAAGAATTCTAAGGTTAATTTCCTAAACGTATAGGCCCCTAACCCGGTAAAATGAACCGAATTCTGTTGTTGGTGCAATCCCATAATGTTGTCATAAATTCCCAGAGTCAACATTGCATCATAGCTTGGAAACTGAGTGGGTTTGATATCTCTACCCGACAACCATCCAAATTTTGTTCTTTCTGAAGTTCTCGCAAAAACTATCCCCATAGTATCTATTTTGACATTAACATGTGAGGAAGATGTTTTACTTTTCTTAGAGGGTTGTGTGCTAGACCCTTCCATAATTCCCTTGCCCTTATTTCCACCCTTTCTTCCTTCCATTTTAATCACTCACAATTCAATCCCTTTAATAATCAGAAACTAAACCCAGCAGAAATTATCACAAATAACCAAAAAGGTAACTAATGATGAACTTCAAATGAACTTTTAGTGAGAGAAAGTGAAAAATTTTGTTACCCGATTGAAGAAAATTCAAAAATTGGACTTGAATTCTCCCTCTCTGATCAAAAGTAGCTCCCGAATCCTCAAAAGTATGTATCTTGAACTTCAATTGCAACTTAACCCGGATTTGAAATTTTTGGGTCAAGAACTTAGGGTTTTGGATTTTTGATATTTGGGATAAATTGATGGTGGAATGAATGTTTGTGGGGTGATTTGAGAGTTGGGGAAGGATTTATAGATGAAGAAAATGGTGAATTTGGTCGGATTCTATGGTTTTGAAGTGGGTGGTCGCGGCTCTTGGAGAGGTTTTGAGAAAGAAGAAGCTGAGATGAAGAAGAAGATAAGAAAAATTGGAAAAGACCCGACCTTTTGTTGAATCGGTATGTCCTTCTATGCGACTGATCCGGGCGGGTCGCTCTGGGGATCCGGTCGGATTTATTATGGTCCGGTCGGATTATTTTTGCAGACCCGGACGGATAATTTTCTCTGGAATCTCCAGAGTTGCTGGATCCGGTCGGGTGCTTCAGCTTGGCCCGGTCGGATCTAGATGATCCGGTTGGATTATATTGTTGACCCGATCGGATCTTCGAAAATTCTTCCTCTCTTTTTTTTTTTTTTTTTTTTTTTTTTTTACCTACAAAATGTTAGAAAAACAGAACATAATAACAATAATAATAATAATAAAAAAAAAACAAAATAATCCATCGGTTACCACCCGATGATGCTTGTTTAACGTCTTTAGCTCGACGCCTTTTTGTTAATTGGAATGGCCATTGTACGGTATCGAGATGGCCTATTGTCTTTGACAATACGCCACTTCTTCTCCGGTGGATTGTTTAGGGCCCTATGATCAGTACATATGCGCCATCCATTCTTTGACGGGATTAATTTATGAAAATCTTTGCAAGCTCGTAATCCCGTTATTTTCTGTGGTGCTACTTTCTTTGGTTTTTCTATGATGTCATCTCCATCATTTTCATCATGTAGCACCCTCTTCCAGTCTAAATTCTTGGTACTTTCCCTTGCTTCCTTTATTTCTTTCAAATAATTTTCATAAGCTTTGAATTCATCTATATGATCCCTTTTGGAATCCATAGATTTTATGACATTAATTTCCTTATGATTTTCTTTTAAAATATCAATTTTTTGACAAGAGTCTTCAATGGTTGGGGTACTCCTCCAAAATTCCTCTTTTTGATCTCCAACATTTAAAGTAAGAGTACCCTTTTTCACATCAATTATGGCTCCCGCAGTTGCAAGGAAAGGCCTTCCCAAGATGACTGGGATATCTTGATCCTCCTCAATCTCGAGGATCACAAAGTCGACAGGGATGATTAGGCTCCCTATTCGACACGGCAAGTTTTCCATAATACCTATCGGGTATTGAATGGATCGGTCTGCCAACTGCAGAGATATGGTGGTGGGTTGGAGTTCCCCCACACCTAATCCCTGACTAACCGAAAAAGGCATTATACTAACGCTAGCCCCTAAATCAAGCATAGCATTATCCATATTGATCCTACCGATACTACAGGGGATAGAAAAAGTGCCGGGATCTTTGAGTTTAGGCGGAAGTTTCTTTTGTAAAATGGCACTAACATCTTCCGCCAAAGTGAAATTTTCAAATTCCTCTAAAGACTTCTTTTTAAAAATCATTTCCTTCAAAGGCTTTGCATAAGAAGGTATTTCTTTCTGGTCATCAGAATAAGGAACTCTAATATTCATTGATTTTAATGTTTCCAAAAATTCGGCATGTTGTTCATCAACCCCTTTCTTTATTAATCTTTTTGGGTACGGTATCGGTGGTTCAAAATATCTATTGTAACTAGTCTCATTTTCAGTCTCAACTTTTGGTGGGGTTGGACTTTCATTTTCCTCTTCTTTATTTATTGAAACTATTACATTTGCATGCTCGCTAGGCCTTTGAGGTTGACCGGGAAGACTCCCTTGTGGTCTTTGCGGCAGGTTGGCCTGTTGAGCTTGCTGGCTCTCTAACATTTTGTTATGAGCAGCTAAGTTATCAAACCTAGCATTCAAAATTTTAAAATTTTCCCTAAATTCATTATTGATTTTCTCTTGGTTCTTATTATTTTCAATCATATAATCCATAAGAAGATCTAATTTAGATTTAGGGGGAGGGAAAGCATTATTGTTGAAATTCTTGGGTACAAATCCCGGTGGTTGTGAGGAAGGTTGTGGGTTTAAAACATTGTTATTTCTATAGGACAAGTTGGGGTGATTTTTCCATTCGGGATTGTATGTGTTCGAATACATACCCCCTCGTTGTCCATTAGAAATAAAATTAACTTGTTCACTAGAAGTAGTGTCAAGTAAATCACAACTTTCGCTACTATGTGAGTTTGACCCACATAGTTCACATAAAACATTAATGTTAGCCACGGAATTTGTATTCAAGCTATCTATCTTTTTGAAAAGAGTATCGAATTTAGAAGATAGAAGAGTGACTACGTCAACATTAAACTTACCTGATGATACTTGCGGTTGGTCCCTTTCATTGGACCATTGGTAGTGGTTCAGGGCAATGCTCTCGATCAAGTCATATGCCTCGTCCACTCCTTTATTCATGAGTGCTCCTCCCGCAGCAGCATCTATGGTCTCTCTTGTCTTGAATGTGAGACCGTTGTAGAAGGTGTGCACTATCAACCACTTTTCAAGCCCGTGGTGTGGGCACATCCTTAGGAGTTCTTTGAAACGCTCCCAAGCATCATAAAGCGACTCATCTCCATTTTGACTAAAATTAGTGATCTTGGTCCGGATTTGAGCGGTTTTTGAAGGAGGGAAGAAACGTCCAAGGAAAGCCTCTTGAACTTGGTCCCATGTTGTTAAAGAGTTGTGTGGGACCGAGTTCAACCATTGTTTCGCCTTATCCCTTAATGAGAATGGGAATAGGCGCATCCGTATTGCCTCGGGTGTGACTCCAACAATCCTTGTAGTATCACAATACTCCAAGAAAGTTTGGACATGGAGGTGCGGATCTTCAAGTGCCGAGCCACCAAATTGGTTGTTCATAACCATATGGAGAAGTTGTGGCTTTATCTCAAATGTGATTGCGTCGGCATTTGGTACTACTATGGGCGTCCTAGAACCCGGGGTGCTTGGGTTAACAAACTCCCGTAAGGTCTTAGGTGGTGGGGCATCGCCCGAATTTTGCCCGTCTTCGTTGTTTTCTCTCACCATTTCTTTCTCTAAAGTTTCTCTCAAACTTCTAAGTCTTTCTCTAAGGTATCTCTCAGGTTCCGGATTGTATTCAACGTAATTGTCACCTCTCCGGACTCTTTTCATAAACTTTGGAAAAAATACTTTAAAGAAGAATTCAAAGAAAAATACTTTGAAAAAAAAGATGATGAAATAAATAAAAATAAAAAGAATAAAAACAGAAAATTGAAAAGCAAAAACTCTTTTTTTTTTTTAAAATTTAACCGTTGTCCCCGGCAGCGGCGCCAAAAACTTGTTACGTTTAAACCGCAAGTGCACGGGTTATTAATAGTATAGTATGTGCAAATACGGGTCGATCCCACGGAGACAACTTAATTCTAAAAATATTTTTTTGCTTTGGATAAAAGTAAAGAAAATAAAATGATTGGGGGTAGGAAAATTTGTTTGTCACTTAAAATAGAAATGATAGTAAAAGCTATTTATGTAGGAAAAACTCTTATTTTAAAGGAATTCCCGGGATTGGGACTCAAGTATTCATATATTCATCATTCATTTATGCTCTCTTTTAGATTAAGGGTTCATTTTTATACAAGGATGGTATGCTTAGCCTACACTACTTCTCACGATCAAGCAAGTAGTGTTTGTATTCTCATACTAATTATGTCCTAACTCTTTGAGAAATCCGTTTATGTTTTTCCCCCGCCCTGTCACAAACGGGCATTCCGGCTTATCTCTAGCTGACCATAATTAGTAAGAATCCATTAGGTTTTCTTATGAAAATCGGCACACTTTCCACTCAAGGAGCATCCCTAAGCCATTACACTACTCTCGTGAGTAATGAACTTAGTTTTGACTATATGGGTCCGCTAATCGAGATTCACCGCTAGGTCCTTCTCTCGATTAACTGGAGTTCATATAACCAAGGACGTCATCGTGGTTATAGGCGTTTTAGATTGATATAGTAAAATTGTTAAAGATGAAGAGAAATGAATTTAGAGAACATAAAATTATGATGAACATATGAACACAATGAGTATCCAACCCCAAGAAAGAGGGGGATTACTCACTAGCCATTAAATAAAACATCAAGAATAAGAATAAAGGATTAAGATAGAGAAGAGAATACTTATTCAGATTGGAGAACTTAATGATGGAAGAATACTTCTTTATTGCTTAGGAACCCTCTCTCAAATTCACTCAAAATTCTGGAAATGATAATGTATACTTAGAATTTCACTATAATAACTTTACAATCAATCTCTAAAAATATCTCTATATTTTCTAAGGCTGTTGTAGCCTTCTTATATAGGCCCTAGGACTGATTTGAGTGTCTGTTCCCGGATACATCCACCAAGAGGAGTGTCTGTTGGGAAACACTCTTTCAGAACAGGCGTCAAGATCCGGGCGGGTCTTCATAATGGTCCGACCGGATCCAGTTGGTCCGACCGGATTTCCTCCTTGCCCCGGTCGGATCTTTGTCTTCTGGAAATTTGTTCTTGTATTGGTGAGGTCCGGCCGGGTCTTATAGATGGGTCCGGTCGGATCTTTGACTTCTGCATCTGATTTCTCCTTTTTAAATGTTTTGCTCCCGTCTTTCCTTCCTTTACTCCCTTTAGCTCAAAATAGCTCCAAATAGTACCTGTTTTCTGTCCACAAAACCCATACTACACCACGCACATTATATCCGTAAAAGTAAAGTGAAATAATGCAATATGAGACTCATTAATACTAAATTGACTCTAAAAAGACATATATTTAGACCTTAAATGACTATAAAATAGCCATTTATCAATTTCACAACCTTAAAGATGATTGCCAAATTCTTGGTTTAATTATTAATCATCACGATCGAATCGGATTTTTTGAATAGTTTTACCAAGTAGTACCAAATCTTCCTTTAGCATTGCTATTTAATGGATCATATACATCACCATGTATTAGATCTAATAAGATATTAGCCTTTTACTACTCCTAGTAAAATATGTCTTGGTCAAAGTAAATAAGATTTGCATATGTCATGTGATTCTAAATCATATGACATTAAAACTCCGTCCCATAGAATTTTAGATATGTATTTATCATTTATTTGATCAAAACAATAATGCATAAAGAATTTAATTATTTATGGTATAGCATTATTCATTATTTTGTTCTCCAAGATTTAGGATACAAGGTTTATTTATATGATTTAACAATACGATAAAGTAAATCATCATAAATAAATCACTTTCTTATTCCCAATAAGAATTATCCTTTATTATCTTATAGCAAAATAATAATTTCTACTCAATAAGTAAAGTCACTTCGTAAGTGTTCTACAAACAATGTTGCAACTCTTGCATCATTACCATTCATAGATTAACTTTACCTTTCATAAGTAGTCTTTCTGTTTATTAATTGTTCCATATTTATATAAATGTGAGATCTATATCCAGTATCTAATACCCAATGATTAAAGGTAGAAAGATTAATTTATAACAAAAATTATTTTAAGTAGTAGTCTCACTACCATTTACTTTCTTTGATCATCCAGAATTTTGATTACAATTTTAAATGGCCAATCCAATTGCCACATTACCAAATTGTATCATTTATAGTCATAATTTTAGCCATAACAATTTCCTTTAGGTTTGACAACGTTTGTCTTACCTTTATATTTTAGGTCATCATCTTTCTGCATGATAGTTCAGATATTGAGAGCACAAACTATATCTCATCAATTTCACTGATTTCAGCAATCAAGAACGATTCAGGATTCTGATTTTAGTTTTTCTGAATTCTAAATTGACATCACTTTTCACGAAACTTGGTTTCGCAAACCAGCCGTCTAAAACTAGTTTCAATCCTAAATTAATTTTGAAATCGACATTTAATTTCAGGAAACACGGTTTCTAAAATCTGCCATCTGACAATTAATTTCAACTCAAAATATTCATCATCGAAGCGATAGATTTTAAATTTCCAAAAAGTTACTTTATAATTTGCATTCCTTGATTCAATTAGGATTTGATGCTCATGGTGGTCAAATCATCATAATTATCAAAACCAAGAATAAACAACTTATTCATGAATCTAAGATCATCAACAAGTTAATCAAATTAAATTTTGATGATCCCATGGAACATATTAATCAAATTAATATTGTAATTTAGGTTACTTAGGATCATTATTAAGAATGCATAATTTCCACTCTCGCTTTAGAACAATTCTTAAGCTCATGATCCAATCAAAGAAATTCATTTCATTCTCATTCAGCTTTGTCCTTCAAAAGAACAGATCGCAGTAATAAACATAATTAAAGTTTAAGATAATATTCTACAAAAATATGGAAATAAATATACACTTATATTTCATACCAGTCATTTAAGAGATAAATAGTTTGTATTTCATAAATACTCCCACTAAATCATATAACCTTCATATACATCTAATGTATGATATAATTTATATGGGCTAAGATCCATATATCATTTAATTTTACGTCCGCTAGGGCAGGATGCATAAAACTAAACTATTTAGGTAGATAACTCTTTATCAATCATATCATATATGACTCTTATATCTTTTATGAGATTGTTTTAGACATCCAATGTCGAACATGTTTTAATCTCATCTTGTGCCTTAGGCCCATAACCCTTATGATAGCCTAATTAAGTCAAACCACGTTAAACGCATAGGAACCACTATTTCACTCATCATGCTCATACACTGATAGAATTAATGCGCCTCGCGATGGTTAGAGCCCGCATAAAACTACCCGGTGTACTTACATGTGTTTTAATAGTGGATTGGCACATGACTTAAATTTTCAAGAAGGTTCTTTCATATAGCATACAGCACATTTATGAGCACATCATACAAACATGTAGAGCACAAATGATTAGTCATTAAATTAATCTCCATTAATTTAAGCACGGTATTTATGTGTCATTAGTTTCTCTATAATTATGAGGATGAGACTCTTTAAACTTTGGTTATCATCTCCAAATCAAGATAATAAGAAGTGCGGACGAACTAAGCCATAGGCAACCACAATTCCGCACTAATTCAAGAAACCAAGAAAGTAGTTCATGTGGCCGAAACTAAGCAATAGATGGTCTCGTTGAACGTAGGCCATTTGCATTCACAATTCCACATGGATCTCCAAACTTGAATCAAGAATTTTGTTTCTCAATTTTAGCAATTATGAACTCTTTCATAATTCTATCTTCGTTTTATCTTTGAATCTTTGATTGCGATCAAGTTTGGGAAACACAGTCTCAATGAACGTAGACTAGCCTTCCAAACCTTGATCCAAACTCAGAAATCAAACAACTAAAACAAATAGGAATTCAAACCACCCGTTCCACCCCGCAACCTAACCAATTCCCCGCACCAGACCAGGAGGTCTAGCTGGGTCATATGATAGGTCCGGTCGGACCCTTCGGGAAAACAGACTAGTTTTTCCATGTTCGAAAATTTGTCTGAAAATTGTATTTCCCTGATTCAATTTAGGATTTGATGTTCTTGATGATCCAATCATCATGATTATCAAAACCTTGAATAAACCATTTATACTTGAATCTCTAGATTATCAAAACTTTGATCCAATCAAAATTTGATAACCCAAACAATTTTAAATCCACCACAATTTTTATTGCGATTGAATAGTGCGATTAAAGTTTCAAAAAAAATAAACCATATAAAACGCATAGATCACATAAACACCATGAATCTAAATTCAAATAGTATGCTAACACATATAATCCAATTATATTATCAACATGATATTATTAAAATAACCATACATGAACGGGGCTCTGATACCACTGTTGGGTTTTGAGGGTCCTTGCGCAGCGGAAGAATGCAATAACATATCAACAAAACCCAAATCCCATAGATCCAGTCATAATGATTAAATTAATATAGAGTTAGATTTAGATAACTAACCGTGATGGAGCTTTTAAATTTTTCGGATCTTCAAATCTTCAAGCTTTAAGATTTGATCTCCTCGTTCTTCGCGTTCTTTGAATCATGATCACAGGAACACGAACTTGAGATGCTAAAGCAAACATCCACTATGTGTATCCACACGCGAACAAATATCTAGAACCATTCTAGATGTAGGTTGCTAGACCCATTAGAAAATACGTTTTTCTAATCTTCAAAGGCTATATGAATTTATTGGTGTTCTTGAGTTATTGATTCTCAATCTAAACTCAATAATGTGTTTCTAAAACACATGAAGGATACCAATAAAGATACAAACTGAATTAGGTTAATGCCTTGTAAAAGAGGCTGTATTTAAACCTAAAAGTCCTAAACCATTTAAAAAATTTGGTCCAAATCCCGTCAAAACCCGAATCAGAAAAAACCAGAAATTCTGGAAAGTTGGTCCGCCCGGGTCTTCAAGGAAGTCCGACCGGGTCACTAAGGAGGTCTGGCTGGGTCCTTTGATTGGTTCACCCGGACCCTCCCTCCTAGAGACAGAATTATGTTTTTCTTAAATTCGCTTTTACTCTCTTTTACGTAATTCCAATTTTAGCCTTTTTCTTTGATTCTTTCTTTTGTGTGCGACCCCATAGGATTTTATTAAGTTGGCAGTGAGTCAAACCAAGGTCAAACCCATAAGTCATGAGCGGACTCTAGCAAGCCATCATGACTACCCAATTAATATAACTTAAAGAAGTTCGTAATCCTTATAGAACATATCACAATCCCATTGTCACGCGATATCATATTGGACATAAGTCATGGTCCATGTCAACTTATGTTGTCCAATGCTTTCTCGATCCTGAGTAGATTGATATGAGCAAATGATATTGATCCCATCAATATATATTTGGGTGCGGCCACACACTATTATCAATCTCACCCATCGAGTGGGCAAGCAGATATCTCTCTTGAGAGAGGGACAAATCTCACATTGATGTTGGGAATTTAGTGGTACCCCTATAGCAATTTAGATCAAGAACGACACACCCACAATCACTAATATGAGAGAATCACACACACAAGAACACAAGAACACAAGAATTGTTTACCCAGTTCGTTCAACACATGAACTACGCCCAGGGGCAATTGCCAAGCCAATATATTATTAAATAATCTTTAATATGGTGCTACAATGTGTTCTAGGTCGTATCTATGCTTATATAGCAGTACAAGGAAGCCCTAGGTCGAATTGAAAGAGATTGCATCAAAATAGGAAACAAAAAACAAAAAATCTGTTTCAGCCCGACAGAGTGGGCGGGGCGCCCAGACCAAAAGTGGACGGGCGCCCACTCCATCATAATGATCTTCCCTGTTTTTGTCTTGCTTTGGAATCCACTTAGCCCACCGAAGCCGCTTGTTTCCTCTTCCTTGAACTCCTCTTGACCTCTACCAACTCCCCATGACCTATGCCCCTTCTCCCCTTTGCTTCCTCGTAGTTTTAGGACTCCAATCCCAACAATCTTCCACCTGGAGACTAAACTCATAAGCATAGAAACACCCATCAACTCTTACCACGGAATGAACACCTTCGAACACATTTTACTTCCATATTGGCTTGACGGTGCCATGCCTCCCCGCTTAAGTGCTAAGTTGAGTTGAAACCAAGTGACGTTTCAACCCCTCCGTGTGTTGGGTTTTGAGGGTTCCTATGCGCAGTAGAAGACGGCAATAAAATTGATAAAACCCAAAGCCCATAGATCCATTCATGATGATTAAATTGATACGGGATTGAATTTAGATAACTAACCATGATAGAGCTTTAAAATTATTCTGGATCTCCAAATCTTCAAGTCTTCAAGCTTTATGATTTGATCTCCTTGTTCTTCGTGTTCTTTGAATCAGGATCACAGGATCATGAACTCAAGATGCTAAAACAAGCACACTCTATGTTTATCCACACGCGAACGAATATCTAGAACTATTCTAGATCTGGGTTGCTAGACCCATTAGAAAACACGTTTTTTTAATATTAAAAGGCTATATGAATTTTGGTGTTCTTGAGCTTTTGATTCTCAATCTAGGCTCAAGAATGTGTTTCTCAAACACATGGAGGCTACCAATATTGATACGATATCAATCCATACTGATTAGGCCGTTGTTAGGGTTATTTAAACTCATTAGTCCTAAACCTTTTAGGAGAAATAGGTTAAAGCCCGTAACAAGTCGAAATCAGTGATCTGGGACCGAACAGGGCCTGCTCGGCCGAGTCCTTTGAGGTGCTCGGTCGAGCACCTGCTCGACCCAGAATCTGATCTTCTATTTTAGGCTCGCTCGGCCGAGTCCTTTGAGGTGCTCGGCCGAGCACTACCTGAAACTCATTTTTAGCCTTTTAAACTATTTGTTCTTTTATCTGTGACCCCATAGGATTATATTAAGTTGGCAATGTTATCAAAACCATTTGATAACATAAATCATGATTAGCCTCTAGCAAGGCATCATGATTACCCAATTAATATAACTTAAACGAAGTTCGTTATCCTTATAGAACATATCACAATCTTTTTGTCACGCGATATCATATTGAACTCAAGTCATGGTCAATGCCAACATATCTCATTCAATGCTTTCTTGATACCAAGTAGATTGATAATGAGCAAATGATATTGATCGCATCAATTCATTTGAGCGCGGCCACGCATTTCATCAATCTCACTCTACGAGTGGCCTAAGCAGATATCTCTACTGAAGGAGGGACAAATTCCATATTGACTTATCATTATTCCTACAAGAATCCGATCATTCCAATCATAGCCTTTATGACTACCTATTTAAGGGTAGCGGTTGACTATGTCAAACATAATATTCATCATGTGGAAGACCACAATAATCTCAGGTCTAAGGATTCCAATGATATAACTATTAGAGGTTTAATTATGACATTATGACCATGACATAAACCTCATCGGTGGGTCATGTCCAGTATATGTTCACCAACATATACCCATAAGTTTAACTTGTATCTCATACACATAATCATCATATGATTATCTAATTAAACTTATACTAGTTCTTCATAAGTACTAGGGACGGTTGATTAATATATGAAACATGCAAAACATATAATAATCCAAGGTTGTTATCTCCGTAACAAATGAGAACATGATGTAACGCAAGGCTTTTCTCAAGGGCCTAGGGCATAATCTCCAACAATCTCCCACTTGCACTAGGCCCAATCAAAGTGTATCCAATATCATTGAGCTTAGTTTATGACCATCATAACAGCATGTGGAGAATCTTATGTAGGAAGATTATCCTTGTTATCATCACAAGGTATTTTGCATATTTTGGCATCTCCCATGTCAACGATTTCTCGTAGAGATGGAAATGTTTGAGTGTCTGTTTGAACTATAGATGAGCCTTTGGCACCTTTAGCTTGTGCAATAACCATTATTTTATAATAAAGGTCCACAGGATTAGTAGTACTAGAAACTATTTCTAGTTTTACTAATAACATCTATTATTCAAACAACTCCCTTAGTTACAACTCTTGTAACTAAATACTCAATTATTTTTGTAGAATTATTTAGAGTGTATTTGTTTGGAACTATTCCAACTAATAGCACTTTCTTTAACATATGTTTATACTGCGATTTAAATTACCCTTGTCAATGTGGAGGCATGCATCTATGTAACCATTTACTAGATCATCTCCCATGTCAACAACCATCAAGAATGCATCCTTAGTTCTTCTCAAGTACTTAAGGACATTCTTGACAACTATCTAGTGAGTTTCACTAAGATATGATTAGTTTGTTCTCATCATACTCTGAGTATATGAGTTATCCCGTCTTAAGTACCTAACATGACATGCATGATAGATCCAATTGCCGAAGCATATGGAATCCTAATCATGTTTTCTTGCTCATTAGTCTTCCACTAAGACTAAGTCTTGCCAAGAACATTGTCATTAGACAACTTTGCAAGTTCTTCTCCAAGAGTCTTGCATACTGAACCATTTAGTATTTTATCTTTATAAGTACTTTGACACAAACCAATCAACTTCCTAGATTTTTTTTATCAATAAATATTAATTTCAAGGATGTAAGCGGCCTTTTCCTCAGTCCTTTATTAAGAAACTCTTTCTTATATAGAAGACTAGGAATTAGACTATGCTCCCACTAATTTCTTAGCAAACACAAGTCTCATCTTTGTTGAATTTTAAACGATTTGAACACTTCATCATAATGAACGATTCTACTCCAAGAAGCTTGCTTCAATCCATCCCATGGATTTCCGCAACTATCATTCTTTTATTAGAATTTCTAGACTATCAAAACCTTTAGGTTGTATCCAATACATCCTTAAGTGAGTTTCCATTGAGAAACACTGTTTTGATATCCATTCGTCAAATTTTCATATTCCAAATATAAAGATATGACAATGAGAATTCTAATATCTTAAGCATAACTATGAGTGAGAATGTTTTATATAGTCAAAATATGAGTCAACATTTTCACACTTAGTCTTGCTATGTTAGTATGTTCCTTGCTACCCATGTAAGTTTTCTCCAAGAAAAATCAATTCCATCCTTTGGTTTTTACACCTTAGGTTAGAATGATCAAGTTCCAAACTTGATTATTGTACATCGATTACCTTTTAGATTCTATGACTCCAAGCCATTAATCTAAATATGGAGAGGGAATTGCATTTTGATAGGTGGTAAATATATCATTCTCAATGAGCTTTACCTAAATACTTTCTATTACGAGAAATTCAATATTTCTTGTTATAGATCGTATCCTATCATGAATGCAAGTGACTTGTGTAATCTTGAACGAATTTACACAACTCATTGTGAATCTTTGTTCAACTTTCATCAAAGGTTCAATGTAATATTCTAGGTCTCGAACTATTTGAGATATATTTTACTCCCACTAGTTCTTTCAGAGATAAACTATTTATCTAGAAAAGTACCATCATAAGCAACAAACGATTTGTTTCTTTAGAAGTAAAATAATATCCTCAAGTTTCCTTTAGGATCATCGATGAAAATACATTCATTAGATTTAAGTGTGAGCTTGTTCCAAACAAGTCTTTTCACAAAAGGTCTTACTTTCTTAAATTTACATGAAAGACAAACCTAGTCTTCTTTCATTCCATAACTCATATGGTATCTTTGAACTTATTTTGATGGAACTCAAATTAGTGTAATTATAGCGGTTTCCAATACATAACCCATAATAAATAATGGAAGATCAATTTGACTTTATCATCTTATAAACCATATCCAATAAGGTTTTACACCTCCATGTAGACACATCATTCCAAAATGGTGTTCTTCATGGATTTAATTTGTGAAACGATTTCAAAACCTTAAAGATGATTGTCAAATTCTTGGTTTAATTATTCATCATCACGATCGAATCGGATTCTTTGAATAGTTTTACCAAGTATTACAAAATCCTCTTTTAGCATTGCTACTTAATAAATCATATACATCACCATGTATTAGATCTAATAAGATATTAGCCTTTTTACTACTCCTAGTAAAAGATGTCTTGGTCCAAGTAAATGAGATTTGAATATGTCACGTGATTCCAAATCATATGACATTAAAATTCCGTCCCACGGAATTTTAGATATGCATTTCTCATTTATTTGATCAAAACAATAATGCCTTTAAGAATTTAATTATTTATGTTATAATCTTTTTTTTTATTGTTTTTCAAGATTTAGGATACAAGATTTATTTATATGATTCAACAATACAATAAAGTTAATTGAACGACATAAACCGACCTAGTAGATGGGAACCCGGACGAGAGGCCCAGCGTACCTAATGGACCTATACCGAGAGGCCCACTCACAAGCCCATGTTTATAGGTCGACATCAGTGAGGCCGAGCAGGCAGTCCTTGCCTAGGCCGAGTCCGAGAAGCCTAATCCCTAGCCGGCCTCTATGACGAGCCGAGTTAGATGACGGGCCGACTTGCATCGTAAACCTCCCATTATCATTGGAAAACCTCATACAGAGTTATATTACAACTCTAAAATTAAGAGTCCTCATCTGAACCAAGACAACTCTCCTATCAGGTAACAGGATATCATCCATCCTTATCAGGAGTCTATCTCCAAGGAATATGAGTCCTACATCACCACGGGCTTCCTGGCTTTCCTATCAAGTCAGAACTCATACACCCGCGCCTATAAAAACAGGTCCTCTACACAACAAACGGGTAATGAACTTTTGGCTCTAATCTAGTCAATTGATTCTCTATTTCTAATCACCCATATCCTTATTCTTACACCGGAGGGCCTTCGCCGGTGAAGCCCCGGTGTAGTTTACGTTTGGTTCATGTGTGCAGGTTCGGCCATCAAGAACTGTTGCTGGAATTATCCGACCCGTTAGACGAAGGCTAATCCAACTAGATTTTGGCGTCATCAGTTTGGTTCCATTGCCGGGAAATCGATTGATCAGTTCTTTAGTCAGACAATTCCAAGATCATGGCCGGAGAATTAGTTGACGGGCGAGAGGCCACCCATTCTAAAGAAACCACAAGGGATGCACCGCCCCCCGACAACACAAACACTGCTGCACAGAACCAGAGGCTCCCACCTACGGTACCCGCACAAGGGGGAGGGATGCATACCCGCTTAAAGGGTCCGGCCCCCAATGTTGTTAACCAATACGGGCGTCGCCGACGGACAGGATCCCGCAATAATGGGGCAGGACCATCACAACCGCCGCCACTGGACAAAAGAGCGTTGCTTCAACAGAACGTTCACACACTCCAACAGCTGGCCGAAGCCCAGCGGGCCCTGTTAGATCTTGACCCCGAAAATTCCATAGCTAACCTACTTCAGCCATCTGGAACGAGGGGGACAAATCTGGACGACAGAGTGAGCAGAAGGGAGCCCCTACAAAATTGTAGACGGGATATGCCTCCCCGGAGCCGAGTAAGTCGCCCAGACGGACGGTTAGGAAGACCCAATCTAGATGAAGATCTGAGGGACCGCATTAATCGCCGTCGGGAAGAACAAGAAGATGAATCCCCTGGAGTGAGAATTGTAGGGGAAAGACGTTGTGGGGACGCCCGACGTCATTCGCCTCTCAGACTAGATCCACCAAGGCGCACCCCACCCCGGCAGGATCCGCCCCGGCACACTCCACCTCGCCGTACTCCTTTAAGGCATCGCCTTGAACCGATCCAAGGTGCAAGAGGACGCCGTGATCAAAGCATAGTAAGTTCCAATCATACCTCGACATTCAGCACAAGGGACATTGTTGACCTTAGAAAGAGACTCAACAACATTGAGATGATAAATCAGGGGCACAGGAAACCCAATAATGATTACGATGCCATGCGCCCTTTCGCGCAGAGGATTAAGGATGCACCACCTAATCCGCAGTTAAAGCTCCCACATCTAGACAAATACTCCGGCAACGCCGACGCTCTGGATCACATCCAAGCCTTTGAGGCCACCATGGCCCTAGTGTCCAATCAGGATGACGTGCTGTGCAAGGCCTTTGCAAGCACCTTAACAAAGTCAGCTCGGTCCTGGTTCATGGACCTTGAAAAAAGTAGCATCAATTCCTTTGCCAGGTTGAAATCACAATTTCTGGAATATTTTGCTACTGCTGGTGCTAGAAAGAAAAGGTTGTCTGACCTAGCCAACATGGTCCAGAGCAAGAATGAGTCCACCCTGAGTTTCTACAACCGGTTTAGGGATCTTGCCGACTCAATAAAGGAATGCCTGACCGACAGGGAGATAATTGTATGCTTCACGAATGGTCATAGATCAGAGCAGCAAACTTATGAATTGTCGGTCAGAGAGCCCCTCACTAAAGCCGAGTTGTACCACGTTGCTTATGCCATGGCCATCGCCGAGGAGAAGAAAAAGACGTTATATGGTCATAAGGAACGAGACCGAGATCATGACAAGTCACATAACGGGAACTCTTCCCAAGGGACCAACGGGGGAAACGGCAAGGGCAAAAACAGGACCAGGGGGACCGAGACATTCACCACATTCAATAAACCGATCTCTGAGATCATGAATCTGGTGGATCTCCCCAACCCCAAGCCTCTAAAAGACAGCCCGAAATACCCAAGGGATACCACAAAGTATTGCTCCTATCACAGAGATAACGGTCACGACACCGAGAACTGTTTTGCCCTGAAGAAGATTCTGCAGAAATGGGCGGACCAAGGCAAGTTCAATCAGTTCATGACCAAGGACAATAAACGCCCAAGGGAAGAAGACAAAAAAAATGATCAGGTCGACAGGTCACCTCGGGCTAGGTTGATAGGCGTGATCCGAGAGGAAATTCCATCCAACAAGAAACTCAAGGAGAAGATTTACGAGCTAAGTAAAGTCTTCCACATCCCTCCCTGGATCCATGATAGGGAGGAAGTGATCAGTTTTTCTCCGAATGAATTGGCGGGAAACCGTGCAATGAGAGAACAACCATTAGTCATCACAGGCCGCATTGATAACTGCGAGTCGGACAGACTCCTCATAGACTCCGGAGCGGCCAAGGATGTGCTATATTATCGCACCTTTAAAGAGATGGAACTTCCTGATACAATGCTGACCCCGTATAATGGAAGGCTAGAAGGGTTCACTAATCATAAGGCCGATGCCAAAGGAACCGTTGACTTACTCCTGGAAGTCGGCACTCACCCCTACAAAACCTCGGCCACGGTCACCTTCATAGTTATGGATCTAGACAGTGATTACCATGCTATCCTAGGTGCACCCAGTCAAGGAAAGTTGGGTCTGGTTGCTTCCCTCCCTCACCAAAGGGTGAAGTTCCTCACCCCGACTGGAATCGGGTGCGTCCCAGGGTCACCGAAAGATTTTTTGGAGCACGTGATGAAGTCCAGGAAAGCAAAGGCCAAAATGGAAATTGATACTCCTGATAAAAGAATCACGGTTTCAAAATCAACCACTGTCACAACCTCAACGCCACATATCGGTGTTATATTGGCGTACATTGAAGATGAACCTGACGAGTGGGTTATTCCTGACAACGACACCCCAACTAGGGACGAGGTTACCTACGGTTTAGACGGCTTTGGCTGCATCTCGATGAACACAGCTACGGACAACTGGGTTCTCGCCGTTGTCCCTAGCTCGGGGGCCACACAGCCGACTGATATGGAAACCGAGATCGAGAAACTGTTGGACATAGAAAACCTAAGTTTGGAAGGGGAAGACAAGGAAAAGGTCAAGCAGATCATTGTCGAGACCCTAGAGTTCAGAGACGGCCCCGAACTTAAACCAGTGGATCAGTTAGACGAGGTCGTCATCAACCCAGACTATCCAGATCAAAAAGTGAATATTGGGAAGCAACTCTCCCAACAAGAACGAGAAGAGCTCATTTCCCTACTCCAAAACAATTTGGACGTATTTTCTTGGAAAGTAGATGACATGGTGGGAGTGAAGGAAGCTGTTGCTCTCCACAAACTGGAAGTCGACAAGTTCTTCAAACCGGTCAAGCAGACAAGACGAGTTTTCTTTACCGACAAGGAAAAAGCAATTGAGACCGAGGTCGACAAACTCCTCAAAGCCGGCATCATAAGAGAGGCAACTTACCCTGAGTGGCTTGCAAACGTCGTCATGGTAAAGAAGCACAATGGCAAATGGAGGATGTGCGTTGACTTTACGGACCTGAACAAGGCCTGTCCCAAGGATAGCTATCCCCTCCCCAGGATTGACAAGCTCGTAGACTCCATTGCCGGCCATCAAACCCTCAGTTTCTTGGACGCCTACTCTGGCTATCATCAAGTCAAAATGGCAGAGGACGACATAGAAAAGATGGCTTTTCAAGCTGCAGGCGGCGTATACTGCTACGTCATGATGCCTTTCGGCTTAAAGAATGCAGGAGCCACGTATCAGAGGATGGTGAACAAGGTCTTCAAATCTCAGATAGGCTGGAATATGGAGGCCTACATTGATGACATGGTGATCAAGACCAAGATCGGCAGCCATATACCAGATCTGGAGGAAACCATTAACAACTTAAAAGCTAACGATATGAAGCTCAACCCTAGCAAGTGCGTCTTCGGGGTTACAGCGGGCAAGTTTCTAGGTTTTATGGTTTCTCAGCGAGGCATCGAGGCTAATCCAGAAAAGATCCAAGCCTTGATCGATATGAGGGAGCCGACTTGTATTAAAGAGATTCAAAGGTTGAATGGGAGAGTAACAACACTCGGTAGGTTTATTGCTAAATCAGCAGAAAAGTCCCTCCCCTTCTTCAAAGCCTTGAAGGGAACCAAGGATTTTGCTTGGACGCCAGAGTGTTCGACCTCGTTCCAGCAATTGAAAGACTACCTCGGCTCTCCACCCCTACTTAGTAGCCCGGTCATGGGTGAGACATTGTACGTTTTCTTAGCTGCAACCGACCGAGCCGTAGCAGCCGTGCTAGTCAGGGAAGAAGGCGGTATCCAGAAGCCGGTCTACTACGTCAGCAAAGCACTGTCAGATACCGAGAGCAGGTACTTCAATGCCGAGAAAATTTCTTATGCCTTGGTAATTGCAGCCAGAAAACTACGAGCTTACTTCTCAGCTCATCCCATCACGGTCTATACCAATGCTCCTCTTAGAAAAATACTTCACAAGATGGACAGCTCAGGACGCCTACTTAACTGGTCGATCGAACTGACCGAGTTCGATATAACCTACAAGCCAAGGAAGACTCTTCTGGCCCAACCTCTTGCTGACTTCTTAGTCGAGACCGCCTTTACAAGTGAACATACGGCGACCACCCGAAAAAGGAAGTTCCGTATGGATAGAGAGCCCTTGGAAGAACTACCGCCCAACTGTTGGGTCCTATACACCGACGGGTCAACTACCCAAGGAAGAAACGGCGTCGGGGTCTACTTGACTAGCCCTGCCGGTGAGCATGTTGCACGTGATTTTATCAGGTTCAAGTTCCCTGCCTCAAATAATCAGGCTGAATATGAAGCCCTAATCCTGGGACTTGAAAGAGCCAAGTTCTTTGGCGCAACAAGACTGGTAGCATACAGCGACTCCCAACTGGTGGTGAACCAAGTTAAAGGGGAATACAATACCGAAAACCACATGCTGACCAAATACAAAGACCTCGTCCTAAACTTGACAAAGAACTTTGAGTTCTGGGATATACGACAAGTCGGTAGAGAATACAACCTGGAAGCCGATCTACTTTTAAAGATGGCAACAGCTGAGGACTCGGACCCCCTGATCATTTACACCGACCAGCCTGCCTATGAAAGACTGGAGATTTTGCTCCTAGATGATGAGGAAAGGACATGGATTGACGACTACAAGGACTACTTAGAAAAGGGAAAACTTCCCGAGGACGAGTTAGAGGCCAAATCGATCAAAAAGAAGACGGTAAGATACATGGTCTGGAATGGCATCCTGTACAAAAGGTCATTCTCTAGATCTCTCCTAAGATGTGTTGCTCCAAAAAGCACCGAGAGACTCCTCGCCGAGGTACATAGGGGAGTTTGTGGGGGACACCCGGGGGCCAGAACCCTTGCCGACAAAATCATCACACTTGGCTACTATTGGCCGAACATGAGGGAGGATGCCCAAGCCTACGTAAAAAGGTGTGACAAATGTCAACGCTACTCCGACCTACCCAAAGTACCTGCCGTAGAGAAAAGCTTAGTCATACCGACATGGCCATTCGACATGTGGGGAGTCGACATCATTGGACCATTTCCACTAGCCAAAGGGAGCAACATGTCGCGCCCTGACCCGTGGTCCTACTTGGCCCCACGTCCGGGACACACACGGAAGACGTCATAAAACATTTTTAAGAAAATTTTTCGAAATATACTTTATATAAAAAGGTTCACACAACCAACTCGATACTAAACATGACTTCAAGTCACAAAACAACCCTTCACAAACAAGTACTAAGCCACTTGGCTACAACTACTAACTTTACTTACTTAATTACAAACACAAAGATCTACTAGAAGAGATGATACAACCAAGTCACGGGTATACTACCCCAAAAGGTATTACATTTACATAATGTATCCTTTACTTACACAACCTTTCCCAAAACGTCTTACCCAAAGATCTCCTCGACGTCCTCCCTGTGTGTGTAAACTATCCCCTGGGCTCCTTCTTATCTAAAACGGTAAACAAATAAGGGTGAGAATAAATCTCAGTAAGCTACTAAAATGCAACTACATTACATGCTCATATGATAAACATAAAGGAACAATGCCACAAATGATCATATAGCACATAGCACATAATATGAGAGGCTCCCTATCGCCAACCGTCCCATACCGGTTGGAAATAACGACCAACTCATCATGCAACACATAAAGCGGAAATGAACACTCATACATGGATACTGAGCCAAGGTTCTCAAACCAAACCATAGCCATCTGAGAGGCATCAACTGAGCAGCATCGAAGAGCTGAAACGGGTTCCGGAACCAAACAACAACAACAACAACGGGGGAAAATGACACAAAGTCATAACCCAAAGTGCCCAACCTTTGGCCTAAGGAAGGGGGTTAAAAATGGGAAACCAATGATAGGAGCCTTATAATGTACTTGGCTCGGAGACCATTATAATCCCTATCACTGCCCAACACACACAAAAGTACCAGCTGGACTTTACACGCAAGCACCACAAAGAAATACTTGCTTAAACAACAACCAGGGACAATGATTCCAATGTAGGGAACCATGCCAAACACATCAAGAAGATGAATTATTCAACACATCACAAAGTGCTCAAAATGTTCACATAATCAATCACTAACATTTCACAACACTTGTGTCCACCAAGGAACCAATTCTACCACTTTAGTGATCCACTTCAACCATCTAAGTACTTTAGGACACTACCCAAAAACTAGACCAAGATTGACCTCTAAATCCCTTGATTTGAAAACTCTCAACTTTTTCAGACAACTGGGCGGTCGCCCAAACAGGGCTGTGCGGCCGCCCAAAATGCTCTGTCCCAAGAACAAAACCCTTCAGATAGATGTGCGGCCGCACGCCCATTTTTGGGCGGCCGCCCACATCACCCGGCAGGCCTAAAAACTTAAACCAAATTTACTCCTTTTGTTTCACAACTCCAAATTTTCCCATACTTGCAACACTTAACTTGTGCAACTTCACAAAGGCTAAAACTCAGCTAAGAACCATACTAACACCCAACAATACCATTTTCATACCACTCCCTTTGTCCCAAAATTACAAGTATACATAAAACATACCAAAACATTGTTTTATCACATATAAAGCATATAAAGCATACTTATGACCATTTTAACATTTAAAGGGGGATTAGTAACTTACCTATTTTCTGGAAAAGATGTCAAGAAAAATAATATGGATCGGTAGATATGATCTAATCAACACCCTGAATATTTATATGTAATTAGATTTGAAAATGGAGTAGTAAATTAAATTAGGGAAAATTAACAAGAACAAAACTTACCTAGCTTCTTTCTTCTACAATGGAGGTCAATTTCTCTTAGAAAGTAATTAGGTTTGTAAGTGTGTGAAATGCCATGGAGAGGGGAGGGGGTGAGGGAGATGACTATCCATTCAAAGTTTCACAATAACCCCTCAACTTGTATTTTAAACCTTTAAACCCCTAAACTCTCATTTTCAATAAAACCCCCATAAATTCCCACTAACTCAATTATTTCTTGCTAACTAAATTGCTACTAACAACTAACTAACACCAAGAATCAAATAGATGTGCAAATTTTATAATATGATGCAACACATAAAATGCACACAAAATTTTAAATAAAAAAAAATTCTCAAAAATATAAAATAAATATTAAAATAATTAAAACGGATTTTGGGGTCGTTACACAACAAATATGCAATTGTGGCGGTCGATTACTTCACAAAGTGGGTAGAGGCGAAACCGCTAGCAAAGATCACTGAAGAGAACGCCATCAACTTTATCCATGACTACATATGGTGCCGTTTTGGCGTACCGCACACTATAGTGACAGACAATGGCCTACAATTCTATGATGCCTTCACCGAGGAGTTGAATAGGTTGGGAGTCAAACACAAGAGTCAGCCATCCTCAAGGCAATGGACAAGCCGAGGCCGCCAACAAAATTGTCTTAAAAGCACTCACCAAGAATTTGGAAGGCAGTCAAGGAAAGTGGCTAAACGAACTCCCCCTAGCTCTATGGGCCGTCCGTACAACCACTAGGGGGCCAACTGGGGAGACACCCTTTGCTATGACTTATTGTTCAGAAGCGATGGCACAAGCTGAAATGGCCTTGCCAACTTTCAGAGTAACCAACTATGACGAGGTCATCAATGAGTACAACCGACTACTGGACCTAGACCTAGTCGACGAAAAAAGGGTGACCGCCCAACTCAGAATGATCAATTACAAGCAAAGAACCAAGGCCTACCATGATATCAAGGTAAAAAAGAGAACCTTTGAAGTCGGTGACTGGGTACTCAGAAAGATTGAGTCGACACACCTGAAGTCACAACAGAATAAGCTCTCGCCAAACTGGGAAGGCCCTTACGTCATCACCCACATTATACGGGAAGGGACCTACATGCTCAAAACTCCGGAAGGAAAAGAGCTTAAGCACCCATGGCACTCCGAACACTTGAGAAAGTACTATCAGTAGCATCTCGGTTAGCTATTTGTTCCTTTTATCAGATTTTCAGTTTTAGATTCTATAGTTGATATCTAGCTATCTTAGTTTGATTTTATCAATAAAATTTCCTTTATTTTCATTTACATCAAAGCTTTGACTACAGTGCATAACACGGTCTTAGCGTTATTTACAACGCCGAGATCATCTAACGAAGTCGATGAGCACACTTAAAAGCATGACTTCTAAAGCCTGGTTTCAATAACTAGCAACCTAACGAAGTCGATGAGCACACTTAAAGCATGACTTCTAAAGCCTGGTTTCAATAACTAGCAACCTAACGAAGTCGATGAGCACACTCAAAGCATGACTTCTAAAGCCTAGTTCCAACAACTAGCATATAAGACGACTTGAGTTGATTCTAACGGTCAGACAACGTATCAAACCCAAACACTAGACGTTTGTCGGAACTCAATGGTAGACCACCTCGGTCGGAACATATAAATCTTACTATGGTTTTCCACATGGTGAGTAACCATGGCCTACAAACGTAGCCCGAACTGGCTATCGCATCTCGTCACATCAGATCGTTGAGACATCTCAAACCGAGATAAAATAAATGAATTAATAACGAGAAAGTACTTAACTGAACAGGTTAAACAAAGGCTAAAACGCCTCAAACCGAGGTTCTCAAAACAAGTGTTTACGCCCCCCAGCAAACACTGGGTCCAGGCCTACGAATACTTTGGGACATACAAAAAGTGTTTAAAACTCCCCCGGATGACGTTGGGAAGAGTGAGACAAGTGCTAAATACAACTGTTCCAAGCCAAACCGGCTTTACAAACTGAAACATTAAGTCGTCAGATCAATCCACACCGGCACGGGCCTCATCCTCGGTTCGCTCCAGCAATTTCTCAAAGTTATCAGGCGCCAGCTCCGGAGGTTCCCAGACGGGCCTGTTGGCCTTGTGATCCATCGCCTTGATAACCCTGAGACTTCCTTCAAAGAATGGAATGAGAGAATGCGCGGCCCGCGCCTCAACACTGTAAGCGTCCTGATGATAGAGACGAGCACACTTCTCCAATGGTACATCAACTTCGGGATCGATATAAAGGAGACGAGTTAAATTGGACCAGGCATCATTGTATATCGTGCCGACTCTATCACTCAGGTCTGCCCTGAATTGGGGCCCGCTCTTATAAGCCTCCACGGCCGCCTTCTCTTTAATCGCCACATTCTCCTCCAGACGAGCATACTGGTCTTCCAACAAAGCAAGCTTCTCCTCAACGGTAGCCTTTTCTCCCACCAACATCTCGGCACGCTTGCTCTCATCCTCGAGCTCGTTTTTCGTGGCTAGCAGAGACTCCTTCAGCTTTGAGACTTCTTCCTGAGACTGGCGATATGACGCGTCAAGAAAAGATTTTTCTTTCTCTAAGCTAACTGCTTTGTCGTTAAGATCGTCAATGGAGCCTTTAAGCCTAGACACCTCGGCTTCTGTCTCCTTCAAGGACTCGTAGGCATGCCGATACATGGTGTAATCGGTTTGGGCAAGAGATGCAAGCTACAAAAAAGAAAGAAGAAATAAATAACGACATAGAGCAGAAAGAGAATGGGATAGCCAGGAGCTTTACCTCGCTAAGGAGTAAGCCTTTGCGGTTCAACATTTGCTGGGACGTGGGTTTCTCAGCAATCAACTGCTCAATGGTATCCACATTCATGGCCCGCTTTATCACCGGACCGCCCTTCTTCAGAGCAAGGCCCGAACGAACCGACACGTCCAGACCCGACAGAATAGGGACACCACCAAACCTCTCTACCCAACTCTTCACCTCATTGTCAGGTAAAGCCGGGCTGAAAGCAGAATCATGAGCAGAGGGAGTTGCCTTTTTCAGAGCTCGAACCTCCCTGACCTCCTTCCTGGATCTTTTCTGACCGTGATGGGCACCCCCACTATCCGACTCAATCACAACGCGCGTATCCTGGCCGTGACTCTGAGACAGACTATCGTGAGCAGCCTCTTCGGTCTCGGGCGCTACCACGTGGGCCCCCTCTCCAACTTCCCCAACAGAGCGGTCTGACATAGGCACCGCGGAATCATATTTGTTCTGAAGCAGCCTCTGCCTATCTTCCATGTCATCATGACGCTTCTCTAAGGCGGCAGCTTTAGACCTTTGCTTCTTCAACCTCGCTGCCTGAACAGGGTCAAGTTCCTCCAACTCGATCTCGGCAACTTGCTCCATAGTCAAAACTGCACAAAACACCAAGATTAGACCGAGACGAGGCATCAAAGATCAGGGGAAAAAGGCAAGGTTAGATAATTACATCCTATAGTATCTTCAGTCTTAAGGCAAATGTTGTTTTGCTCCTGGCAACGAACACAGTCACGAAGGAAAACAAAATTGGGATGGACGATCCAATCCGGGAACCTATTTCCCCTCAGAACGCTAACTTTAGGGACGACCCCATCAAGGGGACCCTTCATCAACCCGGCCTGAACATAATAGCGGGATCTTTCTCCAGTTCATTCCAATCCAAAGTACCCAAGTTGGAAAACTCCTCAAGTTTAGCGATCAGCCTATCGCTCCATTCAGGCTTGTGGACCTTATGAGGACGGGATGGTGCGTATTCGGGGACGGCAAACTCCCAACCGAAACGGGACTCGACTTTAATTATATGGGAATTCCACTCCGAAACCTTGCTGACTGTGCCAGAAATTGGGGTGATAATCTTGGGTTTGGAGGGATCGGACTTGATGGTCAATGTTCTCGTAGTCTTGTTGTAACTCACGTTGAAGAAATGATCGAAAACAGACATACACGGTTCGAAGTTAAGAATGCGACACAAGACAATGAAACTAACCAGGTACCTGACTGCATTAGCACCAATGTGAGCCGGCATCAGTTCCCACGACTCCAGAAATTCGTTAATAAAGGGGTCAAGAGGAAGCCGTAGTCCTAGTTGGAATTGTTTAAAGAAGAACGAGACAACAGCCTGGTCGTAGTAAAAGTTATGGATCTTTTCATCTGTATCTAAAGGAATGGCCTTGCTATAGTACAAACGATATTCCTCTCGATCCACTCCGTACCGAGAATAGAGGGCCTCAATCATTTCTTCACCCGATTTGGGGCGCTTACCCATAACGGGACCTGATTTCCCCGCTTTCCTACTAGTCATCTTAACACTGGCACCTCGTCTTGGCCTGGAAACATCAGTATCGAAGCGATCCACTATCCTATTGGAGGTGCTCTCCCCGGCCATACCTGTAGAAGAAGCAGAGGGGTTAGACTCATCGAGAAGCCTTGGAAAGGCCGTATTCCCCCCGAATCAACTACGGGGACCGAGGAGGTTGCACCCTCAAGACGGGATCGAATCAAGGATTTGTCTTTTACATAAAATAAATAAATATGGTCAAGGACTCTATCCTCGTTATCAAAGATAATCATGTCGGCATCGTCTTCCCCTCTAACCCTCGGGGCATAAAGTCCAGATGGATACCTCAGATCTTCCCTAGGTGACCCCCTCAAGTACAGGATATCCCCCACGGCTAATAACGACAGCATATTCCAATCCCCATTTGATTTAATATAAATCCTATTGTTTCTTTGATAACAACCATACAAGGGATTTACACCCGAAATCAGAGGTCCATACATTGGGAAGAGGTGAAAGTTCAAGAAATAAAGCTAAGAACAGTGGCGGTCGAAGCGGTAAAACCCTCAAAGAAATGCTCGAAACCCCAAATGTGGAAAATCAACAAAAGGAAGGGGGAAGAATACCTTAAATATGGAAAGAGATCGGAGGGAGCTAGTCGAGGGGCCGCCTTAAGCACTTTAATCGAAGCGGATTGAGGGGAGTCGCTCCAAAATCAGAGTTCTTGTTTGATTCGCCGGCGGCAGCCACACTACGCAGGTGAAGAATTGGAAAGTAAAAATATTTTCAAGGGTTTATTGTGAAGTATATATCGTCGGGTCGAAAATTATGGGTCCGGATTTAAGTCGGACCTGACCCGCGATCCATGGGCAGCACGTACTCCCACTAACTCATCATGATCCACATTTAATGGACCGCGTTTTCGAGGTGACTGTCCCATCACTGGGACACGTGTACCAATCAATACAATGAGAAGACAAACGATTGAAGTGACTCAACCGCCGTTTGAGAAACACAAGCAGACTGCCAATGCTAGATCAACACGTGTCAAGACGAGACCTACAACAAGGATGCCAGTCGGCTTCAAAAATCCCACTTTTCGGATGCCTATATCGACATTAAAGGGTTCAGCACATAGGTGTAGCCGACACCCCTACGACGGACCGACATCCTTAGTGGTATCCAAGAACGGGATGAAACCAAGACGAGGAAAGGTCAAGTCGATGTCGGGCGGTGATTGAAGTTATGGTTGAACGACAGGTGCAAATGCTTTCCATGCCGACATGTCAACTGAGATCGGATGATCGGCATTGTTCTATTGCAGCATCGTGTAAAAGATGATGATAATGAAAAGATTCAAGGTCATACAAATCGTAGAGAATTCAAAAACAGAGCAAGGAGAGAGCCCCAATATATATATATATATTCAACAAAAGACCCCCACAGCAAGGCCGGGGGCTTAGCCTGTACAAAAAAGAAAGAGAAAAAAGGTTACTACTATCATTAGGCCAACATGAAGTTATTTATTTTTGGTTCTCTCGGTACAACTTCATCTCTTTCTGGAAAGCTTTGAAGTATTTTTCTTCTTCTTCGTCCTCTTCATCAACCTCGCTGGAGCTGTTGTCCTCATCATCACTTGAGTCTTCATCACTACCTTCGGCGATGGACTCCTCCCATTCATGATTGCTATCATCTGAGTCTTCACCATCCTGACAGTAATCCTCAGGCGAAAGTAAGGAGCCATCAGCAGATTTTTCGTCATTCAGGACATGTGAGTCCTTCGCGTCATCTGAGGAATCACATTCTTCTGGAAAAGCATTATCAGCCATGGATAAAGTTTGGGAGAAGGAAAGAAGGCAAGAATAATGTGGAAAATTGAAACACAGATTCTCTATTTATAGTACTTAAGATGGAGTTAGTTGAAGGGTAATTAATATTATTCATATGTGGAGTCCAACTGGAGTTTTCCCATTCCAAGAAGAACAATGATTCAATTAGCATTAAATCCTACTGGCATCAGCAAATCGAAGCAAGGATTTTGGCGGCTACAACTGTCACATCAATCAACCAGAAATTAAAAACCCAACAATTTCTATTCGGCATGCCGAGATAGAAACTCGGGGGCCACTGAACGACATAAACCGACCTAGTAGATGGGAACCCGGATGAGAGGCCCAGCGTACCTAATGGACCTATACCGAGAGGCCCACTCACAAGCCCATGTTTATAGGTCGACATCAGTGAGGCCGAGCAGGCAGTCCTTGCTTAGGCCGAGTCCGAGAAGCCTAATCCCTAGCCGGCCTCTATGACGAGCCGAGTTAGATGACGGGCCGACTTGCATCGTAAACCTCCCATTATCATTGGGAAACCTCATACAGAGTTATATTACAACTCTAAAATTAAGAGTCCTTATCTGAACCAAGATAACTCTCCTATTAGATAACAGGATATCATCCATCCTTATCAGGAGTCTATCTCCAAGGAATATGAGTCCTACATCACCACGGGCTTCCTGGCTTTCCTATCAAGTCAGAACTCATACACCCGCGCCTATAAAAACAGGTCCTCTACACAAGAAACGGGTAATGAACTTTTGGCTCTAATCTAGTCAATTGATTCTTTATTTCTAATCACCCATATCCTTATTCTTACACCGGAGGGCCTTCGCCGGTGAAGCCCCGGTGTAGTTTACGTTTGGTTCGTGTGTGCAGGTTCGGCCATCAAGAACTGTTGCTGGAATTATCCGACCCGTTAGACGAAGGCTGATCCAACTAGATTTTGGCGTCATCATTAATCATAATAAATAAAGCATTTTTCTTATTCTCAATAAGAAATAATATCCTTCATTATCTTATAACAAAATAATGTTTTCTACTTAATAAGTAAAGTTACTTCTCAAGTGTTCTATGAACAATGTTGCAACTATTGCATCATTACCATCCATAGATTAACTTTGCTTCTCATAAGTAGTCTTTCTTTTATTAATTTTGCACATTTATACAAATGTGGGATCAATATCCGGTATCCAATACTCAATAATTAAAATTAGAAAGATTAATTTTATAACATAAATATCCCAGGTGGTAGTCTCACTACCATTCACTTTCTTTGATCATCCAGAATTTTTGATTATAATTTTTAAATGGTCAATCCAATTGCCACGTTTCCAAATTGTACCATTTAGAGTTATAATTTTAGCCACAATTATCTCCTTTAGGTTTTGACAACGTTTGTCTTACCTTCATCTTTTAATCCCCCTTTCTTTTAGAAATTCATAAAGTCAAGAATCGAATTTTCGACTTATGCCATCATCATTCTAATGATAGTTCAGATATTGAGAGCACATCCCATGTCTCATCAATTTAACTAATTTCAGCAATCAAGAACGATTCATGATTCTGATTTAAGTTTTCTGAATTCTGAATTGACATCATTTTTCAGGAAACTTGGTTTCGCAAACCAGCCGTCTGAAGCTAGATTCAATTTCAGATTAATTTTGAACTTGACATTTAATTTCAGGAAACACGGTTTCTAAAACCTGCCATCTGACAATTAATTTCAACTCAAAATATTCATCATCGAAGCGATAGATTTTAAATTTCCAAAATTTACCTTGAAATTGCTTTCCATGATTCAATTAGGATTTGGTGTTCATGGTGATCGAATCATCATGATTATCAAAACTAAGAATAAACGATTTATTCATGAATCTGAAAACATCAACAACTTAATCCAATTAAATTTTGATGATCCCATCTAAATATATTAATCAAATTAATATTGCAATTTAGGTTACTTAGGATTATTAAGAATGTATAATTTCCGTTCTTGCTTTAGAACGATTCTTAGGCTCATGATCCAATCATAGAAATTAATTTCATTCCTTTTTAACTTTGTTCCTTTTAAAGAACATATCGCAGTAACAAACATAATTAAAGTTTATATTCTACACAAATATGAAAATAAATATACTTCTATATTTCATACCAGTCATTTAAGAGATAAATTTTGTATTTCATAATTACTCCCACTAAATTATATAACCTTCATATACAACAATTGTATAATATAATTTGTGTGGGCTAAGATCCATATTTCACTTGACTTTGAGTCTGCTAGGGCACAACTGCTCAAAACAAGTTATTTAGGTAGGTAACATTTACCAATCATATCGCATATGACTCTTAGATCCTTTTATGAGATTGTTTTAGACATCTAATGTCAAACATGTTTTAATCTCATCTTGTGCCTTAGGCCCAAAACTGTTTTGATAGCCTAATTAAGTCAAACCACGTTAAACGTATAGGAAACTCTGATTCCTCATCTTGCTCATAAACTGGTAGAATCAATTGCACCTCGCTAAGGCGTAGCCTGCACAAAACTACCCGGTGTACTCACAAGTGTTTTAATAGTGGATTGGCACATGACTTAAATTTTAAAGAAGGTTCATTTCATATAGCATATAACACGTTTATGAACACATAACATGTAAAGCATCGGTTATCAATTTAACTAATCTCATTAATTAAATTATGATTTCATGTGATTTGATTTATGGGGATAAATTCTTTCAACACATCTTAATTGAGAGAACTGTTGTACAGTCGAAACTAAGCCTTATAGGCAACCACAATCCCGTACCGAACTTTGAAATTTATGAGAGACAACTATGTAAGGTCGAAACTAAGCCTTATAGGCAACCACAATCCCTTACATAAAGTAACTCAATTCCAAATTCTTTTGTTTCATCAATTAATAACTTTGACCTTGACATTTATTTTCAGGAAACACGTTTTCTCAAACCAGCCATCTGACAACAAATTCAGTCCAAAGCGATTCTGAATAAGACATTTAATTCCAGGAAACACGGTTTCTCAAACCAGCCATCCGAAAGAAAATTCAGTTCAGAATCTGACATGCTCGGCCGAGTCCTTTGAGGTGCTCGGCCGAGCACCTGTGTTTTTAAAAAACGTGCCTTCTGATCTGAGCTGCTCGGCCGAGTCTTATGAGGTGCTCGGCCGAGCACTCCGATCAGAATAGTTTTCCTTTTAACAATTTTAATTCTAAGATTGCTTTCCCGATTCAATTAGGGTTTGTTGTTCATGATGATCCAATCACCATGTTTATCAAAACCTTGAATAAACTCTTTATTCATGAATCAAAGATCACCAACAAATCAATCCAATTAATTTTTGATAATCACAAGGAACATAATAATCCAATTATCATGCAATCTTAGATCCCACATAACGTAATTAAACGGTGCGATTTTATGATCTCAATATATCGAATATACATTCATAAAACTCAGATCACATAAAACATGAATCTAAATCCAAATAGCATGCTAACACATATAATCCAATTATATCATCAATATGATATTATTAAAATAACCATACATGAACGGGACTCTGATACCACTGTTGGGTTTTGAGGGTTCCTATGCGCAGCGGAAGACGGCAACAAAATCGACAAAACCCAAAGCCCATAGATCCATTCATGATGATTAAATTAATACGGGGTTGAATTTAGATAACTAACCATGATGGAGCTTTAAAATTTTTCCGTATCTCCAAATCTTCAAGTCTTCAAGCTTTATGATTTGATCTCCTTGTTCTTCGTGTTCTTTGAATCAGGATCACAAACTCAAGATGCTAAAACAAGCACCCTCTATGTTTATCCACACGCGAACGAATATCTAGAACTATTCTAGATATGGGTTGCTAGACGTATTAGAAAACACGTTTTTCTAATATTCAAAGGCAATATGAATTTTGGTGTTCTTGAGCTTTTGATTCTCAATCTAGGCTCAAGAATGTGTTTCTCAAACACATGGAGGCTACCAATATTGATACGATATCAATCCATACTGATTAGGTCGTTGTTAGGGTTATTTCAACTCATTAGTCCTAAACCTTTTAGGTGAAATAGGTTAAAGCCCGTAACAAGTCAAAATCAGTGATCTAGGCCCGAACATGGCCTGCTCGGCCGAGTCCTTTGAGGTGCTCGGCCGAGCACCTGCTCGACCCAGAATCTGATCTTCTGTTTTAGGCTCGCTCGGCCGAGTCTTTTGAGGTGCTCTGCCGAGCACCACCTGAAACTCATTTTTAGCCTTTTAAACTATTCGTTCTTTTGTGTGTGACCCCATAGGATTATATTAAGTTGGCAATGTGATCAAAACCATTTGATAACATAAATCATGATTAGCCTCTAGCAAGGTGTCATGATTACCCAATTAATATAACTTAAACGAAGTTCGTTATCCTTATAGAACATATCACAATCCTTTTGTCATGCGATATCATATTGAACTCAAGTCATGGTCAACGTCAACTTATCTCGTTCAATGCTTTCTCGATACCAAGTAGATTGATAATGAGCAAATGATATTAATCGCATCAATTCATTTAAGCGCGGACACGCATTTCATCAATCTCACTCTACGAGTGGCCTAAGCAGATATCTCTCCTGAGGGAGGGACAAATTCTATATTGACTTATCATTCTTCCCAACAAGAATCTGATCATGTCAATCATAGCCTTTATGACTACCTATTTAAGGGTAGCGGTTGACTATGTCAAACATATTATTCATTATGTGGAAGACCACGATAATCTCAGGTCTAAGGATTCCAATAATATAACTATTAGAGGTTTAATTATGACATTATGACCATGACATAAACCTCATCGGTGGGTCATGTCCAGTATATGTTCACCAACATATACCCATAAGTTTAACTTGTATCTCATACACATAATCATCATATGATTATCTAATTAAACTTATACTAGTTCTTCATAAGTACTAAGGATGGTTGATTAATAAATGAAACATGCAAAACATATAATAATCCAAGGTTGTTATCTCCGTAACAAATGAGAACATGATGTAACACAAGTCCTTTCTCAAGGGCCAAGGGCATAATCTCCAACACCGTGTTAGATTTTTCTTGCCTCCCCAGATCAGGTTCTACCTTGATCTCTCTCTGCAAGTTTAACTTCGCCTTCTCCCTCCATACCCACCTTCCTCGCAATGCTCCCCCTTGAAACTCGGACATACCTTGTTTCTTCCATTGTCTTCTTTTGGTTTGAACATGCTCTTTGTTAGGGCACTCGGACTTCCACACCGCGTTGATCAACTTTGTGTCACTCTCCCCCCTAACACACCGTTTATTGGTGTCTCCCCTTTGCACACCAATAGGCCGGTCCTTTAGCCTCTTGCTCCCACCCGAGCGAATATCGACATTGTAGGTAGAGTATAACATCTTCTCCTTAACTCCATGTGTGATCACACCATAACCCTCATCATCAAGCTGTCCGACAGAAATCACCCTCCTCCTCAAATCTGGAACATGCATCATATTGTGTAATTGTAAAACAGCCCCGTTAGGTGTCTTTATCATCACATCCCCTTTTCCTTTGATCTTCAATGGTTGATCATCACCAAGATAAACAACCCCAAAATCTCCCGGTGTATATTGCTCCATTGACACTGTATCCCCACTAGCATGACAAGAAGCTCCAGAATCCAACACCCAATCTTTGCCCGACTACTCCCCTCCTAGGATTAATACATCCTCCTCATCCACCATGTATGCATCACCATCTTCCTTATCCAGACAGTCATAACTAATATGACCCTTCGCGCCACAATGGTAGCGCTTGACCGATTTATTTTTCCCCTTTTTCGATCCTCCCCTTCCCCTTGCTTTCTCCACCCTAAGTACAGGCCCATCCGCGGAAGATTCTCCCCTTCTCTCTTTCCTTCTCAACTCCTCTTGAAGGATGAGATCTCTAACTTCCGTATACACCAATGGTGCTTTCGACGTACCAATCGTTGTGACAGTTACCTCCCAACAATCTGGCAACGATTTTAGTAGAAAACATGCTAGCACTTCATCTAAGAAAGTAATATCGACACTTTTTGATTGGTCCACCATACCTTTAAAACTGCCGATGTGACTCGATGCTGTCAGCCCCTCCGACATCTTCGCATTCGCGAACCTCTTTATCAAATGCACCTTATTGTTATTACGGATTCTCATACATGTCTGACAGCATCTGTAGCAACCCCACCGTTGTCTTGGCCTCCATCGCGTTCCGTGCAACATCATCGGTTGGATCACTCCTCACTGCTCCCAACACCTTACGATCCAATGTCTCCCAATCCCTCTTTGACATGTCTGCGGGTTTCTCACCTAAGGGTTTATGAAAATCCTTACAATAAAAGTAATCTTCAACCTTTGTCCTCCAAAATGTGAAATTCACACCATTGAATTTCTTGATTGAGTTCTTCATCACGATTGCTTCACAAAGTCTCCAAGAACGTGATTCAAAATTATCAACGGATGAAACTTTGAATCCTCCTAACCAAAGCTCTTGATACCAGTTGTTGGGAATTTAGTGGTACTCCTATAGTAATTTAGATCAAGAATGACACACCCACAATCACAAATATGAGAGAATCACACACACAAGAACACAAGAATTGTTTACCCGGTTCGTTCAACACATGAACTACGTCCAGGGGCAATTGCCAAGCCAATATATTATTAAATACTCTTTAATATGGTGCTACAATGTGTTCTAGGTCGTATCTATGCTTATATAGCAGTACAAGGAAGCCCTAGGTCGAATTGGAAGAGATTGCATCAAAATAGGAAACCAAAAACAAAAAATCCGTTTCAGCCCGATAGAGTGGGTGGGGCGCCCACTCCATCAGAATGATCTTCCCCATTTTTGTCTTGCTTTGGAGTCCAATTATCCTACCAAAGCCGCTTGTTTCCTCTTCCTTGAACTCCTCTTGACCTCTACCAACTCCCCATGACCTAGACCCTTTCTCCCCTTTGCTTCCTCGTAGTTTTAGGACTCCAATCTCAACACTTGAATTATCATTCTTCCCTACAAGAATCCGATTATGACAGTCATAGACTTTATAACCACTCGGTTAGGGGTGACGTTTGAGTACGTCAAACATAATGTTCATCATGTGGAAGACCATGATAATCTCAGGTCTAAGGATATCAAATGATATAACTATTATGAGATTTAATTATGACATTTGACCATGACATAAATCTCATAGGTGGGTCATGTCCAGTACATGTTCACCAACAAGTACCCATAAGTTTAATCTGTATCACATACACATGATCATCACATGATCATCAATTAAACTTATACTAGTTCTTCATAAGTACTAGGGACGGGGATTAATATATGAAACATGCAAAACATATAATGATCCGAGGTTGTTATCTCTATAACAAATGATAACATGATGTAACGCATAGGCCTTTCTCAAGGGCCTAGGGCATAATATCCAACAGTATAGATGTCCAGTGTTGTATGGATTCTGGTTTCTATATTTTGGTTGGTGAGATTGCTGTCTAGGGGTTGATGAATGGTATGATGATCTTGAAGAGGAGTTTTGATACTAATAGGCATGGCTTCTCCCATTGGAGTACTGCCAATTTTGTCTAGATTGCCTAGAGTGCCTCTGCTGCCTTTGGCTGTCTAACTTGTCTTGGCTATCCAGCATGTCTTGGCTGTTCAGCTTATCTTAGCTATCTGGCCTAGGCTTTTTAGACTTTTGTTCCTGCTTCCTTTTCTGAGTTTGGATATCATCAGTATTTATAGAAGCTTGAGGTTCAAGAATTATAGAAGACTCCATTTTTAATTCACTCTTTTTGGTACTTTCACCCTCCTTTTTTTTTTTTTTTTTTTTTTTTTTCAAATTTAATTCGTAGTTGAACTCAATACATAATCATCAGCAGAAGCGCCTAGGAGACAAATCCTAGGGAGACAAAAACTTCTCTCTAACTTCTGGGGGAGGGGGGATCGAACCCATGACCTCCAGGTTGGAAGCCATGAGCTCTGGCCACCAGGCTAAAGCCTGATGGTTTTTCACCCTCCTTTTTATACACATCTTCCTTTGTCTGGATAGGATAAGATGGTTTCTTGGTAGAAAAGTTGTTGAGACTTTGTAGAACCATAGTCTCAATAGCCCTATTACCTGTTGGAGGAGTATAAGTTTTGAGTGTGGGATTTTCAGCTCCAATTCCAGACCTCTCTCTAGGATGTCTTTGATTAAAGTGATACAAGGATAGAGCATTGCTTGATTTGTTCCAGGAATCAATCTTTCTTTTTAAGGCATTACTTTCTTTCTTTAAGGTACTCATTTCTTGTTTATTATCCTTTTGAGATTTTAAACATTCAGTCTTAGATGTTAAGCTTTTAATGTCATTTTCAAGTTTTTGACATTTGCCCTCTAGGTCCTTGTTGGTGGTTTCAAGGGTGATGTTTGAGGTTTTGAGGATTTCAATGGTCTTGGATTGTTTAAGATTTTCAATGATTAAGGCAGCAAAGCTAGTATCTTGTTTCTTCTTTTGAATCAAAAGGGTGCAAACTAAATTTTTAAAACCTTTAATATTGAGTGAGTTAAAATTATGTATCTCTTTTAATTCCTCAGCAGCAGCTAAGGCTTCTAGGTCTTCTTCAATGTCTGATTCTTTACATTCTTAAGCAACCAAACATAGTAGGGCTTCTTCTTCATCACTGTCTAAATCTAATGAATCAAATTCCTCATCACTGAACCTAGATGAGTCACTAAGCATGACTTGTTCTTTATTCTTCTCATTTTTAGCTTTGGCACAATTTTGACCATTGCACCTAGAGCTGTAATGACTTCTTTGGAATAAGTCATTCTTTTTTAACCTTCTATTTGTTTCTTGTTTACAATCTGCAGCATAGTGACCTGGTTTACCACAGTTGTAATATTCGATTTTCTTCTTATCTCAGTTGAGTTGGATGGAGATGGACTGTATTTTATATCAAATACTTCCTTTTGATGTTTCATGGCATTTCTGACAGCCATGGAAATTAAGTTTGGAATGTCTTCTTGAGAGATGGGTTTGGGTTTTTGTTTAGGGGTTATGTTCAGCTTTTGTAGGGAATTGCTTACAAGAGTGCTAATGTCCTATTGGGAGAATTGTTTCTGGGTTTGCTCTTGAGCTACCAGAGCAAAGGTTTGAGATATGGTAGGTGCTGGTTGTAATTTGACCATTCCTTTAAGTTCATAGGCTTCAAGTTTTCCAAAGTATTGTTTAACAGTCATACTACTCCATTCAGCTCCTTCTCTAATAGGTAGAGCCACTTTCTCATACCATTGAGGGAGATTAGAGTAGATTTTTAGGCATAGTTCAGATTGGTCAAAAGTTTTGTCATGGTCTGAAATGGATCTGACTAGATCTTCAAATATTGGTATTGCAGCACTCACTTTTTCTCTAGGGTAGAATTTGAAGTTGTCCAATTGTTTGAGTAGGTTGTATAGATTCTGTGGTCTTACACTTGTGTGTTTAGTGAACTTAGTGTTTATTAATTCCCATGAAGCTTTAGCACTTTTAACTTTAGCTATTTCTTGAGCTAGGGAATCATTTACATTTTTTTCCAGAATGTTTTTCACTTTCAGATTTACAGTCATTAATTGTCTTTGAGCATTAGTCCAATTTTCAGGAGATTTAATTTTACTATCTCCTCCATTAACTTCAGCTTGAGTAGGTGGTTTAACTTTGTTTTTTAAGACAGACCAGTTCCATATGCTATTAGCATCTATATATGTTTTAATTTTTGAGGAATAGATCTCAAATGATCCACAATCATCTATTTGTGGAATGTCCTTTTCATTTTTTCTTCTTGGTTGAGGTATGGTGGATTGAATGTATCTTTCACAATTTGTTAGACTCTTATTGGTAAATCCAAGCTCTGATACTAATTGAAAGGCATTGTTAAACTAATTGAACAAATTAGTTAAAACTTGGGTAGCTAACACTTGGGTTAGCTGTTGTAACACTTTGGGTTAGCTATTGAGAAATAATGAATAAAAAGGATTGTGCAGCGGAATAAAAATAAGTAAAGAATGAAAAGAAAAAAGTGCGATGTGTGTATAAGTGTATGGACAAGAGTGTACACAGAATTTTCAAGTGGTTTAGAGGCAAAACCCTTTCTTACATCTACCCCCACTATTGACAATAGTGAGATCAATTCACTATAATATTCTCTTCAATAAGAGTTACAAGAATTGATAAGGCAAGTTCCTAAAACCCCCTCTACTTAATTGATACTTCAATTAAGGTTGCTTCTTTAAAAGCAGAGAAAAAGAAAAGAAAATACATAAGAGTGTTTACAAAAATAGCTTGGCTGAAAGCTAGCTTGTTTAGGGTTATAACTGGGTGCTAGATGGCACAAGTTTGTAGAGTTGGTATGTCGCGCCCCGACCCGTGGTCCTTCTTGGCCCCACGTCCGGGACACGCACGGAAGACGTCACAAACATTTTAGGAAAATTTTTCGAAATATACTTTCATAAAAAGGATCACACGACCAACACAACTACTTGAAACTTGACTTGAAGTCATAAAACAAACCAACTTTCACAACGAGTACTGAGCCACTTGGCCACAACTTTACTTACAAATATACAACACCGACATCTACTAAAAGAGATGATACAAAACTAAGTCACGGGTACACTACCCAAAAGGTGTTACATTTACATAATGTATCCTTTAACATACACACCACTTCCCAAAAGTCTTACAAAAGATCCTCTTCCCGACGTCCTCCCTGTGTGTGAACTATCCATTGGGATCCTTATTTAAAACGGTAAACAAATAAGGGGTGAGAATAAATCTCAGTAAGTTACTAAAATGCAACTACATTACATGCTTATATGATAAACATAAAGGAACAATGTCACAAATGATCATATAGCATATAGAACATAATATGAGAAGCTCCCTATCGCCAACCGTCCCATACCGGTTGGAAATAACGACCAACTCATCATACAACACATAGTGTAGGAGTAAACACTCCTACGAGGATACCAAGCCAAGGTTTACCGAAATAACATGATCATCAGAGAAAACCATCTGAGAAAACCATCTGAATAACCATCTGAGAAGACCATCTGTCTGAAACCATCTGAGCAGCATAAATAGCTGAAGCCGGGATCCCGAAAACCAAACCATATCCAACAGAGCCAAAGTAACAACGGGCAGCATCAATAGCTGAAACAGGTTCCGGAACCATATAACATAACAACAACAATAGTGGGAGAAAATGACACAAAGTCATACCCCTAAATGCTCACGCGAGGGAGTGAGTTCATCCCATCCAAGGCCAATCTGGACTGAGGAAATAGGTCCAGTGGAAAAGCCTTATAGTGCACTTAACTGATGCCACTACAATGCCTTCCACCTCCACTCGATAACATCCCAAACCTGGGAAATAGGACCAGTGGAAAAGCCTTATAGTGAACTTGGCTAGTGTGCCACTATAATGCTTTCCACCTCCACTCGATAACACACAAAACCAGCTGGACTTTCAACAAAGAGCACAGTAATAAATACTTGCTAAAACAACAACCAGGGCATGATTCCATAGAAGGAAACCACACAAGCTCATCATAGAGAAGTAAACACGTTTTCACAATAATGTGCACAATCTTGACATTAAGTCACCACACAATCCATCTACACAATCACATTAAGTCAAACCCGATCACAAAGGACCAATTCTATAATTTTGATACCTCATAACAATTATCTAGGCATCCTAGGACATCGCCTAAGACCTAGCCCAATACTTAACGAAAAACAAACAAGTTGTTAAAACTCAGACTGCTCGGCCGCTCTACTTACTTGACTCGGCCGAGTCCTTTACTTTGATCGGCCGCTCTCCTAGAACTCAACATTCGACAATAAGGGGATCGGCCGCTCTAATTTACTGACTCGGCCGCTCCACTGCAGAATGGCCAATTCCCAGGAAAAATCTAACAAAGTTCACTTTCATTACCAAGTTGTTACCCAATCCTAAAGCACAACAACATCATTATAACTTCACAACACTACCATACCAACCTCATCTAGCATATACCCATAATAATAAAAGTTATTACTACTCCCTCCTTCCCAAATTTACAAGTATAATAAAAGTTATTACTACTCCCTCCGTCTCAAATTTACAAGTATATATAAAAGTTATTACTACTCCCTCCGTCCCAAATTTACAAGTATATATAAAAGTTATTACTACTCCCTCTGCCCCAAATTTACAAGTATATATAAAAGTTATTACTACTCCCTCCGTCCCAAATTTACAAGTATAATAAAAGTACCAAATTTACAAGTATAATAAAAGTTATTACTACTCCCTCCGTCCCAAATTTACATGTATATATAAAAGTTATTACTACTCCCTCCGTCCCAAATTTACAAGTATATATAAAAGTATACCAAAACATCATTTCACCACATATTAAGCATATATAGCATGATTATGACCATTTTAACACTTAAAGGGGGATTAGTAACTTACCTATTTTCCGGAAAAGTATCAAGAAAATAATATTTGATCCGGTAGAAATGGCCTACTCAACGCCCTTTTTAAGCTTCCATGGAAATTACAGGAGAAAATTTGGGAAAGGTGAAAGGAAATGGTGAGTGTGTCGACAGAGAGAGATGGGAGGGAGAAGGATGCAAATGTAGTATTTATACTCATTCCCTTAAGCCCCCCTTACTTCCAAGATGAACAACTAAGCCCTTGAACCTTATTTTAAACTTTGGCCCATAAAATTCCACTAACACAACTTAACTCCCCAAATAAACTTTACTACTAACATTTTAACTAACACAAATAATCAAATAAAATGTGCAAGTCATATAATATGATGCAACACATAATATGCACACATAATTTTAAATTAAATTTCTCAAAATATAAAATAAATATTAAAATAAATAAAACGGATTTTGGGGTCGTTACATGGTAAAGGTTGGTTAAGAGGTGTGTGTGAAAGAGTGTTAAAAAGGGTACTTGATAACATGCCAGTATGCTCCTTTATATAAGGAAGGCTTATAGCCGTTGGGAACATGGTTGCAGTATAGTTAAAGCTCATCTTAACTGGAGTTAGTCAAGGTTTGACTGACATAATGTCAGTTTCCATTGCAAGCTTGTTGTCAGGTTTCCATTGTATGCTTGTTGTCACGTGAGAGGTAGCTATGCAGACTTGATCAAGCTCCAATATGAGTTATTCCAGTGATTGGAAGAATGATTTAATTTTTGGAATAATCATTCTTCAAAAGATCTGAGGAGGCAGTCTTAGCTGTTGGTTATAAACAGTCTTAGCTGGTCATAAACAGTCTTAGCTGTTGAGACAGAGTAGTCTTAGCTGTTGGGTTTTACGGTACTATTTGTTGATGTTTGATTGAAGTTTGGTCTTTGATAATTCAAATGGTTGTTTGAAGGACTAGAAGTGATGTTTCTTCAGTTTGTTTGATGTCCATAGTTTGAATGGATCATGCAACAGTTTGACCGTTGGGATATATGGATGCATGAGAGCTTAGATGTTGAGTCTTGTACTAGGCTGGGCTGCATGTGCTTAGCTGCATGTGCTAAGATCTTTGTATGGAGTTTGTAATGACTGATGTTTGATTATTTATTTATCAAAACATATTTACGATGGTTTAGTTGAGATTAATCATAGTAGGGTACTACAGTTTCTACTAACAAACACAAAATCGCATATTCTTCAACGAAGGGACTAAAATAATATAGACCACTTAGTTATCCTAATGAATATATACAACTTGCCATTGATACACAATTATAAATACTACGACCAAATTTTAGATTCATAGTAAGACTACTAAAAGTAGCATAAAGCATTCTTCGAAGTTCATTCGTAGTAACAATAACTTTCAAGGACAGAGGGCGTAAAAAATTCTGCAGTGACTTGGATAGGGGAAGTAGATCTTCTTCCCTCAAACATAACAAGGAGCAACGAATAACCGAGCACTTTTCAAGACTAAACAAAACAACAATTCAATATAATATAAAGGGGAGAAAGCGCAACGACCTATAAATAAAGAAAGAGCGAGAGAGAGAGAGAGAGAGATTACTTGCCTGCAAAAATCAATCAAACCCTAGTGTGTTTTTTTTTGGAGCAATCGAACACTTTTTTATTTTTTTTGAACAATAAATAGCGTGGTGATATTGATTTGATTTTTAGGTTTTTTAAATGCCAAATTAAGGCCAAAGGGTTTGTACCCAAGCGGCATATTGAGCATGTTTAAGTCTCTCCATGGTAGAGGCTTTGGGTTCAATACCCCCTTCTGGCTAAAACTGAATTAGGTGGTTTAGGATTTTTTTTTGTTTTTATTTTTAAAAGGAGGCCAAAATAAGTTTAACTCCTCAAAGTATCCAACCTCTCTCACTTTGTACCTTAATTAAGAAAATGTATCTGTTTGGTGTTTTAGTTTTAAAATTGTCCTATTTTGTCCCCTCCGCCAAACACCAGTTGAAAAAAAATGAATGGATCCGGTCATGTATTTTGCTCAAGTATTGGTGAGTAGGAACCTCATTGCCATAATATTTGTTGTTCATGGTGAATATTCGAAAATGAGCACCAGGTCTGGTTAAAGCCGTGAAAGTTATTTAGATGCAAAGAGAGATCTATATTACTATAGCTAAATGAGGTTATTTGTTGCTTTGAAATTCTCAACGAGAAATTATACAAATTTCTACAGTACTCCCTCTGTCCCCAAAAATCTCCGCGTTTGACTATTCAAACTTTTTAAGGATATGAACACTTGCTTCACTAACTATGTTGTGTCTAGCACTTTTAAGCCCAAATTAAAGAAATAGGAAGAACTTTTTAGGACAATGAAAAATGACAAATGAGAAGATAATTTTGGGACGGAGGGAGTATTAGCTATAACATTTTAATCTTCATATGAAAAGTATCTGCATTTGCTTTTTTTTTTTTTTTTTTTTTTTTTTTAACTTTTGCAGTCTGAACTGTACCACATTTTGCATTGACCTCATAGGAAACTAGTTTACTAAACTAAGGAAATGAATCACTTGTAATTCGGCTCGTATGAGATATTTGAAATCGTCCCCTTCATTAGTAGCTTGTGGAAAATGATTTGTTATTAGTTCGACGTAAACACATCTTTTCACACAACCAAATTGAAAGTACCTATTGTAACTGACTTAAACAAATTAAATGTTAGAGAACAAGAGAAATAGTAGGTGTAATGTGTGTGTAAATAGGGTATGAGAGAGTAAGACAAACACAACGATATAACGTGGTTCAGAGTAAAGCAACTCTCCTAGATCCACGTCTCACTGTCCTCAATAGTGAAGAGCAATCCTGAAAGGTCCATGTTTTTATCAAAACACTCTTAAGGCCAAAATGATAAAGAAATATGCGCAGCAGAATTGATATTTTCTTAAGCCTTATAGTTGTTGTCTAACATATATATTCCTAATTTCATTGTCAAATTTTATCTTGTCTATGTGATCAAGCAATAATAATTAAAGCAATAAATAACATAATTGAAATGAAAATTAAAGTGCAAGACAAGAAATAAAAAGAGACAAGAGGCGAGAATTTTAAAGTGGTTCGGAGGAAAACCCATCTCCTACATCCACCCCCACTGTAGTCAACAGTGAGATCAATCCACTATAATCCACTTACTTAAAAGCTTACAATGAATGATATAGGAAAGTTCCCAGAACCCCCTCTTCTTAACCTTCACTCAGTTAAGGAAGCCTTTTGACTAAGGCTGTAAAAAGACAAGAAAAATTACAAATGTTTAAAAGTAAAATGATTAAGCTTGGCTGATAGCTTAGGCTGGGTTGGGGGTTGTAACTGGGTACTAAAAGCACAATGCAGGCTCTTGAGTTGATGCAGGATCTTCAAGAGTAGTTGTGTTCCCCCTTAAAGGTTGCAAGGTTTGGTTAGGTTGATTGTTAAAGGGTTAAAAAGGTAAGGGGATAAATGGTGAAGGATAGATGTTGGGAGGATACCTGCTGAAGGGTTAAAGGGTAGGTTTTTGGGGTGCAAACCTTAGTGTGTGCAATTGGTGTTTATTGCACACACTAGGTGAAAGCATAGTAAAAAGGAAGGTGATTTGGTGCTGGATACACACTAGTACTGGATAGCTGTCCAGAAGGGTGAAGGGATAAAAAGGGTGAGGTTAGCTGTTGAAGCATTGTGAGTAAAACATAGTGTGTGCAATTGGGTTTATTGCACACACTAAAGTTTAAAGGTTACTGGGATGAAGGGTATTTTGGTGTGGGGAAAAACACACAGGTAAATGGGAGAATTGGTTGCAATATATAGGCAGAGGAGGAAGTAGCCGTTGGGGTGGTTTAATGGAATGGGTGGAGTCTTCAATGCTTGGTCTTTGGTCTTCAAACACAATTCTTTGTTTTGTGGAAGGTTGTCTTCATTTATTGGGAAGGCTTCATTTTCAACTACCATGTTTGCACTTTACATGCTAACACAAGCAAAAGCAATGCTGGAGGAATTTTGATTCACTTGAGAATTGAACTTTTGCAGTTGACCCACTTGTCCATTTATGCTTCTTTTAAGTTCTTTGTACATATCTTTCCACAGGGAGCTCGTATGCAAAAACCAATTGCAAACTCTTGTTCGTCTTTAAATTACCTTTCTAATGAGTCCAATATAGAATATTTTAGGACTCATTTAAGCGGTAAAAATCCTTGTTAAAAAAAAAAAGAAACATAGAGGAGCCTTTGTGTAATTTTTGCATCTTTCTCTCTTAACATCTTTGACCACTTAACTTTAACCCGTTAGTTAAATGATCAATCCTCATCAAAACAATAAGTTAGGACCTAACAATTTCCCCCTTTTTGGTAAAGGGTTGGTCATTTTATACTCTCAATGCCTTGCTTCGTATCTCCAAAAGCAAAAAGAGATGACTAAAAAAATTTGCTCTAAAAAAAATGAGCAGATTTTTGGACAACTTCACAGAATATTCTGTATTTACTCAGAAGGTTATACGGTGTATGGATATGGTTTATGGAAATGGTTATGAGAGAACTTTGTGTGAGAAAAGACGGTTCGGGATTCCGGGTTTTGAAGTGGGAGATATTGCATTTTGGTGAGAGGTTTCAAACCAGATTTTGGGTCAGCTGTCAAGGTTTTTGGGGTTACTTTCTGAGGAAGGGTTAGCTGACTGGGGTTCAGTGTTTGGGGGGGGGGGGAGGGTTTCAAAGGTGTTCTCTCCAAGGGATTGGTGTCAAGGGTTTTGTTGACAAAGAGGTTGGGTCTTAGCTGTCAAGAGGCTCCGGTCTTAGCTGTTGGGGTTAGCTGTCCAGAACAGCAACTTCAAGCGAAATCTGGTACTAACTCACAAGGTTGTAGGCTATGAAATTGTACTATCTGGAAAGGTATATGAGTCTACTTTACTCACAAGAAGTCGGATTGCAATTTCGTTGAACGAGGAGAGAGAAATTGCATTTGTGGTGAAGGGTGTCAAAGCTGAAATTCAGATTTCCAGCAGCTTGTTGTCATTCAAAAAAGGGTATTTCGAGTTGGGTTGTTGGTGCAACGGGGGCAATGACACGTCCTTCAGAGGTTCTTTCTTCCCCCTAAAATGGTGACATGGGTTTATGAAGAAAAATGTGAAAGGCCCTGTTTACTAAGATTAACAGATAGGTTAAAACTTGAACAGCTAACTGGTTTGGAAGTTAGCTGTTGAGAGATTAAAGGTAGAGTAATTATGCAACGGAAAATAATTAAGTAAGGAAACAAAAATAGACAAGATAAGCAAAGATAAGCAAAGGAATCTTCATGATAGACTGAGATATGCTTGGGATAGGATAATATCTCTTCATGTTCGGTTGATATATTGGGTTGATTTGCATGTGATTTTCATATCTCCGCATGATTTGGTAGGCATGTATATTTGGATAGGGTAGAGTCCTACCATACTTAGTTTTTAGTACAAGTAGTATAAATATGTACATAATTTATTAATCAAGAATCAAGAAATAAGAAGATAAAGAATATTTTATTTCATTAAGAAAAAAACATGAAATTCTTATTCTTGTTCATCTTCATTTATGCCAATTCTATCATTTATTACTATTTTTGGTGGCAAAACCTTTATGCTCATTTTGATGTTTATAGGCAAGGATTTTGTTGTGGACATTGTTATTGGTCAGTAAGACAATCAAATATATGCTTACTTGTCCCGAAGAAGTACTATCCCGAGTGCCATAATTGGACCTAATGGAGTTAAAACACAAATTATTGGTCACATTGCTAACAAAAAGCTATATTTGCTGCATTGAGTCTGTAAGACTTTGAGGAAAGGATAAATCAAATAAAATGTTGCAGTCATATATATAATGGATAGACAATTGTAGCATGGAAATATGTACTACCTCTGTCCCTAAATGAGTGTCCAAATTTCATTTTAAGGGACACTGAAAATCTCAACTTTTTGAACAATTTGGTAACAACGATTCATATATAATCTTGTAATCTCCTTTCCAAACCTTTAGTTTTGCACGTATAAAGAAACCGGTGAAAAAAATTTCGAAAAAAAAAACGTTTAGGGAGAAAGTTATGTTAAAAAAAGACACTCATTTAGGGACAAAGATTTCTTGAAAATGGACACTCATTTAGGGACAGAAGGAGTATGATATAAATCTTGGTTTAGTTATTCCGTTACAATATTGGCTTGTATAGGTACGTGGTAATTTATTGATAGGTTTGTTTTATGAATGTTGTTAGTTTGATCTTCGACCTTTTATTGTTCTAACAGAAAGTAAATTAGCACTTCATGCCAGAAAAGATACTACATTGAAAGGGCAAGTCATCATTTCATTTGGGAAAGGGGGGGGGGGGGGGTTAATATTATTTTGTAATTATAATATTTTAATTTTAACTATGAAATATATTTTTCTAAAAAAATGTTTAGTAAATTATTCTTCGAAATATAATCACTCTAATGCTTTATAAAAAAATCACCCTAATTAGAGAAATATTTTAGGAATAGGATAAACTTATTTAGTGCAATTTTTTCCCCGAAAAGCTATCAATTTACTGAAATATTTTTTAAAGAGAAAAAACCAAGTTACTAATTTTCTTTAAAAAAAAGATTGTGAAATTCATGTCCACAGGGCATGTTAATTTAATAGTAAAATAAATTTAAGTGAATTATATATATTTTAGTGAAAATTATACTTTTGGTCCTTTAATTGTTCAAACGTTAATTTTACCCCTTCAACAGTAAAATATATTTTAATTGAGTCCAGATACGCACGTGACATGTTAATTTAACTGAAACATTTAATATTTTTGTCAATAAACTTTAATCGCTAGATTTCCGTAACTTTAAACCATGATCTGCGAGTTTTAGAACATCAAGCCTTTTTTACGAATAACCATTTGCCCTAAAAAGTTCAAACACATATAACACGTGATTTTTAAGCTAGACCGGTTATGTAATCTTCTAATTTGATAATTATCATAATCTAGATTTCTAACTACAAACATCACTATTCCTACAATTTTAACCTCTCAAATTGGAAAATTCATGTTTGAGGGGTATGTAAAAGGATGTGAATCATTCCCATGATAGGAAACTTTTATTGCAGAATGATGTTAACATCTGAGTATTTAAACCTATAATCCTCAATGATCAATCATTTTGTACTTATTGGAATAAAGAGTTTAAAGAAATTCCATGTCACTAGTAATGAGTTCATCCATCAATTCCATAGCGTTATTGATCCTCTTGTCCAGTTCTCTCATTTCTGAAGCGAATCATGTCCGAATTACAAATGAAATAGGGTCGGGTAAAAATTTGACCCTTCATTGTAAATCAGCAGACGATGATCTTGGTGTTCATACGCTGAAATATTTAGAATATTTTGAATGGAACTTTCATGTCAATTTTTGGTTTTCGACCCTTTTCTACTGCTACTTCTGGTGGCCAGGCCATTATTTAGCTATTGATGTCTACAATTTTGTGAAAGATATCTGTGGTTGGGAATGTCCGTGGGTTGTGAAGCAACATGAAGTTTGTTTAACTGGTCAGCAGGGACCTTACCGTAACATTTGCTATGCTTGGCAGATTATTCCAAAAGAACTACCAGGTCCGAATTAAGTTGTAAGAGTTACGGAGAGCTAAAAACAGATTAAGATACTAGCTGAATGGGTTACGTATTGCTTTGAAATTTTGGAAGATAAATTATATATACAAATTTTTGGTGAATTAGTTTGAACGTTTTTCTATAGGTATGAAATTATCTGCAATTGTTTTTTTTTTTCCTTCCCGTTTGACTTATCACGCATATTGAATTCTCGATCATAGGAATATGGCTTGTTTACCACACTAAAGGAAATGACTACCTAGTAGGGTTGTAAACTGTTAGAACATGGATTGCATAACAAGTCATCATTAATTCCATACATAAAATCATACTTCTAATCTTAATATAAAGTGTAGTGAATTAAAATAATGTGTAGAATTCCTGGATGTAATATTACATATTTTTGATGGGCAAAATGGTAATTTCACATCACTTAAGATGAAAGGGTGTAGTCCCTAAATGAAGTGCCTATTTGTTTTCTATATAAAGGGTCTTCCATCAATCCATGAAACATATTACATTCACTTATTCTCTCCTAAATAATCTTCATTAGTTGCTAGAAGTACAAGAGAGAAAGGCACAATCATTTAGAAGAACTCTGTCCCCTACTTTGTTCTTCATCTTCCTCCCTAAAGACAACATCATAGATTCAACAGGTAACGCTTCCGCCTTCATCTTCTCTTCTTAAACTTATTCCAGATTTGGGTATGGCATTCATGGGATTAATATTGTTCCAACAATTGGTATTAGAGCCCGCTCATATTCTGGTCTAGGTTTGAGTTCTTTTGAAAGCTTTAATGCTTTATTTTGATTCATTTTTCTGTTGAATCATCAAGTTATGATGTTGTTTAGAGGCTCTATTCATTTCTAGATTGCTGATATTCATCATCTAATAAAGTTTTTAAGAAAAGGTTTGAAGTTTTGTTCAATGAACACAATGGTTCAAGCAAGATTATTCCTTCAAAGCATAGTTGTGTGTATTGCATAAACTATGTGGATCTACTTGCTTGATTACATTGTTTTAAAGACAAAATTTGTTGGGAATTTAGTGGTACCCCGTTGCAATCTTAAATAAAGAACAATAAACCCACAAGCACAATAATGGAAGAATCACACACACAAGAACACAAGAATTGTTTACCCGGTTCGTTCAACACATGAACTACGTCCGGGGGCAATTGCCAAGCCAATATATTATTAATCACACCTTAATAATCTGCTACAATGTGTCCTAGGTCGTGACTATGGTTATATAGCAGTACAAGGAAGATCTAAATCAAATTAAAAAGAGATTGTGTCAAAATAGGAAACAAATCAGCCCAGCCGGCATACCAAGCGCCCGCTTGGGTCTAGGCGAGCGCCCGCTCGAATTAATTCCCCCAGGCGGATCAACTCACTGTCCAAATGAGCGCCCGCCTGGTCCAGGGCAAGCGCCCGCCTGCTCCTCCGCCAGGAACTCCTCCTCCGGTTTGAACCCTTTTTGATCTCCACCAACTTAGACTCCTTTTCTTCCTCATAGTTTAACAATCTCCCACCTGGAGACTAAACTCATAAGCATAGAAACATCCATCAACTCCCACCACGGAGTGAACACCTTTGAACACATTTTACCCCCCATATTGGCTTGACATTACCGAGCCTCCCGCTCAAGTACTTAGGCGAGTTGAAGCCAAGCGACGTTTCAACCTCTCCGTGTTAGATAGTTCTTGCCTCCCCAAATCAGCTTCTACCTTGATTTCTCTCCGCAAGTCTAACTTCGCCTTCTCCCTCCAGACCCACCTTCCTCGCAATGCTTCCCCTTGAAACTTGGACACACCTTGTTTCTTGCATCGTCTTCTCTTGGTCTGAACACGCTCTCTGTTAGGGCACTTGGACTTCCACACCGCGTTGATCAACTTTGTGTCCTTCTCCCCCCTAACATACCGTTTCTTGATGTCTCTCCTTTCTACACCAATAGGCCGGTTCTTTAGCCTCTTGCTCCCACCGGAGCGAACATCGACATTGTAGGTAGAGTACAACATCTTCTCCTTAACCCCATGAGCTATCAACTTAGCTCCTCTTGTGAATTCCCAAGACCCACCAGTGAAGGTCACACCATATCCTTCATCATCAAGTTGTCCAACAGAAATCACCCTCCTTCTCAAGTCCGAACATGCATCACATCGTGCAATTGTAAAACAGCCCCGTTAGGTGTCTTCATCAACACATCCCCCTTACCTTTGATCTTCAATGGTTGATCATCACCAAGATAGACAACCCCAAAATCTTCAGTTTTATACCGCTCCATTGTTTCTGCATCCCCACTAGCATGACAAGAAGCTCCAGAATCCAACACTCAATCTTCACCTGACTGCTCCTCTCCTAGGATTAATACATCTCCATCATCCACCACGTGTGCATCACCATCTTTATCCGGACAGTCATAACTGATATGACCTATCGTGCCATAATTGTAGCACTTGACCGGCTTTTCCCCCTTTTTCGGTCCTCCCCTTCCCCTATTTCTCTCCACCCTAAGTGCAGCCCCATCTGCGGAAGATTCTCCCCTTTTCTCTTTCCTTCTCAACTCCTCTTGAAGGATGAGATCTCGAACCTCCGTATACACTAATGGTGTTTTCGACGTACTGATCGTTGTACCAGTTACCTCCCAACTATCAGGCAACGATTTTAGTATAAAACATGCTAACACTTCATCGGAGAAAGTAATATCAACACTTTTCAATTGGTCCACCATACCTTTGAAACTGCCGATATGACTCGCTGCTGTCTGCCCCTCTGACATCTTTGTATTCGCAAACCTCTTTATCAAATGCACCTTATTGATATTCGACGGCTTCTCATACATGTCTGACAGCATCTGTAGCAACCCCACCGTTGTCTTGGCCTCCATCACGTTCCGTGCAACGTCGTCGGTTAGAGCGCTCCTCACCGCTCCTAACGCCTTCCGATCTAACGTCTCCCAATCCCCTTTTGACATGTCTTCAGGTTTCTCACCTAAGGGTTTATGAAGATCCTTACAATAAAGGTAATCTTCAACCCTTGTCCTCCAAAACGTGAAATTCACACCGTTGAATTTCTCGATTGAGTTCTTCATCTTGATTGCTTCACAAAGTCCCCAAAAAAACGTGATTCAAAATTAATCAACTAATGAAACTTTGAATCCTCCTAACCAAAGCACTTGATTCCAGTTGTTGGGAATTTAGTGGTACCCCGTTGCAATCTTAAATAAAGAACAATAAACCCACAAGCACAATAATGGAAGAATCACACACACAAGATTTGTTTACCCGGTTCGTTCAACACGTGAACTACGTCCGGGGGCAATTGCCAAGCCAATATATTATTAATCACACCTTAATAATCTACTACAATGTGTCCTAGGTCGTGACTATGCTTATATAGCAGTACAAGGAAGATCTAAATCAAATTAAGAAGAAATTGTGTCAAAATAGGAAACAAATCAGCCCAGCCGGCATACCAAGCGCCCGCTTGGGTCTAGGAGAGCGCCCGCTCGAATTAATTCCCCCAGGCGGATCAACTCACTGTCCAAATGAGCGCCCGCCTGGTCCAGGGCAAGCGCCCGCCTGCTCCTCCGCCAGGAACTCCTCCTCCGGTTTGAACCCTTTTTGATCTCCACCAACTCCCCCCGACTTAGACTCCTTTTCTTCCTCATAGTTTAGGACTCCAATCCTAACAAGATTATCCCTAAATAGCAAGCCTATGCATTGTATAATGTATGGACTTGTGGATCTACTTGTTGTTCATTGTTTTGGGTCAAAAATTCAGCAAATGTAGCAGCAAAATGTATGAAACGTTGGCTTTAGCCCGGTCGGGTCTTATGTTCTGTCCGGTCGGGTCTTATGTTCTGCCCGGTTGGACCTCAAGGAAACACCCGGTCGGACTAAATGTGTTTGCCCGGTCGGGTCTTAGGTTCCACCCGGTCGGGCATTGTATGTTTCCCGGTCGGGTATTAGGCATTGCCCGGTCGCGCATATACACTATTCACATGTTTTTGCCTTTTTCAAGATGTTGCAAAATTTTGTTTCCATTTTGAGCAAAACATACATTTTCAAACCATAAAGTTTTGATTAATTATATTCTTAAACAATTTTATTCATTGTTTAAATAATATTATCACCAAAGTGATTAACGTTATTTAAATACGAAATTGTTAAAGTGTTGAATGTATAAGTTGATGTGTGAATGACATGAATTTTCCAAAGAAGATCTTGTTGTTTGACTAAAATTATACTTTCATGTGGTAACAAGTAAAATGAACATTAAGTTGTCTTGTTAGATACTTAAATCGGCCCAAAGGAAGATTAAATATTTGATTAAGATGTGGTTCAAATTGTTTGTTACCTAAGGCAATCATTTATGAATCAACTCTCAATCCAAAAATTAGTTTTGATGTCATGTTGATTACCTTGTTGATGGATTTCACTGATATAATTAATCATTTATTCATTATGTAGTTACTTATAAATGTTTTGTATTCATTCTTGTTCTCAATTTCCAATAGATTTACTTAATACTTCATCTATAACTGTTGCGATGAGTATCGTACCGATGCTTAATGGGACTAACTTTAAAACTTGGAAAAACAAAATAACTATGATCTTAGGCTGTATGGATATAGACCTCGCATTAAGGGAACCGTTTCTCTTCCTCTCACTGATCAAAGCACTCAAGAAGATCGCTTAAGTGCTGAGAAGTGGAAATGCTCCAACCGCGTGAGCCTAATGATCATGAATAATGTTGTCCCGGTGACTTTTTTGAACAGTGTCTCCGAGGATGTTGATGCCAAAACATTCCTTGATACCCTTGAAGAACGCTTTGCAAAAAGCGAAAAGTCAGAAACAAGTTCTTCTTTGAGAAAGCTTGTTTTCATGAAGTACAAGGGTACCGGGAACTTAAGGGAGTATATTTTGGAAATTCTTCACCTATCGACAAAACTAAAAGTACTTAAGTTAGAGATATCATAAGATCTTCTCGTGCATTTGGTTTTGATCTCTCTTCCTCCTTAGTTTGGTCACTTTGAGGTGACCTATAATTTTCAAAAATAAAAGTGGAATATTAATGAATTAATTTCACATGTGACTCAAGAGGAAGATAGGTTAAAGCAATCTAAAATGGAAAGTGCTCATATGGCATCCACCTCTTCTGATGGGACAAAGAGAAGAGGGAAGGAAATTGCGGTTGCAAGTAATAAGAAGCTTAAAGGATCATCTAATGATCATAAAAAAAAAAAAAGAAATGCTTCTTTTGCAAGGACCTTACACACATGAAGTACGACTGCCCTAAGTATCACGCTTGGCGTGCTAAGAAAGGTATGTCATTTGGTCTTGTTTGTACCGCGGCTAATTTGGTTTCAATTCCTACATATACATGGTGGTTGGATTCTGGTGCAACAACTCACATAAGAATGTCTATGCAGGGTTGCCTGAATTACCGAAGACCTAGTGAAGTTGAGAGATTCATCTATATGGGAGCTGGGAATCCGGTTGAAGTTATAGGCATAGGGACCTTTCGTTTATTGTTAAGTACTGGTTATTATTTTGTACTAAATAATACATTTATTGTACCGTCATTTAGACGGAATTTAATATCTATCACAGTATTGGACAAGGAAGGTTATTCTTGTTCATTTGGAAATAATAAATGTGGTCTTTATTTTAATTTCAAGGTTGTTGGTACAAGTACTTTGTCAAGAAATGATAATCTTTATTTACTTGACACTATTCAAACAATAAATGAGTCCCATAATAATGAAACCAAAAGTAGAAAGCGAAAGTTATCAAGTGAAAAATCTTATACCTTATGGCATAGGCGTTTGGGTCATATCTCCAAAAGGAGAATTGATAAGCTTGTGTCACAGGGAATCTTAAGCAAACTTGATATTCCGGAAAAAGACTTTTGCATTGAATGCCTTAAAAGAAAGTTTACAAACACTAAAAGAAAAGTATCCTCGAGAGCATCAAGTGTCTTAGAACTAATACATACGGATATTTTTGGTCCATTCACTACCCCTTCATGGAATGGTCAACAATACTTTATTACTTTCATAGACTACTACTCTCGATATGGATACATTTATTTACTTCATGAAAAGTCTCAATCTTTGGACGTTTTCAAGTCTTATAAGGCCGAAGTTGAAAATCAACTAGGAAAGACTATTAAGAACGTTAGATCCGATCGTGGTGGTGAATACAATGGTTAGAATGATGGTTCAGGAGGACAACGTCCGGGTCCTTTTGCTCACTATCTTGAGGAGTGTGGGATTGTCCCTCACTACACTATGCCAGGTATGCCTAGCATGAATAGTGTAGCTGAGAGACATAATAGAACCCTTAAAGATATGATAAGGAGTATGATTTCTTGTACTTTCTTACCACACTCATTATGGGGCGATGCTTTAAAAACCGCAACTTATATTCTCAATAAAGCTCCCTCTAGGATACCAATAATAAAACCCCTTATGAATTATGGACGAATAAGAAACCGTCCTTAAATCATCTTCATGTATGGGGTTCGTCCAGCAGAAGCTAGGACTTAAAAGCCTAATGAGGGTAAATTGGACGCTAAGACCGTTAGTAGCTATTTTGTGGGGTATGCCGAGAGATCTAGGGGCTATAAATTTTACAACCCGAAAACTAGAACCTTTTTTGAAATAGGAAATGCTAGGTTCTTTGAGGATGTTGAATTTAGAGGGGAAATTAGGAATAGTTTTGAATTTGAAGAGGAAGAGGCATCCATTTCTATACCTTTTCCCATAGTAGTTCCCATTGGAAATCAAGGTTTTATACCTGAAATTTAAGAGGAACATACAATTAAAACCAATGAATCCCGTATAAATATTGAACAACATTAAAATGTTGATCATGAGGATGAAATTCAACAACCTCAAAATCAGGAAGAACCGGTGCCCTTAAGGAGATCCAATAGAGTTAGAAGGAGTGCAATTTTGGATGATTATGAGGTGTATCTTGCCGAGAATGAAGGTCACTTTTGCAATTCCTTGGAAGAGAAGCTTGAAAGTTCCGGGCGGACCTTGACATAAGACCCGGGCGGACCAAGAGGGTCTGGGCGCACCAGACTGAAGACCTGGGCAGTACAAAGCACATCGGAAATTCTGCATGATAGAGATGAGTAGATCCGGGCGGACCTTGGAAGGAACCCGGACGGACCAAGGCCAAGGGTCCGACCGTACCAAGGTCAACACCCGCCCGGACCAAGACCCTAAATTCCAGGTTCATGCAGGTTTCAGCAGTTACGTAAAAGGGAAGGTTTTCAAGTCAGTTTCGTACTAGAATTCCAAGTTCCTATCAGACTTTGAGATAGACTTCACCGGTATAAATAGAGGCCATTAGTCTAGATCAAAGTTAGTGGTTTTGTCTCAGATAAATTATTAGAGTGCTCAGAATAGGTCTGTAATTCTACAGTTACACAGTTAGGAATTTAAATTTGTGATCAAAATTCGTGTAGCAGTAATAGTGAGATCTTGTAATTGTTTCTCCAGGTTGATAATAATATTCTCTCCCCTCCCCGTGGACGTAACCAAACACTATCAGACATGGATTACATTACACGAGATATCCAGCTGTATTGGAAGGATACAGTGATGCGAATTGGATATCTGACACAAAAGACTCAAAGTCCACAAGTGAGTATGTATTTATCATTGGTGGAGGAGAAGTGTCTTGGAAATCCTTTAAACAAACTTGTATACATCGATCCAGTATGGAATTCAAGTTTATTGCAATGGATAAGGCTGGAGAGGAAGCCGAGTGGCTAAGAAATTTCCTAGAGGATATTCCGTGCTGGGATAAGCCAGTGCCTTCTATCATGATACATTGCGATAGTATGTCAACAATAGGAAGAGCAAAAGTTGTATGTACAACAGAAAGTCACGACACATACGAAGAAGGCACAATACAGTAAGACAATTGATCTCTAATGGAATAATTTCCATTTATGAAAATATAGCGGATCCATTTATGAAAGGTGTAAACAGAGATCAAATGTACAATGCATTAACGGGAATGGGGTTAAAACCCACACAACAAAGAATTCCATAGCGGAAACTCAACCATGATGAATGGAGATCCCACAAACTTGGTTCAATGAGACAACTAAGTTATGGATATACTAGTGATGCACTTGGAACCCAATTATAACCTATTCTCAGAAGCTGTCTGAGTGCTAAAACCTGCAGACATGTGGTAAAGGTAAGCTTTAAGATTTTAATGATTCCTATACCTTGGAAAGGTGGAGTATGGAAGGATACTCTTTATGGGAGATCACCTGTATAAGTGAGAAGTTTGGCCGCTTCTAAAATGAAACACTTATGAATCCAAAATATGGTCCAGGGATGAATTGGACACAACGTGAGAACGAAAGATATTAGAATTTTTATCATGTAAATGCTATTGACTTGGTTTACATAAAAACGCTGACCAGTTCAAGACATCGCGTTCACTAAGCAGCCAGTAAATCCGATAGCATCTTACTACGGATGGTTCAAAGCCGGAAGCTACCTACCCCGATGCGGTAACGGTAACAGTTCGTCGGGATTTTCTATAGAGTCTGCATTCATGCATTAATTTCATTTATGTGGGGGATTGTTGGAAATTGGTTATAAAAATATTGGGTTTGACCAATATTTGACCAATTTTAATTATTGATTCCATTTAATAAAAATGGAAATAAGTTGCAAATTACTAATCGGAGTAGATTAACGTGCTATAATTATTTTCTCAAAACAAATTTCGGGTGAATGAGAAATTAATTGATGAAAGTGGCAACTTAGTAATGGTTGAAGAGAAATGGGAATGGAAATGCCATATCCCACATTGATAAGAAAAGGAAAGTCAAGGCATTATATTAATGTGGTCTTCTAAGGAGGATTCATCAAATGGTTCCCTTCTTGGGTCAACCAAGTGGACCATTGGGCCATCCATGCAACAAGTGGCCCAAGTGTGCCAATTTTGGACTAGCTCCAAATTGACACATGACCCGCGAAGCGCGGAATGGGATGTTTAGGGAGCACTTTACACTTCGCATCGGTCGCTGGGAGCTGTGGAGCCTTAAACTTTTGGCAAAATTTAGCTCGATAAGGATGGCCTTGGTTCACAGTGGCATGGACTCGGTTGGTGGGCTGCGCACATCTAGGGCTCGGCTGGGTTCATTGGGCTCAGTTCGGCCCAGTTGGATTGGGTCATTCCGAGGCCCAGATCGGTTAAAAGGGCGTGCTTCTGGAAGGACCCGTGGCGATTGGGCGGATATGGTATGGAGCAACACGCTCCGGTTCAAATAGGCGGGTCAAGAGCCTTGGGCCGATCCGGACGATCTAAACCCTTCGTCCGAATTTGATCAGACGGTCCAGATTCCACCAGCCACCAATGACAACTATTCCCAAAAGACTCCTTGACTGTAATACCCGGTTAGAGGGAGTATTTTTATTTATTTTAAAATCCCTTTTTATCGTTTTGGGATCAATTAATTAAGTTAGGTGTTGGACTAAAATCCGGGCCCAAATAAATTAAAACCCAATAGGATTTTGAAATCCTTTTTAATTAGGGAAATTAGAAACCCTAAAATATATATACTCTTACCCTAGCCTAATTATCTCTACCGCAAATAAAAAAAAGGGAGAGATCGGGAGAGCGGAGAGGGAGAGCGCAGCTGCGAAAAAGGAGAGAGAGCAGAGGCGCGAGAAAGAAGAAAGGAGGAAGAAGAGAAAGAAAAAAGGGAGCCCGAGTTGTTCATCAAAGGTACTCCCAAATCACCTACTCGTTGTTAGTTTGGATCATTAAGGTTGTAATCTAAGAACCCTGAAAGCTATATTGATGAACTAGGGTTTGTAGAATGGAATTAAGGGAAGAAGAAAAAGGAGTATGTGTGTGTGTGTGCGGGTGTGCTAGTGTGTGTACTGTGACCGTGTGTGTGTGTGTGTGTGTAACAGTGCATGTGTGTGTGTGTGTGTAACAGGGTGTGTGTGTTTGTGCACAGTGTATGTGTGTGTGCGTGTATAGTGCAGAAAGTGTGTGTTTGTGTGTGTTATTTATACTAAAGAGGTATGTACAATGTAGGTGTGTTTGTATAGGCTATGGATATAGTGAATGAAATTGGATACTAGAAAATATTAATTGAAATTAAAACGGGGAAGTAAAAATAGTATAACCCAAGATGAATTGACGAAACCCTAGGGGTATTTTGGTAAACCAAAAAGGGTATATTAGGGTACAAATATAATGGGTAGAACAAACCCTAGAATGGGTAGTAACCTAAAGGAGTTAAGAATGACTTGTAAGGTTAACAAAGTAAATTAAAGTATAATGAAGTAATTCGTGTTCCTAAGAAAGTCTTAATTGCATGTTTGTAGATTGTGCACGTGATCTTGCAAAGGAAAATAACGCAAAGCTAAGGTAAGGGATTACGATCCTAGCTTTTGATTGTCTCTATCCTTTAATGTAGGATTCCTTTATATTCTTTCATGAGTAGTTACCTAGTGGCGGTAACATTTGTATTCTTAAAAGTTATGAACGTCTTTGAATGACTCTTACCCTTTGACATGTTTTAAATCAATGGGTACCAAAAACATATCTTTGAATTCGTTATAGTGTTCTTGTACCTACGAACACTAAGTTGAAACCTTGCTATATCTTAATTTGGTATAGATTTGCCATATCTTAATTTGGTATAGGCGTTCGCTTAGTCTGAAATGAAAAAGGACTAGACTTTTATACTGCTTATTGAAGTAGTTGATTATCATGATAAATCTTACTTAAATGCCCTGATCAAGCATTGCACCTGAAATGGTGACGTTATCTTGGAATTGACGGACTTGAAAGTAAATGCCACATTTCATTTTGAAAAGTTTAATTGTTAACTGTCTTGAACTTAACAGTTAACTTGATATTTTATGAAAGCGTATCTTTGAAAATATTATTGTTGTTCGTTCTTCCGGTCATCTCCCCCTAGAACCCGGAGAGATCCCGTATGAACTTACTGAGCATTGTTCGCTCACCCCCTCCATAATATTTGTTCTCCAGGATATAAATAGGTGATGGTCTCGAAGGACAAAAGAAGAGTTGTTAAGGTGATAACGAAGACCCTTGATGACGAAGTTTTAAGAAGTCTTTTAGTAGTAGTCAGAATGGATTATTTACGAATGTTTATTTGAATGTTGGTTATGTCTAGCCGTTGGAGTTTTGAAAGACAGTTAAATTCGATTCCGTTATTTATTTTGAATGGTGGTTAGAGATACTAGCCATTGATGTTTGAATTATGGTTTAAGACCGTTGTTTTCCTGCGTTTGGGGACGGATTTTATTATTTAAAGGATATTATATTACTCCGAAATTCGGGGTGTTACAGTTGGTATCAGAGCTCCGGTTTAGGTTTACATGGGAGACTTTAGAAGGAAGTTAAGACTATTAGGAGAAATAGTACTTAACCTTGATTGGGCTTTAGAACTCTGATAAAGAAGATAGTACTTTTGGGGAAATTACCATTTTAGGAAACTTACCTTTTGAGGAAACTTTCTAAATTAGGAAACTTTCTAAGTTAGGGAACTTTCCAAATAAGGAAACTTACTATTTTGCGAAAGAACCTAAAGTGAGATTTGTAGAGGAGTATAAGTATATAGTGGGGAATAATCTTAAATGATTGTGATTGAGTGTTGTCTCTTTATTAAGAATGAACACATTATGAGGTTTATGTGATTCGAATAGTGGTTTGTTTTCATTGTAAATCATGGACGGACCTAACAAATCAAGGATGTTTTGGAGACATGTAGCTCTAAGAAGAAATTTGATCCAACGTTATGTTTTGGGGATCAAAGGACTAAAGGAAGGAAAGAAAAAGTTACTCGAGAAAGCAGAAGTTGAAAGGGAGAGATTGGGCTTCACGTATGATAAATTGGTGCAAAACTGGAAAGAATTGAAAAACGCCAAGGACGAATTGAAAAGCACTAAGAAGAATTGGAAGAGACAAAGACAAAATTGCAAAGGTATAAAGAAGATCTTAGTGACACTGAGAGATACCTTGATCAGACTAGAGAACAAGTCTATATATGGTTTGATGAAGTGGAACGTTTAAAGACAACTATAGTCGTAGAGCAAGAACCAATAGCCCCCATAGGCAATGAGGCGCCAAATGAAGAAGAATTGGTATCCGAAGTTGAAATCGAGGAAGTAGATGTTATCATAAAGGGGAATGAAGCTACCCCAATCATAATTGATGATGATAAGCCACAAGAAGTACCAACCAAAAGGGTCTAGAGGAAGACCAAGGGATCCAAGAACAAAGTGAAGAAGGCTCCAAAATTGTTAAGTGGGAGACCTAGAGGAAGGCCTAGGAAAGTTGAAAGATGGGACAACGAATACTTTTAAATTTTTACTACTAGTAGAAGTAACTAGTAGTAGTAGTTTGAAGACTCATTGAGTATCTTTTCTTTACTTTGAAATCGTTTTAATTGTGAACCTATTTCATTTATTAATAAAAGTTACTTTCTCTTATACGATTCCTAAAAGTTTTGTAATTTCATTTATGTTCTGTAGTGTTAAAAGTGTGTGTTAACCAAGAACAAGAAAGTATAGTCTGTGGAAACGACTAATGAATGAAAGTATGGTCTAGTGAAATGGCCAAATGAAAGTGATAAGGGTCTATTGAAACGACCTATGAAAGTAATGTGGTCTAATGACATGACTAACGAAAAGTGAAAACGGTGTAGTGAAATGACTGTGATATGTGATTAAGTCGAGTGAAACGACTTACCAAGGAAGTAATGGTCTATTGAAATGACTGAAGTGAATAGTTATGGTTTAATGAAACCCCAAAGAGTCCAGTAAAGTCGACTAACGAAACTAAGTGATGGTCTATTGATTGACCAATGGGAAATGTTAAGGTCTAAAGAGGCGACCAAGGAGTATAGTAAGTTGACTAATGAAAGTAGTATTGGTTCATTGAAATGACCAAAGGTCTAGTGTGTGACTTTATTTGAATGATTAGTCTATCGAGACGACTTATATATGTAAATAGTGAGTATTGTTAGCAGATGAGCTAACCTAGAGTAAGAAAATATGGTTCGAGTGAAAAGACCATGAGTATTAATTGGTTTAGTGGGACAGCCAAGTGTGAACAATAGTGGTCAAGTGAAGCGACCAATGAAAGTGAAAATAGTCTATTGGAATGACCGGTGAAAATAGTAAGGGTCTAGTGGATCGACCTACGATTAGTAATTAAGTCTAGGGAAACGACTACTAAAGTAAGAATGGCCAAATAAACTGACCAAAGAAGAGGTAATGGTCTATGGAGGTAACCAATGAGATAGGAATGGTCTGATGAATCGACCAATAAGACTAGTGAAATTGACTAATGGCAAGGAAGTCGGTCTATTGAAACGACCAGTGGTTTAATACACGACCTATGATTCGAATGATAATCTGTAGAGATGATCTACACGTATAACATGAAAGATGATAAGCACTGATGGTAGGAGAGTGCGTGAAAAACGTCTCATATTCAGGATAGCACGGAAAGTATCATATTATTCGGAAAGTATCCGTAATGCCAAAATGACTGAGTTCTTGATGTTAACTCAAGGAAATAACTATGTCTAAAGGGAATCTCGGAGAATGGAACCAAGAAAAAGAAATGCAAGTCGATTTAATCGAATTGGAGGTTAGTGAATTCGATGTAATCTTGGGAATGGACTGGTTAGCTGCATACCATGCCCATGTAGATTGTTTTAAGAAGGAAGGTCACTTCAGATTACCGTCTGGAGAAGAGTTTAGGTTCCAAGGCACGAAGCCTAGGACTAGATTAGATTTTATTTCGGTGGATTGCAAATTGTCAAGGAAGGGCTGTGATGGATTTTGGCCTGCATTAGCGAGAATGACCCAAAAGGAAGTTAGTATTGAATCTTGTCTGTAATTAGAGATTTTGAGGGCGTGTTTCTAGAAGATTTGCCTGGAATATCACTAGAGAAAGAGGTGGGGTTTACTATAGACTTGGTACCAGAAATCGCACCTATATCAAAGACGCTGTATAGAATGGCTCTGATGGAACTTAAGAGATTGAAAGAGCGACTACAAGAGTTGTTGGAAAAGAGTTAATTAGGCTGATTGTATCGCCATAGGGTGCACCGGAGTTGTTCGTAAAGAATAATGATGGATCGATGAGAATGTGTATCGATTATAGAGAACTGAATCGTGTGACGGTAAGGAATCAATACCCGTTACCAAGGATAGATGATTTGTTTGACCAACTTTGAGGTGCATATTATTTCTCGAAGATAGATTTGAGATCTGGTTATCATCAGTTAAAGGTGAAGAAAGAAGAGGTTGTGAAGACGGCCTTTAAGACGAGGTATGGTAACTATGAGTTTTTGGTAATGCCATTCGGATTGACTAATGCGCCTGCTGCATTTATGGAACTGATGAATAGGATATTTCAAGAATTCCTGGACAAGTGTGTCATAGTGTTCATTGATGACTTCTTAGTATATTCAAGGACTAAGGAAGAAAGTAAAGAGCATTTGAGGTTAGTACTGCAAATTTTAAGAGAACAACAATTATATGCCAAATTCAAAAAGTGTAAATTTTGGTTGGAGAAAGTAGCATTATTAGGGCATGTGGTATCAAAGGATGGAGTAGCATTGGACTCACCAAAAATGGAAGCTATGATAAATTGGGAAGGAACCACTATTGTTAGTGAAATAAGGAGTTTCTTGGGATTGGTTGGTTATTATAGGAGATTCGTTGAAGGTTTCTCTATGTTATCTGCACTGTTAACAAGGCTAACCTAAAAGGGGGCAATATTAAATTGGTCAGACGAGTGCGAAAATCATTTCCAAGTGTTGAAGAGACGATTGGTGTCTGCACTAGTTCTTACGTTACCTTCTGAATCAAACGGATTTATGGTATATAGTGATGCGTCAATTTAAGGATTAGGCTGCGTGTTAATGCAGAATGACAAGGTTATAACCTGCGCATCGAGGCAATTGAAACTCCATGAAAAGAACTACCCGACTCATTATTTGGAATTAGCTGCGGTAGTTTTCGCATTGAAGATTTGGAGACATTACGTATATGGGACTACGTGCTAGATTTACACGGATCATAAGAGTCTTAAGTATATCTTCACTCAAAAGGAGCTTAATATGATGCAAAGGAGATGGCTCAAATTATTAAAGAACTATGATTGTGAAATCCTATACCATCCGGGGAAAGCAAATTAGGTGGCGGACGCACTAAGTAGGAAGAATCATGGAACCCTAGTGACGTTAAAGCCTAAGGAGGTAAGTGCGTGGAACCGCATTGAAGTGTTAGGTATGAAAGTACAAGTTCAAGGGTATATATCATATTTGAGTGTACAACCTACTCTTTTGGATAGGATTAAGATAGCACAAGAATTTGATGAGGAAGTAATCAAGATACGTGCAAATATCACGGAAGGTAAAGGGAAAGATTTTCGTCTAGGAGAAGACGGAATTGTGAGGTACCAATCAAGGATTTAGGTGCCAAGCAATGAGGATATCAAAAGAAAGACTTTAAATGAAGCCCATTGTTTGAGGTTTTCTGTACATCCGGAAAGTACAAAAATGTATAGAGATTTGAGGGAATCATATTGGTGAAACCACATGAAGTGGGATGTGGTGGAATTTGTGTCAAGATGGTTGGTGTGTCAACAAGTGAAATGTGAGCATCAAAGACCTGCTGGACTACTACAGTCATTACCTATTTCCGAATGGAAATGGGAACACATAGCTATGGATCTAGTGGTTGGATTACCGAAGACGTTGAAAGGGTATAATGCAATTTGGGTAATAGTAGATAGGCTCACAAAATCAGCCCACTTTCTGGCAATCAAGGTGACGGATTCGCTAGAAAAGATGGCTAAGTTGTATATTGATGAGATTGTAAGGCTGCAAGGGATATCGGTGTCCGATAGAGATGCGCGATTCACGTCAAAATTTTAGAAAAGTCTACAACAAGCCTTGGGGACAGAGTTGACAATGAGTACAGCTTTTCACCCGCTGACCGATGGGCAATTAGAGAGAACTATTCAGACATTGGAAGATATGTTAAGGGCTACATCATTGGATTGGCAAGGGACTTAGGATGAACATTTGCCATTGGTGGAGTTCGCGTATAACAACAGTTTCCATGCTAGTATCGGAATGGCACCGTACAAAGCATTATGTGGATGAAAGTGTAGATCACCGACTTGTTGGGATGAGGTAGGTGAAAGGAAGTTGACTGGACCGGAGATTGTCCAAGTGACGGCGGATAAAGTACAGCAGATACGGAATTGGCTTTTGACCGCTCAGAGTAGACAGAAATCCTATGCCGATCGTAGGAGGCGTGATTTAGAATTTCAGATAGGGGATAGAGTGTTTTTAAAAATCTCACCAACCAAAGGAGTTATGAGGTTTGGCATTCGTGGGAAGTTAAGCCCGAGATACGTGGGACCATTCGAGATTTTGGAAAGAGTTGGCGCGGTGGCTTATAAATTAGCTTTACCACCTGTGCTAGCGGGAGTGCATAATATGTTCCATGTGTCGATGTTAAGGAAGTACATTCCCGACCCAAGCCATGTGATCAAGTATAAACAGCTTAGAGTTCGCGCTGATTTGGGCTATAATGAAAAACCTATGAAGATTGTTGATCACAAGGACCAGATTTTGAGGAAAAGAATAATTCCTTATGTGAAGGTGCAATGGAGTAACCACACTGAAAGAGAAGCTACGTGGGAGCTAGAGAGCGAAATGCGAGAGATGCATCCCGAGCTATTTTCAGAATGACGTGCGTTGGTTTGGAGGACCAAACCCTTTTAAGGAGGTAAAAATGTAATATAATATCCCTTTTTATCGTTTTGGGATCACTTGAGTACCGCTCAGAGTAGACAGAAAAGCTATACCGATCACCGGAGACAAGATCTTGAGTTTCAATCGGGTGACTTTGTGTTTTTGAAAGTTTCACCTAAAGTGGGGATTCGAAGGTATGGGAAGAAAGGCAAGCTAGCACCGAGGGATATTGGTCCATTTGAGATTTTGGGTAGAGTTGGAGATAGAGCTTATCGTCTTGCGTTACCTCCTTCTCTTGATAAGATCCATAATGTGTTTCATGTGTCTATGCTTCGAAAGTACGTGTATGATCCTTCTCATGTCTTTTCTGAGGTTTCCGAGGATATTGAACCGAGTATGTCTTACGAGGAGCATCCAGTTCAAGTCATTGATTCGAAGGTTCAAGAATTGCGAACTAAGAGTATTCCTCTTGTTAGAGTTGTGTGGAGGAACCATAATGTGGAAGAGTCAACTTGGGAGCTTCGGGAAGAGATCGAGAGGAAGTATCCTTGGTTGTTTGAGGGCTGAGGTAAGCAACCGTAAAAATTCGGGTCGAATTTTCTTTAAGGGGGAGTGAGTGTAACGACCCCAAAACCAGTCCCTATTTATTTTATATTTTATTTTATATTTTAAGAATTTTTAATTTGAACTTATATGTGCATTTTATGTGTTGCATCATATTTCATAATTTGCACATCTTAATTGATTATATGTGTTAGTTAAAGTGTTAGGAGTAATCTTTGTTAAGGGAGTTAATTGTGTTAGTTGAACCTTAGGATCTTTAGTGAAATTTATAACTTTAGGGGTTTAAGTGTTGAAAATGAAACGTTAGTGATTTAATTAAAGAAATGGGTAAATATTTACATGGTTATCTCATCTCCCTCCCTCCCCTGCGCACCTCACCATTTCTTTACAAACTTTCCCAAAATTCTTCTCTGAGGATTCCATGGAAGAAGGTGAGGAACATTTTATTCATTTTGATTTTCTGCTCTATTTTCAATTCTAATTATACCAAAATGTTCAGGGTATTGAGTAGGCCATTTCTAACCGATCAAATAATATTTTCTCGATACTTTTCTGGAAAATAGGTAAGTTACTAATTCCCCTTTAAATGTTAAATTGGTCATATATATGTTATATATGCTATATGTGTTGAAAAATCATGTTTTGAATGTTTTTGTGATACTTGTAATTTTGGGGCAAAGGGAGTAGTATGTGAATTGAGTCTAGTTGGGTGTTAGAGTTGTTTGAAGCTGATTTTGCAGCTCTAGTGAAGTTTAATGAAGTTACAAATGTTGATGTTATAAGTGTTAGTACTTTTGGGACGGTGAGATGAAGGGAGTATATCTAAATAGCCAAAATTTTGCTCCAGGCTTGATTACACGACTCGTGTAAGGTTACATGAGTCGTGTAGAGGCAAAATTCTGAAAGGGAGAATTGTTACACGAGTTGTGTACTGATACACAACTTGTGTAGAAATTGTTACACGAGTCGTGTAAGGGTACACGAGTCGTGTAAAGGCCAAATTCTGCACTTGTACATTTTACGTACAATCTTCCGGAGGCCATAACTTCTTCATCCGGACTCCGTTTTGGTCGTGTAAACTATCGTTGGAAAGCTCTTCTCGAGTACTAAACGATGGGTTGGTTTTTCAGTTGGGTTATGATTTTTATAGTACGGAAATCCAGTAGGTGTTTAGTACCAAAAAGAGTATTAATGGTTCATTATGATAGAGTTGGTCTTTTGTGATCAAGTTTGAATTGATGTGATCGTTTGGATTGATTGTGTGGTGAATTAATGTCAATGTCATGGATTCTATTATGAATATGTGTTTGCCTCTTTATGATGAGCTTGTGTGGTTCCCTACTTTGGAATCATACCCTGGTTGTTGTTTAAGCAAGTATTCTTTGCTACGCTTGTGTTTAAAGTCCAGCTGGTACTTTTTGTGTGAGTTAGGGCAATGGTAGGGATTATAATGGCACACGAGCCAAGTTCATTCTAAGGCTTCTACCATTGGTTTCCCATTTTTAAACCCCTTCCTTAGGCCAAAGGTTGGGCACTTTGGGTTATGACTCTGTGTCATATTCCCCATTGTTGTTGTTGTGATTGTTTGGTTTTGGAACCCGTTTCAGCCCTTCGGTGCTGCTCAGTTGAAGCCTCTCAGATGGTTATTGTTTTGGTTCGAGAACCTTGGCTCAGTATCCATGTATGAGTGTTTATTTTCTCTTTATGTGTTGTATGATGAGTTGGTCGTTATTTCCAACCGGTATGGGATGGTTGGAGATAGGGAGCCTCTCATATTATGTGTTATATGCTATATGATTATTTGGTGACATTGTTAGTTTTTGTTTATCATATCAGCATGTAATGTAGTTGCATTTTAGTAACTTACTGAGATTTATTCTCACCCCTTATTTTTTTACCGTTTTAGACAAGAAGGAGCCCAGGGGATAGGTCACATCACAGGGAGGACATTGAGGAGGAATTTTGGGTAAGACATTTTGGGAAGTGTTGTGTAAAGGATACATTATGTAAATGTAAAACCTTTTTGGTAGTGTATCCGTGACTTGATCGTTGTATCACCTCTTTTTGGTTTATGTTGGTGATTTGTAAATAGTAAGTAAAGTTGGTTGTTGTAGTTAAGTACTTAGTTTGAGAATGTTGGCTTGTATGACGTGAAGTCAAGTTCTAGTAAACGTGGTTGGTTAAATGAGACTTTTTATAAAAGGATATTTCGAAAAATTTTCCTAAAATGTTTTATGACGTCTTCCGTGCGTGTCCTGAGCGTGGGGCCAAGTAGGACCACGGGTCGGGGCACGACACTTGGTATCAGAGCTAGGTTGTAGATGGTCTAGAATGACAAAGTGACCTAGGAGGGTAGTTAAGTATGGAGTGAGTAACGTTGAGTGTTTTATGCAGGTACTCAGTAAAAATGGTTGAAAATGAGGGTGAGCAGTCTGGTACTGCAGGCCAGGGTAATGTAAGGGAAGAGGCTCGAGCTATGTTCCAAAGAATGTTCGAGGCATCTATGAAAACTATACATGATCAGAGGCAAGGAGGAGACCATGCACCTCCGAGGTATGGTCTTGAGCAATTTTTATAGATGAAACCAACGGGTTATGATGGGGAACCGGATGTGACCAAGGTTGAGAGATGGATTGAGTCCATGGAACAGATATTTGATGTCTTGGGATGTTCTGAAGAGGAGCGGGTCAGGTTTGCTACTTATAAGTTGATTGGAGCTACAGAATATTGGTGGAGAACACTGAAAGCTAGTTGGGATGAGGCGAATATACCCTATACTTGGGAATTTTTTTTGAGGAAGTTCAAAGAGCATTTCATTCCGAGGGTGGATCAAGACAGGAAAGAAGTGGAATTCCTTAGCTTGGAACAAAATACGATGTCGGTGGCTCAGTATGCAGCTAAATTCACGGAGTTATCTAGGTATTGTACTCACTTAGTTGCAACTGAGGAGAGGAAGGCAACGAGATTTGTGAAAGGATTAAAAACTGTGATCCGAACTCAACTAGTGTCCCACAAACTACAAGAGTTTCAAGATGCAGTTGATCGAGCCTATCAAGTGGAGCACGATATTGAAGAACATAAGAGGAAAGTGGAATTGGTAGGTATGGGAAGACAAGGTAGACCACAACAATAGCGTAGTGATAATCGTGGAGGACAAGGAATATCAACACCATTTAGAGGGCAACTGCAAGGACAACCTATTGTCAGAAATCAAGGTAATATCTCCAGGAATCAGAATAAGAGGGTATGTAATTATTGTCAGAGAGAAGGGCATAGTGAAGAGAGGTGTTGGAAGAAACAGGGGAAGTGTTTAAACTGTGGACAACTTGGCCATTTTCAAAGAGATTGCCCTAGATCGAGGGGTCAACCATCGGGGAGTGGTGTTGGATCGTCTCAGGGTCAGAAAAGAGATGCTTCAGGAAAACCTAAAGTTCAGGGTCGTGTTTTCGCTATTACTCAGCAACAAGCGTCGGATGCTTCCACCGTGATAGGAGGTATAATTTCTATGTCAAGTTTGAGAGCACGTGCACTTATAGACCCCGGCTCATCGCATTCATATGTTTCTGTGCATTTTGCATCTCGATTGCATTCTTCCTCTGAGTCTTTGCCTTATGTGCTAAAAGTGTCGACTCCTATAGGATATTGTTTGATAACTGATAAGGTGTTACGTGATTGTGATGTGCATATTAGTGAGCATGTTTTACTTGCTGATTTAGTTATACTGCCATTGCAAGATTTTGATGTTATTCTGGGTATGGATTGGTTAAGTAAATATCATGCCTCTGTTGATTGTTTTAAGAAAGTGGTTACGTTTTCTATCCCTAGTGTGCCTGTGTTTACTTTTGAGGCTGCTTCTTTGGGTAAGGGAATTCGTATTATTTCTTATGTGAAAGCTAGAAAGTTATTGCACAGTGGTTGTTTGGGGTATTTGGCCAGTGTTTTTTATACTACAAAAAGGTTGCCTGAAGTTGGGGATGTTCTTATAGTTAAAGAGTTTCCTGATGTGTTCTCTTCTGAGTATTCTATGCCTCCCGATAGAGAGATCAAGTTTGGTATTGACTTGCTCCTAGGTACAGCTCCAATATCAGAGGCACCATATAGAATGGCTCCGGCAGAGTTAAAGGAATTGAAAATTCAGCTACAAGAGTTACTCGATAGGGGATTTGTCCGACCCAGTGTATCACCGTGGGGAGCTCCTGTGTTGTTTGTCAAGAACAAGGATGGGTCTTTGAGACTATGCATCGACGACAGGAAGCTGAATCAAGTAACCGTAAAGAATAAATATCCTCTACCTCACATTGATGACTTGTTTGATCAACTTCAAGGGTCAGTCGTCTTTTCAAAGCTTGACTTGAGGAGTGGGTACCATTAGTTAAAGATTCGTTCTGAAGACATTTCTAAGACTGCTTTCCGTAGTAGATATGGTCATTATGAATTTTTGGTTATGCCTTTCGGGTTGACTAATGCTCCGGCTGTTTTAATGGATATGATGAATCGGGTCTTCAAACCTTATCTTGATACCTTCGTGGTTGTATTTATTGATGATATTCTTGTTTATTCTAAGTCCAGAGAGGAGCATGAGCAACACTTGCGAATGGTTTTATCTATTCTTCGTAAGAAGAAATTGTTTGCGAAATTTAGTAAGTGTGCTTTTTGGCTCGATGAAGTCTCTTTTCTTGGGCACGTGGTTTCTAATAGAGGAATATCTGTAGATCCCTCCAAAATTGAAGCTATTGTGAATTGGAAGAGGCCTGAATCAGTTACGGAAATTTAAAGTTTCTTGGGTCTAGCCGGGTATTATAGAAGATTTATCGAGGGGTTTTCTAAAATTGCTACTCCATTGACTCAGTTGACTCGAAAGAATGTTCCTTATGTGTGGGATGGAAAATGTCAACTTTGTTTTGAAGAGTTGAAGAATAGATTGACTACAGCTCCTATTCTCGCACTTCCTAATGGAAACGACGACTTGGTGATTTATAGTGATGCTTCTAAAGAAGGCCTCGGGTGTGTGCTAATGAAAAATGGAAGGGTGATTGCATATGCTTCAAGGAAGTTGACTCCGAGTGAGCAAAATTATCCTACCCATGACATGGAGCTAGCTGCGATTGTCTTTGCGTTGCACAAATGGAAACATTATCTTTACGAAGCCAAATTTGAGATATTTACCGATCATCAAAGTTTTAAGTACCTTTTCTCCCAAAAAGAGTTGAATAATAGGCAAAGAAGATGGATGGGGCTATTGAAGGATTATGATTGCACTATCTCTTATCACCCGGGTAAAGCAAATGTGGTAGCCGATGCCATTAGCCGGAAATCTTTTATGGCTTCATTGATGGTGCGTGAATGGAAATGTTGGAGGATGCTCGAGATTGGAGTCCTTATGAATCAAAGCATGGAGCTACTTTTGCAAATATCCGAGTAATACCAGTCTTGATTCAACAAATAAAAGAAGCTCAGAAGGATGACCCGGAGTTAGTAAAAATAATGGATAAAATCAAAGATGGCAAATTTGAGGATTTCTCTCTCAATTCTGAAGGAGTGTTAACTTTTAGAGGTCGGTTATGTGTACCTCGTGTTGATGGAATTAAACGTCAAGTTCTTGATGAAGGCCACAAGTCGAGGTATACTATTCACCCCGGTAGCACTAAAATGTATCAGAATTTGAAGCAACACTTTTGGTGGAATAACATGAAGAGAGAAATAGCGGATTATATATCCAAGTGTTTGACATGTCAACAAGTTAAAGCTGAGCATCAAAGACCTGAGGGGTTACTTCAACCATTAGAGATTCCGGAACGGAAGTGGGAACATGTTACTATGGATTTTGTGATGGGATTACCTCGCACTCGAAGAAGGCATGATGCAGTTTGGGTGGTCGTGGATAGGTTGACAAAGTCTTCTCATTTTCTACCTATTGAGATTAGTTACTCGATGGAAAGGCTTGCAACTTTGTATATTAATGAGATTGTGAGGTTGTATGGAGTCCCTGTGAGTATTGTATTTGATCGTGATCCTAGATTCACATCTCGAATTTGGCAAGCATTTCAGAAGGCTTTGGGTTCAGAATTGAAGTTCAGTACAGCGTTTCATCCTCAGACAGATGGTCAATCAGAAAGAACTATTCAGATTCTCGAGGATATGTTGCGGGCTTGTTCAGTTGATTTCTCAGATTCTTGGGATACTCATTTACCTCTCGTGGAATTTTCCTATAACAACAGTTTCCAGTTGAGTATTGGGATAGCTCCGTATGAATCCTTGTATGGGAGGAAATGTCGGTCTCCGATTTGTTGGGATGAAGTAGGAAAAGCAAAAATTTGGGGTATTGATATGGTTAATAAATCAGTTGAGGAAGTTACACTTATTCGGGATCGCTTGAGTACCGCTCAGAGTAGACAGAAAAGCTATACCGATCACCGGAGACGAGATCTTGAGTTTCAATCGGGTGACTTTGTGTTTTTGAAAGTTTCACCTAAAGTGGGGATTCGAAGGTATGGGAAGAAAGGCAAGCTAGCACCGAGGTATATTGGTCCATTTGAGATTTTGGGTAGAGTTGGAGATAGAGCTTATCGTCTTGCGTTACCTCCTTCTCTTGATAAGATCCATAATGTGTTTCATGTGTCTATGATTCAAAAGTAAGTGTATGATCCTTCTCATGTCTTGTCCGAGGTTCCCGAGGATATTGAACTGAGTATGTCTTACGAGGAGCATCCAGTTCAAGTCATTGATTCGAAGGTTCAAGAATTGCGAACTAAGAGTATTCCTCTTGTTAGAGTTGTGTGGAGGAACCATAATGTGGAAGAGTCAACTTGGGAGCTTCGGGAAGAGATCGAGAGGAAGTATCCTTGGTTGTTTGAGGGCTGAGGTAAGTAACCGTAAAAAATCGGGTCGAATTTTCTTTAAGGGGGAGTGAGTGTAACGACCCCAAAACCAGTCCCTATTTATTTTATATTTTATTTTATATTTTAAGAATTTTTAATTTGAACTTATATTTGCATTTTATGTGTTGCATCATATTTCATAATTTGCACATCTTAATTGATTATATGTGTTAGTTAAAGTGTTAGGAGTAATCTTTGTTAAGGGAGTTAATTGTGTTAGTTGAACCTTAGGATCTTTAGTGAAATTTATAACTTTAGGGGTTTAAGTGTTGAAAATGAAACGTTAGTGATTTAATTAAAGAAATGGGTAAAATATTTACATGGTTATCTCATCTCCCTCCCTCCCCTGCGCACCTCACCATTTCTTTACAAACTTTCCCAAAATTCTTCTCTGAGGATTCCATGGAAGAAGGTGAGGAACATTTTATTCATTTTGATTTTCTGCTCTATTTTCAAATCTAATTATACCAAAATGTTCAGGGTATTGAGTAGGCCATTTCTAACCGATCAAATAATATTTTCTCGATACTTTTTCGGAAAATAGGTAAGTTACTAATTCCCCTTTAAATGTTAAATTGGTCATATATATGTTATATATGCTATATGTGTTGAAAAATCATGTTTTGAATGTTTTTGTGATACTTGTAATTTTGGGGCAAAGGGAGTAGTATGTGAATTGAGTCTAGTTGGGTGTTAGAGTTGTTTGAAGCTGATTTTGCAGCTCTAGTGAAGTTTAATGAAGTTACAAATGTTGATGTTATAAGTGTTAGTACTTTTGGGACGGTGAGATGAAGGGAGTATATCTAAATAGCCAAAATTTTGCTCCAGGCTTGATTACACGACTCGTGTAAGGTTACATGAGTCGTGTAGAGGAAAAATTCTGAAAGGGAGAATTGTTACATGAGTCGTGTACTGATACACGACTTGTGTAGAAATTGTTACACGAGTCGTGTAAAGGCCAAATTTTGCACTTGTACATTTTACGTGCAATCTTCCGGAGGCCATAACTTCTTCATCCGGACTCCGTTTTGGTCGTGTAAACTATCGTTGGAAAGCTCTTCTCGAGTAATACACGATGGGTTGGTTTTTCAGTTGGGTTATGATTTTTATAGTACGGAAATCCAGTAGGTGTTTAGTACCAAAAAGAGTATTAATGGTTCATTATGGTAGAGTTGGTCTTTTGTGATCAAGTTTGAATTGATGTGATCGTTTGGATTGATTGTGTGGTGACTTAATGTCAATGTCATGGATTCTATTATGAATATGTGTTTGCCTCTTTATGATGAGCTTGTTTGGTTCCCTACTTTGGAATCATACCCCGGTTGTTGTCTAAGCAAGTATTCTTTGCTACGCTTGTGTTTAAAGTCCAACTGGTACTTTTTGTGTGAGTTCGGGCAATGGTAGGGATTATAATGGCACACGAGCCAAGTTCATTGTAAGGCTTCTACCATTGGTTTCCCATTTTTAAACCCCTTCCTTAGGCCAAAGGTTGGGCACTTTGGGTTATGACTCTGTGTCATTTTCCCCGTTGTTGTTGTTGTGATTGTTTGGTTCCGGAACCCGTTTCAGCCCTTCGGTGCTGCTCAGTTGAAGCCTCTCAGATGGTTATTATTTTGGTTCGATAACCTTGGCTCAGTATCCACGTATGAGTGTTTATTTCCGCTTTATGTGTTGTATGATGAGTTGGTCGTTATTTCCAACCGGTATGGAGCCTCTCATATTATGTGTTATATGCTATATGATTATTTGGTGACATTGTTACTTTATGTTTATCATATCAGCATGTAATGTAGTTGCATTTTAGTAACTTACTGAGATTTATTCTCACTCCTTATTTGTTTACCGTTTTAGATAAGAAGGAGCCCAGGGGATAGGTCACATCACCAGGAGGACATTGAGGAGGAATTTTGGGTAAGACATTTTGGGAAGTGTTGTGTAAAGGATACATTATGTAAATGTAAAACCTTTTTGGTAGTGTACCCGTGACTTGATCGTTGTATCACCTCTTTTTGGTTTATGTTGGTGATTTGTAAATAGTAAGTAAAGTTGGTAGTTGTAGTTAAGTACTTAGTTTGAGAATGTTGGTTTGTATGACTTGAAGTCAAGTTCTAGTAAACGTGGTTGGTTAAATGAGACTTTTTATAAAAGGATATTTTTAAAAATTTTCCTAAAATGTTTTATGACGTCTTCCGTGCGTGTCCCGAGCGTGGGGCCAAGTAGGACCACGGGTCGGGGCACGACATTGTACCTACGAACACTAAGTTGAAACCTTGCTATATCTTAATTTGGTATAGATTTTCCATATCTTAATTTGGTATAGGCGTTCGCTTAGTCTGAAATGAAAAAGGACTAAGTAGGGTAGTTTGGTCTGAAATGAAAAATGACTAGACTTTTATACTGCTTATTGAAGTAGTTGATTATCATGATAAATCTTACTTAAATGCCCTGATCAAGCATTGCACCTGAAATGGTGACGTTATCTTGGAATTGACGGACTTGAAAGTAAATGCCACATTTCGTTTTGAAAAGTTTAATTGTTAACTGTCTTGAACTTAATGGTTAACTTGATATTTATGAAAGCGTATCTTTGAAAATATTATTGTTGTTCGTTCTTCCGGTCATCTCCCCCTAGAACCCGGAGAGATCCCGTATGAACTTACTGAGCATTGTTCGCTCACCCCTTCCATAATATTTGTTCTCCAGGATATAAATAGGTGATGGTCTCGAAGGACAAAAGAAGAGTTGTTAAGGTGATAACGAAGACCCTTGATGAAGAAGTTTTAAGAAGTCTTTTAGTAGTAGTCAGAATGGATTATTTATGAATGTTTATTTGAATGTTGGTTATGTCTAGCCGTTGGAGTTTTGAAAGACAGTTAAATTCGCTTCCGTTATTTATTTTGAATGGTGGTTAGAGATACTAGCCGTTGATGTTTGGATTATGGTTTAAGCCCGTTGTTTTCCCGCGTTTGGGGACAGATTTTATTATTTAAAGGATATTATATTACTCCGAAATTCGGGGTGTTACATTGACTCTTCAACAAGTATTTAAAGACACTCCCCCTCATTTGCATTCATCAAGCATCCAAGCATTCTTCTCTCATTCTAAGAGCATCCTAGCATTCTAGAAATTCTCATCAAGTCCAAGTAGAAAATCCCGAGTATCCATTAGTTCGCCCGATAGTTTCAAGAATTGCAGTGCTGCAAATTTGAAACTTTGAAAAGTCGTTGTATCTTGGAGACAATTGCCGAAGTCCGTTAGCACAGTTATACGGGGCAATCTTGTCTTACGGCGAAAGAGTCCAACTCTTGCCTCGACTTTAATTATTTATTTGTTAAATAAATTTTCGTACCCGTTATTATTTATTTTAAAGCCATATTTTCTAAATACACCCATTTCCTCCAACACCAGACATAAGAAGCGAAAAGAAGAAGAAAATTCTAAGAATGGATCGTTTTTAGGCTGATATCATGTTAGAAAACAAATGACATAGGAACTGGAAGAAGGAGAGGCGGCAGGCATGGGAAAATATTTTCCGTGTTATCTTGTTATTCACAGCATCAGTACATATATACTTGAAATACACAAACCCCTAGTTATCTTATACAAGGTAACTTGGATACTATTTTAGCCACGATATTGATCCCCAACTAAATACAATACTTATAAAAAATATAATGATACATAACCCAAAAATACTCGTAACCGTATAAGTCATCTAATTTAAGCTTGGTTGAGTGAAGTTTTAGCACTGAGGATGGTCCTTCAAAGTGCAACACAAAGCTTTAAACTGGGCTACGGTTTATGGAAAGCAAGGTCTGTTGGGATTGGAGTCAAAACCAAGGTGAAGGTCAAAACCGCGGAAGAAAATGAGTCAAGACCGAGCGGACGCCTGTGAAGGACCAGGCGGACGCCTGGTGAAAGCAGAAAGGATCAGACACTGGCAAGAGGAGTAAGCGAGCGCCTGGCCAGGGGCAGGCGGGCGCCTGGTAAGCCGGACTGCAGGAGTTGGCGTGGAGTAGGAGGATTGTAATTAAGGAATTATCTCGTTATTAGTTAAGGAGATTAATTCCCATATTCACAATTATACTCCTTCCGTCTCAAGGACTCCGGGTAATTAGGTTTTGATCAGGATTAGGTTTTGTGTCCCTATAAATATATTGTGACTACCACCATAATATTTGGTACCCAAAAATGAGAGAGATAGGATATCAAGAGAGAGCACAAAATAGTGTGTAGGAGGGGGCCGGGGGCCTAGGATAGCCATGGGGGCGATCCTACAACCCGGCCATAGTCATATTGTTAGTGTGTTCTTGGGGAGAGATAATAATATGTAGGAGAGGGTTGTTCATGGAGAGTTACTATGCTAGATCTGTGTGAGTGCATATGTAAATTGTAACAATCAAACATATTATTATAGTGATATCCTGGCTTGGGGCCTCCGGATGTAGCCACGTGTGGTGGTGAACCGGGTTAACAAATCATGGTGTTCTTGTTCTTTCATATTATCATGTGTTGATTATTTTCTCCATATTAATGACTGCTAGTATGGGCTAGTGGAGGTGGTGATCCCCCCAATTCCCCCAACAACTGGTATCAGAGCTTTGATTCGAGATCTAGGGGAGATCCAAGGTGAAGAAAAGCGACAACAGATTTTCGTGCAGCGCACGTGCAGAATTCGTGCAATGCACGTGCAGGCTCGGTGGAGCGCACGTGCAGATTTCGTGCAGTGCAGATTCTTCGTGTGGAAGATGTGCAGGGATCTGAGAGCTTTTAGGGTTTATGGTTGAAGCAAGACACGTGTCAAATAGGTCAATGATCGTGCGAAAGATCAGAAAGTCCGAAAAGTTCATTTGTTTCTTATGAGATCTACAGAAATTTGAAGTGGAATTTGGAGATGCAGAGATCAAGATGGATCTGGAGGAGTTCAAGGGATATTGGGGCAGTCAAGGAGGTTGGAGAAAATATGAAAGAAAGGAGATTGCATCAGGCACTTGCGTAAGCAACCGACTATGCAAAGGTGAGTGGTATAAGCCGGTTTGACCACGTGAGAAGAGGAGGACTTCTCGCAAACGACGGATAGGGGTAAGGAGGATGTTGTACTCTACCGACAACATCAACTTCGTTCCGGGTGGGAGCAAGAGGCTTGGAGACCGGCCTATTAGTGTAAAACGGAGAGACATCAATAAACGGTGTGTTAGGGGGGGGGGAGTGACTCAAAAGTTGCAACGCGGTGGGAGTCAAGTGGCCCTAACAGAGAGCGAGAAAAGACCACAAGAAGACAATGCAAGAAGCAAGGTGTGTCCTAGTTTCATGGGGAGCATTGCAAGGGGAGTGGATCTAGGAAGGAGAAGGCGAAGTTAGTCTTGCAAATAAATCAAGGTAGAAGTTGATTTGGGGAGGCAAGAAGGATCTAACACGGAGAGGTTGAAGCGTCGCTTGGTTTCAACTCGCCTTATTATTTGGGCGTGGAGGCTCATGGTGGATGAGCGTAGAGGCTTATCATCATCAAGGAGGAGCTTGGTGTTACAATGGTGGTGCAAAAATATTTGGTGGATCATTCTCTGGTGGGAGTATGATAGGAGCATGTCACAATGGTGGTTTATGTCTCCAGGTGGGAGATTGTTGGGATTGGAGTCAAAACCAAGGTGAAGGTCAAAACCGCGGAGGAAAAGAGTCAAGACCGAGCGGACGCCTGTGAAGGACCAGGCGGACGCCTGGTGAAAGCAGAAAGGATCAGACGCTGGAGAGAGGAGTAAGCGGGCGCCTGGCCAGCGTCAGGCGGGCGCCTGGTAAGCCGGACTGCAGGAGTTGGCGTGGAGTAGGAGGATTGTAATTAAGGAATTATCTCTTTATTAGTTAAGGAGATTAATTCTCATATTCACAATTATACTCCTTCCGTCTCAAGGACTCTGGGTAATTAGGTTTTGATCAGGATTAGGTTTTGTGTCCCTATAAATATATTGTGATTACCACCATAATATTTGGTACCCAAAAAAGAGAGAGTTAGGATATCAAGAGAGAGTACAAAATAGTGTGTAGGAGGGGGCCGGGGGCCTAGGAGAGCCATGGGGGGGCGATCCTACAACCCTGCCATAGTCATATTGTTTGTGTGTTCTTGGGGAGAGATAATAATATGTAGGAGAGGGTTGTTCATGGAGAGTTACTATGCTAGATCTGTGTGAGTGCATATGTAAATTGTAACAATCAAACATATTATTATAGTGATATCCTGGCTTGGGGCCTCCGGATGTAGCCACGTGTGGTGGTGAACCGGGTTAACAAATCATGGTGTTCTTGTTCTTTCATATTATCATGTGTTTATTATTTTCTCCATATTAATGACTGCTAGTATGGGCTAATGGAGGTGGTGATCCCCCAATTCCCCCAACAAGGTCAAGTGTGAATAGGTTTGGGAAGGAGTGATTTGTATGGGTATGTAGTCTCTTCTTTTATAGGCATGTGAAGTTGTAGCCATTTTGTTTCCAACTGAAAAATGTCTTTGAAGTTGATGTTTATATTCTACGGGTACATTGTGGTCTATGAGACCAATGGCTGTTGAGTGTCACTTCGACTACTGACTTTAGTGATAAAACAATTTGGTTGTCTTCTAGCGGGTTAATTGTCACAATGGCGTTTTAAGTCCAAGGGGTTGACTGTCCCATATGACAGTCGAGGCTTCAGTTCGTTTGACAGTTGTGAATTGTGATCAACTTAATTTAACTTACACTTAGAATTAAAATGTCCTAGTAAAATACAAAAAAAAAAAAAAAAAAAAATCTACTAATTAATTCACCATTAGAAATCAAACTTTCAACTTAAAGAGATTTTTTGAACAATTAAAACATCAAAGTCAAAATGGACTGTGGGAGTATTCTCATACAAGCTAGGAATGTGAAAAGAATTTTACTAAAATCAGTTTATCCAAGACACAATCTCTAATCTCAATAGATTTGATGAATGCACAAATCTTTTCTATTCAGATTCTTTGTAGTAATATATTTTTTGCATTGATCACATTTTTTTCCAGTGAAAATGAGTAGTTTTGCAATTTGTTCATGAACACATTTTTGCATTGACCACATTTTATTTTGATTTGTATATAAATGATTGTGCAATGATCACATCTTTCACACAAAATCACACTTAAAGTTCAAACATGTAAAACACGTGGTTTTTAAGCTAGACTGTTTATGTAATCTTGTTGTAGTTTGATAATAATTAGAATCCAGATTTCTTACTACAAACAACATAATTCCTACAATATTCACCTCTCAAAATGGAGAATTCAATTTTGAGAGGTATGTAAAAGGAGGCGAATCATTCTAATGATCGGAAACTTTTCTATTGCAGAGTGATGTTAACATCTGAGTATTTAAAAACTATAGTCCTCGATGATCAATCATCGTGTATTTATTGGAATAAAGTGTTTACGGGAATTTAATGTCACTAGTAATGATTTTTGGCCTAGTCCCCCATCACTTCTTTGTTCCTTTTATTTCTTTTAAATAAAAATTTTAGGGGGCATCCCGGCCCCTTTTTGCTAAAAAAAAAAAAAAAAAAAAAAATTAGTAATGAGTTCATTCATCAATTCCATAGCGTTGTTGATCCTCTTGTCCAGTTCTTTCATTTCTGAAGCTCGGTTCAAAAGAAATCATGTACGAATTACAAATGAAATCGGGCCGGGCAAAAATTTGACCCTTCATTGTAAATCAGGAGACGATGATCTTGGTGTTCATGAGCTGAAAAATCTAGAATATTTTGAATGGTACTTTGAAGTCAATATATTTTTGAGCACCCTTTTCTACTGCTACTTCTGGTGGCCAGGCCATTATTTTGCTACTGATGTCTATAATTTCAAGAAACAAATCTGTAACTGGGAATGTCCGTGGATTGTGAAGCAACATGAAATTTGTTTAACTGGTCAGCAGCCACCTATTTTCCATAATATTTGCTATGCTTGGCAGATTATTCCAAAAGATCTACCAGGTCCGAATTAAGTTGTGAGAGTTACGGAGAGCCAAAAAAGTAGATTAAGATACTGGCTGAATGGGGTTATGTATTGCTTTGAAATCTTGGAAGAGAAGGTATACAAATTTCTGCAGAATTGGTCTGAAAATTTTTCTATTCATATGAAAGTATCTGCAGTTGGTTTATTTTTAGATTTTGCAGTTTGACTTACACATTTTGCTAAGATAAACGACTCGCTCGTAATTGGGCTTGTGCAAAATATTTCACATACTTCACTTCTTTAGTAAGACTGAAGAAAATTGTTTGTTTGTTGTTCGACTCAAACACCTTTATTGTTTGTTTGCGAATGATTGTTTCTTTGGCTCAATCAATGGCTACTTCCCTCTCCTTCGCTAAAAATTCAAATGGAACGTAAATACTGATAGGGTCCTAAAATCTTATGATTTTAATGTTGGAACAATTTTAATCCCTGAATGTCACACTCACTTTAGAATAGGATTGAGGAAGAGATGAAGCGGAAGCGATAAAATATATACCCGTTGAATCCATGGATGATGTAGGGAGAAATAAGATGAAGAAGAAGAAGTAGGGAATGAAGATTTTCTAAGTAATAGTGACTTCTTAATCTCTCAAGTACTTCAATAATGTGAAGAGAATTTAGGAGAGATAACAAGAATGAATAGTTGTTTCTAGGCTTGATGGAAGGGCCTTTAAATAGGAAACATTGTGTCACTTCACCTAGGGACTACACCCTTTCAAGAAGCTTAGTGATATTATATTACCCTTTTGCCCATCACAATTAGGTAATTATATATCCAGGAATTCTACACATTTTATTATCAACTATACTTTATAAATTAACATTATAATCATAATTTTATAAATGGAAGTCTAAATGACTTGTGTTGCAAGCCATGTCCTTACAATCTCCCACTTGGGTTGCAAAACAAAGTCCTTCATTTAAATCATGAATATAACACAAATGACAACCCTTATGTGCGCACTTTATTGTCATTTATAACAATCTCGTCCATTAGCCATACAAGTATAGGACTAAAGGGGAAGTCGTTGTAATTGATTCGCAACTAAACCCACAATAATCACGTATACAAATCCAACTAAATGACATAGATCAAAAGTATAGATGTGTAGCATGGAATCATAATGAATATATACATATTCTTCCAACTAGTCCAACTTAACCAAATGAGATCAAAACTTTAAATAATAGAACAACTAATGAAAGAACAACACAAACTCCCACTATACTAAATGTTATCAAAAGTTGTTACACCCATATGAGCAACATGCTCATGAAACACTGAAGATGATAACTCTTTCATAAATGGATCCTTTAAATAGAGTTTGTTTCTATAAGTTGTATCCCTTTCGTTCATTTTGTACTCTTTTCTTTATAACAAGATAATTAATGTCTAAATTCATAAACTCTTGTTAGAGTACAGAACTGCTACCTGATAGTCATATCTTAATTGGTCTTTCGACACTTGTTTTGACAAATCACAGTCCATTAAAACATATGCAGCCATATATTTAACTAATGTCGGAATACCTAATGATCTCAAGATGATCCGACTTCAAAACATAGGCATGTAGTTCTTTAGTGTTTTGTAAATACTTCTATCATTCTTTTGGCTGCTACTTAATGTCCTTTCCGGATTGCTTTGGTATTGACAAAGCATCCCAACGTTAAATGTAAGATTTACGTATACATTAAGCTTCCTACTGCTGATGCAAAGAGGGAATTTTCCATATACTTGGATTCAAAATTTACCTTTAGGACACTGTTTGAGACTAAGAATGTCTCCTTTAAAATTAGGGGTGTCATGTGGTTTACAGTTTTGCATGCTAAACCTTTTGTAATACCTTTTCATATGGCCTTTTGTGATAATCCTAAAATATCTCGTGAGCGATCATGGTGAATTTGGATTCTTAATACAAAGATGCCTTACCAAGATCTTTCATTTCAAATAAGAAATTTCTTAGTTTCCTTAATAAGGTTCATATTATTACTAGCAAGCAAAATATCATCCACATATAAGACCAAAATTATAAATTTACTCCCACTGAACTTATGGTATACTTAATATTTACCAAGATTCATTTCAAAACAAATGAAAGAATAACTTGGTTAAATTCTAAATACCATTAATGAGAAGTTTTACTTAAGTTCATAAATGAATTTCTCCATATAGATAGTTTCCTTAATGTCTTCATTAAGAAAAGTTTTCTCTAATATCCATTTAATGAAGCTTAAGATCAAGGGTGCTACTAGTGCCATAATGATCCTAAGGAGCTTTTAGAAGATACCGGAAAAGTGCTTTCTTTATAATTAATGTCTTCCTTTTGAGTCAAATCTTTAACAATTAGATGGGCTTTATATCTTTCCATATTACCTTGTGAATCCTTTTGGTCATAAAGATTAATTTAATCCCAATAGGTTTCACATCTTTAGGTAATGGGACAAGATCCCAAACGTTGTTATCCTTATAGATTTTAACCCTTCATTTATGACATTAATTTACTATATGAGAATTAGAACTATTAATGGTTTCATGGAAAATGAGAGACTCATCTCCCACTAAACCTAAGTGTCCTTTATTCTCGGCAATATACACTTCATAATTATCTGGATTTGCACTTTCTTCTTACTCTATTGGATCTTCCAAAGGGCACCGGTTCTATCTTATTTTGAGGTTGTTGAATTTTCTTCTTATGATCAACATTTCCATGTTGTTCAATAATTATAGGAAAATCATATCTATTTTGAATTGTATGTTCTTCTTGAATGTCAAGTTCAAAACTTGATATCCAATTGGAACTATGGGAAGTGGTATATAAATGGATTCCATACAAATGAATTCCTCTTCCTTTTCAAATTCAAAATATTACTCCAAATTCTCCCACTAAATTCAACATCCTTAAAAGAACCTAGCATTTCTCGTTTTTCAAAACTTTCTAACTTTTGGGTTGTAAAATTTATATATCCCCTAGTTCTCTCGGCTTACCCCATGAATAACTACTAATAATCTTACGTCTAACTTGCCCTTAGTAGACTTATAAAGTCTATCCTTATGCTAGACAACCCCATAAATGAATATGATTTAAGGACGAATAAGGAACGCGTCCTTAAATTATTAAGGGTTTATATTAGTAGCCTTAGAGGGAGCTTTAATGAGAATAAAGGTTGTGACTTTAACGTATCGCCCATAATGAGTGAGGTAAGAGAAGTATAAAACATACTTATTACCATATCCTTAAGGATTTCAATATGTCTCTATTACAATATTCATGCTAGGCGTACCTGGCTCAATGTAGAGAGAGGTAATCCCACACTCTTTCAAAATAGCGAGTAAAAAAGACCTAGACGTTGTTCCGTTTAACAATCATTCCAAAGATGTATACACCATCATGAATGACCCTAATGTTCTTAATAGTCTTCAAAGTTGATTTCCAACTTTGTCTTTATAAGACTTTTACAACGTCCAAACTTAATATTTTATGAAGCAAATAAATGTATTCAAACTAAGAGTTAGTCATTTTGAATATAATAACTATTGTTGACCTTTTCCATGAAGGAATAATTAATGGCCTACAAATATCCGAATGCATTAGTTCATTGAGACACTTGATGCTCTCGAGAATACTATAATGTTTGTAAATTTACTTTAAGGCATTTAATGCAAAAGTATTTTCTAAATTATCAAGTTTGTTTAAGATTTTCCTTTAACATAAGCTTATCAATTTTCCTCTTGGAAATATGACCCAAATGCCTATGCTTTAATAAAATATAAACTTTACTTGATAACTATTGCTTTCTAGTTTTGGTTTCATTATTTAAGGGACACATTTATTGTTTGAATAATGTCAAGTAAATAAAGAACACTTGACAAAGTACTAGTACCAACAACCTTGGAATTTAAAATAAAAATCACATTTATAAAAGATGAACAAAATAACCTTTTTTGTTCAATAGTGTGATAAATATCAAATTCCGTCTAAAAGACGGTACAACAAATGTATTATTTATACAAATAACACTAAACACTTTAACAATAACCAAAATTCCCGATGCCTTTCACTTCAACCGGATCCCGGCTTCCATATAGATGAATCCTTCATCTTCTCCAGGACTTCGGTATTTCAGGCAATCCTACATAGACATTCATTATGTGAGTTGTTGTAACATAATTCAACCACTATGTATATGTAGGAAATGAAACCAAATTAGCCTTTATCACAAATAATTCCAAATGACATACCTTTCTTAGCACGCCAAGCGTGATACTTAGGGCAGTCGTACTTCATGTGAGTGAGGTCCTTGCAAAAGAAGCATTCCTCTTTATGATCATGAGATGATCCCTTAAGCTTCTTTTTACTTGCAACCGCAATGTCCTTCCCTTTTCTCTTTGTCCCATAAGAAGAGGTAGATGCCAAACATCCCTCAATCATATCAAGGAATGTTTTAGCATCAACGTCCTTGGAGACACCGTCCAAAATGGTCTCCGGGACAACTATATTCATGATCATTAGGCTCACGCGGTTGGAGCGTTCCAACTTCTCATTATTTAAGCAATCTTCTTGAGTGCTTATATCAGAAAGAGGAAGAGGAAACGGTTCCCTTAATGCGTGATCTATGTCCAGTCCATATAGCCTAAGATCATCATCAATTTATTTTCCAAGTTTTAAAATTAGTCCTGTTAAGCATCGGTAAAGTACTCATAGCAGTAATCACGGATGAAGCAATAAGTAAATCTGTTGGGTTTTGAGAACAAAAAAGAATGAAAACAAAAACATGAATAAGAAACTACAAAATGAAAAATGATTAATTATATCAACGAAATCCATCAATAAGACAATCAACATGACATCAAAACTAATCTTTGGATTGCGAGTTGAGTCATAAATGATTGCCTTAGGTAACAAGTAATTTGAACTTATATTTTAATAAATACTTAATCTTCCTTTGGGCCGACATAAGTACCTAAGAAAATATCCTAATGTTCATTTTATTTGTTACCACATGAATGCCTAAGTTTAGTCAAATGTCAAGATCTTCTTTGGAAAATTCAAGTCATTCACATATTAACTTAAACATCCAACACTTTACAATTTTAGGGTTCAAATAACGTAAATCACTTAGGCGACAATATTATTTAAACAATGAATAAAATTGTCAAAGCATATAATTAATCATAACTTTTTAGGTTTGAAATAATGTAGGTTTTGTTCCAAGGGAAAAACAAAATAGTGCAAAACTTAGAAAAGTCCAAAACCTGTGAACAGTAACTGCTCGGCCGAGTCTTATGAAGTGCTCGGCCGAGCACCTTAATCAGAATGTTTTGGTCAATTTGTCACATTATGCTCGGCCGCTCTAAACAAAACGCTCGACCGAGCTGCTCGGCCGAGTCATATGATGTGCTCGGCTGAGCACCTTAATCAGAAACAAAAGCCTTATTTGACATACAATGCTCGACCGTGCAAAACCAAATGCTCGGCCGCGCAAGTCTTGGTCCGACCGGGCAAAACCAAAAACCCGACCGGGTAGTCAAGAGAACCGGACCGAACTCGACCAAAGGTCCGACCGGTTTATGCCATTTTTGGCTCCTGTTCATGTGCTCGGCCGAGCAGATCCCAAGACTCGGCCGAGCAGTTCGCGCCTTTTCATACGCTCGGCCGCTCAAAAGAAAGGACTCGGCCGAGCAAGACGATTTCTGCACTTCTGAATTTTGTTCAAACTTTCTCAAAATCAATGAATTGCAAGTAGATCCACATGGTATGTCCTTAAAACATAAAACCACGTTATATAGGGATAATCTTGCTTTAAAATTTAGTGGAATCAAGTAAGTAGATCCATATGGTATGCACTTAGACATAAAACCATGTTATGAAGTGATAGTCTCACTTGAACCATTTAGTTTTAATGAACAAAACTTTCAAACCTTTTCTGAATTTTAGATGATGATTATCAGTGCTCTATGAACGAATTAGAGTCCCTAATCAACATTAAAACTTAATGATTCAACAGGGAAAATGAATCAAAATTGAAAGTTTACACTTTCCAAAAAAGAAACTCAAACTTAAACTAAAGATGAGCGGGGCTTTGATACCAATTGTTGGAACAATTTTAATCCCTGAATGCCACACTCACTTTAGAATAGGATTGAGGAAGAGATGAAGCGGAAGCGATAAAATATATACCTGTTGAATCCATGGATGATGTAGGGAGAAATAAGATGAAGAAGAAGAAGTAGGGAATGAAGATCTTCTATGTAATAGTGACTTCTTAATCTCTCAAGTACTTCAATAATGTGAAGAGAATTTAGGAGAGATAACAAGAATGAATAGTTGTTTCTAGGCTTGATGGAAGGGCCTTTAAATAGGAAACATTGTGTCACTTCACCTAGGGACTACACCCTTTCAAGAAGCTTAGTGATATTATATTACCCTTTTGCCCATCACAATTAGGTAATTATATATCCAGGAATTCTACACATTTTATTATCAACTATACTTTATAAATTAACATTATAATCATAATTTTATAAATGGAAGTCTAAATGACTTGTGTTGCAAGCCATGTCCTTACATTTAATCGCAATCCTCTACCTTCTTGTGTTTGATTAAGATACAAATTAATACTCCCATTTGCCAGAAAAGTTATTCCCTCTCTTTTTGTTTCATTTTTATCATGAATAAATTTTGAGCAATAATTTAGCTAGGCTACTTTTAATTATCTTAATGAAAATTTACAACTTGTTAATGATACACCATTATAAATACTATCAATACCAAATTTTAGATTTTTATAAAGATAATTAAAAGTATATTAAATTATTTCTCAAAAGACAATGCTACAGATCTTATGTGCATAGCATCGTCACACCTTACATTAAGCTGAAGTAGCGTTCAAAGCAGTTCGTAGAGTAGAACACGGTCACGCCCATTACAAAGCGACTGAGTCAGATTTTGAAAAATTGGGTGAATCATTAAAATGAAGATATTGATAGAGAAAAACTCAACTTGTAATAAATACCTAGCAAACGCACTAGTTACCGTAGTAGTAACACGCGAAAGTGAGGGTCGATCCCACAGAGACTTGTGATAGATAGTAATTTAAATAGTAGTAAAACAAATAACATAAAATAAAAGATTTTTTATTTATTAAACTAATTAACTAAAAATAAAAATAAACTAATTACACAAAAAAATATAAATAAATGGATAGAGATATAGAGGAAATTTTCTATGGTTGGATTCAAATGTATATCATCAATATGCAAAGCTAATAATATTATCAATCAATGTTGGGGATTCATTCACGAAAACGAAAGTAAAATTGGGCGTTCACACATCCTACAATTTAGTATTCTCCAAATATTACACTTTCTGCAAAGTCCGCATAATATTCGAAGAACCCATTAAAACCCTAGGAATATTGAATCTACAATTTCGATAAGAAATCACTTTGCAAACCTAGATTATATTCTTCAAAAGTTGGACTTTGTATATCTTAATCGATCACTCGAAATCCTTATACACAAATTAGTTAAAACACCAATCTAATCTTCACATTAAATTGTAGCTAGAAATTTTTTATAAAAACACTTTTGAAGAACCCAACAAAAAGATCAAAAATATATTAACTAAAGCATAAAGATTCAATACATGTTACCTCCAATCCATAGATGACGAAATTAAGTCTTCATAGACAAAGAAATAATCTCTAGAATTAATATGGAGGATGTGTAGAATTATGGATTATGGATGTCTATTACAACTAATCTAGGCTAATATTTATAGGAAAAACAAATCTAAACATAAAAAGAGTTGTAAAATAATAAGGAAAAGAAAATGATTAGGAAACAAGAATAAAATCCTAACTAAACAAGTCAAAATCTTCCTTTTCTTCCAAGGTTTGGACATCTTTTTAGGCTCTCCAATTTTGAAATCCGAATTTCCTCTATGGTCCCTGGAATTTTTTATATTTCCATAAAATCCCTCTAATATTTTTAAATGCTAGAAAAGCCCATCAAATTTTGGAAAATCCAAAAAAGTCTTCCAAAATTTGAAAATTCCAAAAAAACCCTCCAAATTTTGGAAATTCCAGAAAAGCCCTCCAAATTTTATAAAATTCCTCTGAAGTTCCTGGAAAGTGCGGCCGCCCAAAATTCCTTGTGCGACCGCCCAATGAAGCTGGGAGGTTTTGGGCTTGGATCCGTGTATATGCGGGCGCATGGTGCTTTGGTGTGCGGTCGCACATTATGCACTGCGACTTGTACATTTTTCATCTGAACTTCTGGAGGTCATAACTTCTTCATAGGACTCCGATTTGGACGTTTCAACTATCGTTGGAAATCTCTTTTTGAGTACTATCCAATGGACTTGGTTTCACAATGGTCACATTTCTTTATTTTTATTTTATTGTCTGTTCTTTCTTGTTCCTTTTCGCACTTTAAAGTTCATTAATCTGGCAATCTTTCTCCTTTTCCCTATACTCATAAACACTCCAAAAAAACGGTTTAAATACCCAAGGTTGAGCATCAAATAAGTCATAGAAGCATATCATTTGGATGGGTAAAAACACATCCATCAAATATCAACTCATCTTTTCTTATCTTGTAGGATATTTTAAAATTTCATAGAGTGTATGGGATTTGTAGGGATCTCCACATCCACCTAGTCCATACTAGCAGTCCTTACATGGGGAGAATAATCAACAGATGAATATGAAAGAAAATAACACCAATATTTGATAACTCAGTTCGGCAACACATGACTACATCTAGGGGCACCAAGCCAGAATATCACATAATAATATATGAATATTGTTACAACTTTGCATATGCAATCACTAATATTTAAGCATGGTTACTCTCCAAGAACAACCTCTATCAGTATATATTATTTCACCCTCTCCCTAAGAGCACATACAACACTATCATAGTCGGGTTGTAGGATCACCCCACATGGCTCTCCTAGGCCCCCGGCCCCCTCCTTAACACTATTTATGCCTCTCTAATGTGTATCCTCGATCTCTCCTTCAAGAACACAATATTCTGGTTTAAACTATGCTTATATAGGTTAGGAGAAACCCTAAATCCATTCGAGGAAAAGATCTCATTGAAATAGAAAACAAATCATGAGTTCAAAGTTTTGTCCCCGGCGAAAGTGTGTCGCAGCACACCCTAAACTCCTTGATATAAACCCAAACTCCTTGATGAATTAGACCCCCTCTTCATTGTCTCCTCATTTTTTAGGACTTCACTCCCAACAATCTCCCACTTGATGACTAAAACCATAACATAATGATCGCCCCCATCAAACTCCCACCACGAAATGAACCTCCATATTGTGTCTTGACAATATCGAGCGCTAAGCTCTCCCTTGATGATGATGATGATGATGATGATGATGAGCCTCCACGCAAGAAATAAGGCGAGTTGAAACCAAGCGACGTTTCAACCTCTCCGTGTTAGATTTCTCTTGCCTCCCTAAATACTCTTCAACCTTGATTTCTCTCACCAAATCTAACTTCGTATTCTCTCCCTAGACCCACATTCCTCGCAATGCTTCCCCATAAAACTCGGACACACCTTGTTTCTTGCAATGTCTTGTCTCGGTTTGATCTTGCTTTCTGTTAGGTACTTGTGACTCATTCTCCTTGTTGTCCAGCTATGAGGTGTCACATCTCCACCCTAACATATCTTCCATTGATGGTGTCGATAGAGTACAATATCTTCTCTTTCCTCCTTGAGCTCCCTCTAGTCGCTCATATCCATCATTTGTGTCAAGCCCTCCTCCTCCCACGTGGTAAAACTGGCTTATGCAAATCATACATACGCCATTGCAAAATAGTGTTCACACGTCTCCTCACCTTGTAACTATTCACCAGTTAACTCCTTTGGAATTGCCTGGAGAACTAGAATTCAACACCCATGAACTGACTATTATCCACTAAGGATTTATGCATCAGCGACCTCTTTTGCTATGCATGTCTCTCCTCTGCATCATCGGTTGCCTCCATAATTGCCTGATGCCTCTCCTCCTCTTATTTATTATTTTCTCCATCGCCTAAATTTGCACTAAGCAAATTTATCTTCTAGCTATCTTTCTCCGACCCAGCTTGAGCTTGACTGCCCTCTAATCCCTAGAACACCTCCGATATATATAGATCTTTTCATCTCCAAATCTCCCCTTAGATCCCCGCAAATCTCATCTTGGATCTATGGTATGATCGACTAAATTTTTGCAACCTCCTTATCATGAATTCCTGCAATGTGAACCATCTGAATCTGCTTCCACATACACCTAGCATCAGAATCTTTTAGATGCATACACTTGAATCTTGATATTCTGCAGCCTCCGTTTCAATCAAATTCAACCCCCTCTTCAAAACCAAAGCTCTGATACCAGTTGTAGGGGATTTTTTTTTCCCACATTCCCCTAGCACATACTAAGAGTCCTTACATGGGGAGAATAATCAACACATGAGTCAACATATGACTACATCTGGGGGCACCAAGCCAGGATATCACTATAATAATATATAAAGATTATTACATTTGTACATGTAATCACTAAGATCTAAGCATGGTTACTCTCCAAAAACAACCTCTCTCACGTATATATTATTTCACCTCTCCTCAAGAACACATACAACACGGTAATGGATGGGTTGTAGGATCGCCCTGTATGGCTCTCCTAGGCCCCCGGCCCCTTGACACTATTTATGGCTCTCTAATGTGTATCCTATCTCTCTCCTTCAAGCACACAATATTCTGGTTGAAATAATGTTTATATAGGTTAGGAGAAACCCTAAAACCATCCTAGGAAGAGATCTTGTTGAAATAGGAAACAAATCATAAGTTTACAGTTTTGGCCCTTGGCTTGTTTTCATTGTTCTACATGGCTATGAGTAACTAGTTAATTCCATCCTTGGTTGAACAAATGAACATTAACATTATGAGGAATTTTGTTCTTATTAAATTATATTGTGATCAAGTATTAATTCCTTTCTTTCGAATTTTTATATATGCACGGTTAGTTGTTTGCTTGAGATTATCTATTTATAGCTATATTTAATGTTGGATTTGTAATTCATTGGTATTATCACTGTAGGTTAAGAACTCCTTAGTTGGCCATCAGAAATTGTAGAATTCCTTGTAAAGAAACTGACTAGATAAAATTCAACCGAGGATTTGAATTGTGCAGTCTCGTTGGTCATTTTAATTCTTAAGGCTATTGTTTAATTGAATCTGTTAGAACAATAAATATAAGAACGATGGTAAAAGAAATAATCAAACATGAACACAAGAATTTACGTGCTTCACCAACTTGGTTACGTCCACATGTAATGGGAGAATATATTATTATTCAATGAGGAATTACAAAAGATGATCTTAACTAATCTAGCTGCACAAATTATTAAGTCTAATAATTCCGTCAACCTAAATCTATATCTTAGATCTCTACTTGTATCTCTTACAGATGACCGGCCAAAAATATGCTAGGGGAGAGGGTAGTATTTATAGTCGTAAATACCTAAATCCCTAAAGGAGAAGGAATCATATTTCTTGTGTACAAAGTAATTGGAATCCTATTTCTTGTGTACAAAGTAATTTTATTCTCATTAGGAAACGTCTTTCTTAATTTTTGAATAATTCTTTATACCAATAAGAAACCTAATTTAACCAATAAACCTTAATCCTTGTACCAAAATGATTTCCTTTTTCTAATTCAAGTCCCAAAAATTACTCGACTTGTCGTGGACATATCCTTAATCAATAGTCATCGATTCAAAGTCATATTCCCAACAATCTCCACCTTTACTTTGAATCTCCCCGAACCATAATCCATATCCACGAACCAACCCCAACTTCACCTTGAGTTGAATCCTTCACTTCTGAATATATCTCTCCACCTCCACCACCGCCTTTGTCTTTGCCAAGACCCCAACTTTGTTCACCCAAGAACAACCATGTTTACTTAGTCAAGCAAACTACTTTTATGGCTCAACTTGTGCAATGATTTATATATCCCTAGAACCTTCACCACAACATTGACCACCATATCCAAAATACCAAATTCACAATCACCAATTTCGAATACCATATTACCCAGAAGACGACAATCGATCTTGTCTCAAACTTCAACGTGCTTCGAACTATTCTTGGATCACCAATGAACACGAACAGACACCCTTAAACAAATCACTTCTCATTCTGGCAATGTATCTCAAACCCCTGATTACTTATTTAGATTTCTTCCCCATAAGCATCTGCACAAACGGAAATTGCACATTAACTGCACGACTACGCGATGTCTACATGAACTGCTATAATACTCCACCAACATGTGCTCTTACTTACATTGTTTCTTTGACCTCTCCATAACGCTGATGAGAGCCAAGAAACTAGCATTGATGTCTCAGAATACCTTTTAGACCATCAATATAGTGTTTCACCGAACACTTGAGACTGTACACCTCTAGAATTTAAGAACCACTTTGCCAACTGAACTTTGTGTATCTATTTTTAGATCTTCGAATAGACTACACCTTAAATCTCCAGATTGTACCTTGTCACGATTACTTTTTCTATCTCAACTCAATGATGATCTTCGAACTAGTTCAAAGAGCTTTGAACCCACTCATTTAAAGGCAAATAGAATGTAATCTTGTGCTTTACCTCAAGCACCCTTTGTCACGCTGGACAACCTTGCTCCTCCCAAGAAATCGGATGATATGCTAAGCCTAACATTACTTAGTGCCTCTAGACCGCCTATCAAGAGAACCGCCCCTTTCGGGCGACTAACAGTTTTTTGTGCTTGGCGAGTTCATTCGGCCGTGAACCTCTCCCATTGAGATAAATTGTGCCAACTCAATCTGAAAATAGTTATCTTGTACCTTTACTCCTTGTAGAAATCGGCTCCACCTTTTCCTCAACTATCTCGCTTTACTCTACCCATGGATCTAGAAGGAACTCATCCACGCGCCGGGAGCCTTCTTCCAATATTAGAAAAAATCACTATTGTCACTATATTCCATAGCAACCTTCATGAGAATATCATCACCAAGACCTACGATGCTTTGTGAATGCGCCTTCTCCTCCAGAGAATCTATCACTTCCTCGCTTCCCTTCCCCTCCTTGTAGAAATTACAAACTTCATCAAGGCTTGGGCTTCTCTTGCTGGAAGATTTTTTAGAATTATTTTTCTTGTTAGAGCCCTTTCTTGCTGCCTTCTGTAACAATCCCTGCTGACTCAATGTTTGTACTAGATTTACACGCCATGAGGGTACCAATAAGTCTTGTTTCTTCAACATGAATTCTGTCTTGATGTGTCCAACCTACACACCTAGATTTCTGCATGAATGCTGCACGTGCACTACACGATCTCTGCATGCGAACTTCACGTGCACTGCACATGAACTGCAGGGCCTTCATCTTGATCTGCCAAAGAATAAAATACTATTCCTCCTCTTGAACTTGTCGATTGTTGATTCAGATCCTTGACCTATCTTCCTATTTCTGCTGTAGAATACCCGGATCTTGTCCTAACCAATTTAGGTCTGAAGCCACTAGTTAGAGAAATAAATATAAGAACAATGGTGAAAGAAATAATCAAACATGAACACAAGAATTTACGTGGTTCACCAACTCGGCTACGTCCACTAACAGAGGGAGAATATATTATTATTAGGGATGGCAATTTTTCCGAACCTAACCCATTTCCGAGACATTCCGGCTTGGGCTGGGCAGGTTTGATAACAACTTTCCAAAATCTGGCGGATACGGGGTAAGGGTTCGGTAGCTTCATGAGACCCGACGGGTCCAGACCCAACCCGTATGACAATATAAAGATTTAATTTCATATTCTGTGCTTACTTTTAGCCATTATTACTTTCCTAACCAGGTATATCTATTGTGCGTGTTTTGATCCCAGGGTTTCAAAATCAAAACAGGCCGTTACAGCTGTTGGGCACACCAACAACAGCATTACTGCCTAGAGCGAGAGAGAGAGCGAGAGGGCATCACAATTGGCGATTGGACTGTGGAGTGGCGATGACGTATAGGTCTCCAGCCTCTGCTCTAGCAACCACCATCCTACGACACGACACTACCGGTCTTCCATAGCTCTGGCTACCTTGTCGTCTAAGGTATCGTGTGTCTTCAATTTTCATGAATGCATACTGTCATTACTCTGAGTGATATTTAGGACTTGATGATCATCTCTTGTTGTTAATTTTGTGATATTTAATGTTTAGATGTGGGTTTTAGGTGTTAGATTAGGACACTCACAGTTAAAGGGGGTAGGAGGAAGTAGTAGTAGCAATCCCTACTAAGAATGGGGATCACTCTCAGGGTTTTTTTTCATGTGCAGCCGAGCAGGTTCGGGTCGGGCACGTGTTTAATACCCCTTGGGTCGGGCCGGGTACGGTGCGAGTAATGGTGTGTTCGGGTTGGGTTCGGGTTTGAGAAAACACAGCCCGTATCCGACCCATTGCCATCCCTAATTATTATTCAATGATGAATTACAAAAGATGATCTTCACCAATCTAGTTGCACGAATTATTAAGTCTAATAATTCTGTCAACCTAAATCTAGATATTAGATCTCTACGTGTATCTTTCAAAGATGACCGACCAAAAATATCCTAGGGGAGAAGGTAGTATTTATAGTCATAAATACCTAAATCCCTAAAGGATAAGGAATCATATTCCTTGTGTACAAAGTAATTGGAATCCTATTTTTTGTGTACAAAGTAATTCTCTTCTCATTAGGAAACGACTTTCCTAATTCTTGAACAATTCTTTGTATTAATAAGAAACCTAATTAAACCAATAAACCTTAATCCATTTACCAAAAGGATTTTTTTTTTCTTTCCAATTCAAGTCCCAAGAATTACTCGACTTGTCGCGGACATATCATTAATCAATAGTCATCGATTCAAAGGCATATTCCCAACAGAACCAAAGATCATATCATAGGGCCTTAATCAATAAGGGTGAATTACAAGAATTGTTTGCCCGATTCGTTTAACTTATGAACTACGTCCGGGAGCAATCGCCAAGCTAATATTTTATTAAATATTCTTTAATATGGTGCTCCAATGTGTTCAAACTCGGAACTATACTAATATAGGCCTACAAGAAAGTCCTAAACGAAAAGTAGGAAGAAATCTAATCAAAATAGGTAACTGAAACAAATTTGGATAGAGAAACTGAGGGTCTGCCCAGGTCACCACATAGGTCCAACCGGACCATGCCCAGATCCGGCCGGGTGCCTAATGCGGTTTGACCTGACCCGTCCCCTGCTGCTCCTTTTTCGGTTTCCTCCTCCTTCTTGTTGTCTCCTTGATCTCTTCTAAACCTCGTTTGATCTTGGACTCCTTTTCCCCTTGTCTTTTTTTTGTTTTAGGACTCTAATACTAACAATCTCCCACCTAGAGACTAAAATCATAAGCAAAGACCCATCATCACTCCCACCAGGAAATGAACCTCCTTCGAACACATTTTTACTCCATATTGACTTGGCGTTTCCGTGCCTCCCCTATTAAGTGATAAGGTGAGTTGAAACCAAGCGACGTTTCAAACCCTCCGTGTTATATTTCTCTTGCTTCTCCAAATCAGCTTCTACTTTGATTTCTCCCCGCAAGTCTAACTTCGCCTTCTCCCTCAAAACCCACCTTCCTCGCAATGCTCCCCCTTGAAACTCGAACATACCTTATTTTTTGCATCGTCTTCTCTTGGTCTGAACACGCTCTCTGTTAGGGCACTTTGACTTCCATACCACGTTGATCAACTTTGTGTCACTCTCCCCCCTAATACACCGTTTCTTGATGTCTCCCCTTTTTACACCAATAGGTCGGTCTTTTAGCCTCTTGCTCCCACCCGAGCGAACATCGATATTGTAGGTAGAGTATAAAATATTATCATTAACTCCATAAAAGATCACCTTAGATCCATCTGTGACCCAAGAACCACTAATGAAGGTTACACCATACACTTCATCATCAAGTTATCCAACATAAATCACCCTCCTCCTCAATTCCGGAACATGCATAACATCATGTAAGTGTAAAACAGCCCCATTAGGTGTCCTCATCATCACATCCCCCTTACCTTCGATCTTCAATGGTTGATTATCACCAAGATAAACAACCCCAAAATCTCCTGGTATCGTTCCATTGACTCTACATCCCCACTAGCATGACAAGAAGCTCCAGAATCCAACACCCAATCTTCACCCGACTGCTCCTCTCCTAGGATTAACACACCCTTATCATCCACCATGTTTTCATCTCCTTCCTTATCCATACAATCATAACTAATATGACCATTCGCGCCACAATTGTAGCACTTGACCGATTTATTTTTCCCTTTTTGGTCCTTCCCTTCCCCTAGCTCTCTCCACCTTAAGTTCCGCTCCATCTACGGAAGTTTATCCTCCTTTCTCTTTCCTTCTCAACTCCTCTTAAAGGTGAGATCTCTAACTTCCGTATACACCAATAGTGCCTTCGACGTACTAATCGTTGTAACAGTTACCTCCCAACTATCCGACAACGATTTGTAGAAAACATGCTAGCACTACATCCGTGAAAGTAATATCAACACTTTTCAATTGGTCCACCATACCTTTAAAACTGCCGATACAACTCGCTGCTGTCTGCCTCTCCGACATCTTTGTATTCGCAAACCTCTTTATCAAGTGCACCTTATTGATATTCGACGGCTTCTCATACATGTCTGACAGCATCTGTAGTAACCCCACTGTTGTCTTGGCCTCCATCGCGTTCCATGCAACATCATCGGTTAGAGCACTCCTTACTGCTCCCAATGCCTTGCGATCCAACGTCTCCCAATCCCCTTGTGATATATCTTCAGGTTTCTCACCTAAGGGTTTATAAAAATCCTTACAGTAATGGTAATCTTCAACCCTTGTCCTCCAAAACCTGAGATTCACGCCATTAAATTTCTCTATCGAGTTCTTATGATTGCTTCACAAAGTCCCCAAGAACGTGATTCAAAATAATCAACGGATGAAACTTTGAATCCTCCTAACCAAAGCTCTGATACCAGTTGTTGGGAATTTAATGGTACCCCGATGAAAATAAGATTAAAAACACAACACTCACAATCACAAATATGAGAGAATCACACACAAAGAACACAAGAATTGTTTGCGGTTCGTTCAACTTATGAACTACGTCCGAGGGCAATTGCCAAGCCAATATTTTATTAAATATTCTTTAATATGGGAATGCTCGTGGATTGTGAAGCCACATGAAATTTGTTTAACTCGTCAGGAGGGACCTTATTACAATAACATTTGCTATGCTTGGGAGTTTATTCCAAAAGCAATACCAGGTCTGAATTAAGGTGTGAAAGTTATAGAGAGCTAAAAATAGATTAAGATCACTACCTAAATGTACCTAAATGGGGTTATGTACTACTTTGAAATGTTAGAAGATAAAATATACACATTTCTGTAGAATTAGCCTTAAGATTCTTATTTTCGTATGAAAGTATCCATGGTTTGTTTCTTTTTGTTTTAGCAGTTTGACTTATCATGCATTTTGCAATGACATTCATAGAAAATGACTTGGTTACCATACTAACGTTAATTCAGATAATTAATAGATAGGGTTTTAGTGGTCGGTCAGGCAATCAGACATGCACAGTTACTGCGCTGAACCACAGAAAAATACCTGAGTGGATCAATGGGTGTAATAGAATTAGAGCGCTAGTTTTCAGTGACATTGCTAACAAAAATCTATATTTGCCGTATTGAATATGTGAGATTGATTACACTATAGAGTTGCTTTACTTTGAGAATATAATTTTATTTATGAGGGGAGGATAAAGGAAAAAAGAAAATGCAGAAATAACAGTTATAATTCAACTTCTAAGTTGAGAACAAAGAAAAAAGAGAGCTATATTGTCAATTACTATTATTATTATTATCAAATGGTCAAACTATTTCAAATCTACCTTTCTCTGCTTCATCCCAGTTCTTTACAGTAGGGATGACCAAAACCGGTTCCGGGCCCGGTTCCGGTTCGGAACCGCCGGTTCCGGTTCGGCATATATGTGACCCTGAACCGGCCCGCGCTTACACCGGTTCCGGTCATCACAATCCGGTTCCGGTACAGTTCCGGTCCGGTTCCGGTTCAATCCGCGCTACCTTTTTTTATTTTTTTTAATCATACAATAATGAATAAACATGTTAAAATTTATTAAAAGACAAGAGATTTTTATTTTATAATACACTAATGAATAAACATGTTAAAATTTATTGAAAAATAAGGGATTTTTATTTTTTTAATGAAAATGCCGATCCGGTTCCGGTTCTGGTCCGGTTTCGGTTCGCCATATATGTGACCCTGAACCGGTCCGCGCTTACCACGGTTCCGGTTACTCCGGTTCCGGTTTACTCCCCGGTTTGCTCCGGTTCCGGGCTTTTCCTGTCCGGTTCCGGTCCGGTTTTCCGGTCCGGTTTGGCCATCCCTACTTTACAGGCCTCATCACATCCATGATATACATGAACATGGGTAGAAATCTAGAGTGTAATAGATATTGATTCAGCAACCCTAATTCAATGTTTGTGGACACAACTGAAATGACTCTTCAAATTCGAGTCCTATGAGTTTAAGATATGCTTGGAAAGATAATTTTTTTTTTTACTTTTTGAAAGAAGAAAAGATTGAATTGCCTTTTAAATGTGGATAACCTTGCATAAATTGGAATTTTCTAGAGAATGTCATTCCCAACTAATAGGGTTGTCATAATTGAAAATTTTCACTACGTGAATTTCGAAAATAAGAATCCATTTGTAAACTGAAAGTTTTGGTAGCTAGGATTTCAGATAAAATAAACACAGAGATGCAGTGTAATCTCTGATGTGGTTCTACTAGAGTCGACACAAACAGAATTTGCAGTGGAATAAATAATAAAAACGAGTTATTTACACATCTACAGCAATATGTTGTAGAGAACAAAAACTTATCTTTATTAAAACGTTAAAGATCGATTACAAATAATGAAATCAAGAGAAGCGACCAAATATGAAAACACTAAATACTAAAATACTAAAACAGTTGTCTAAGACTTAATGATACTCTGAGAAGACGATCCTACGCTAAACAAAGTAGCAAAGATGAAAATGAATCGTTTCTTGAAGAATCAAGTCTATCCTAGAACAAGTACAAAACACGATGTAAACTGCGATGTGCCCGCACATGCACCTACATCAACAACATACGAAAATATTAACAAATGACAACACTCTTGGACTTTGTATGTCTCTCTTAATAATCTGAGTGTGTAAATAATCTGTAGCTCTCTCTCCTTTTATAGATGTGTAGTAGTCATTCAAGATATGACAATGATTGTCCTATAAGAAAAAGATAAACACTAAAGAAGGAAAATATTTATTAGGGTTAGTATTCCATAATCAAATCCCTAAAGAATAGGAAACTAAAATATATCTACATCTAATACATATTTACAATTAATTAATAAAAGAAAATTATATGTAAAATATGAATCTTTTTCCACCAAGAAAGGCGAAAATCCTAAACACATTATAATTATTATTATTTTCACTCGGTAAACAACTACGCACACTTACAATCTCCCCCTGATTTTCGACTTTCTGGGCAAAACAAAATGATAAATCAAACAAGAGGATAATATGCAGTTAAACTCCCCCTCAATTAAAACACTTTTAATCTCCCTTGTTAAAATTAAGGCTTACCCGCATTGTCCACCTTACTCTCCGCTTTACAATTGAAACAACTTACTCTCCCCCTTTTTGACCAGAATGCAAGGTGATCAAATTTGCACACTAGATCTTCAAAGTTAAGAGCTGAGACTGAAACTTCAAAATTCATATCTCAGATGATAAACAAAAATTGTTGTACACTCTGATGAGCGCACTGATGTGTGTACATCATGACAAACATCATTTGCTGGACTTCATGACATTACACAAAAGGACAAATAACGAGATGAACCTGCACACTCAAGGGTATCCACACTCCAAGGGAGAAGAAAGTCTTTAAAGTTCAAAAAATTCTTTTTGATTTTCAAATGATTTGAATTATGAGAAACAATAAAAGGTTAAAACAAATATTTTGAGAAAATTTAGTTACCAAAGATAACACAAAAATCCAAGATAAATAATCCCCCTAAAAACATGCCAACATTAGACACGATAGTATTTGAAAGATTATTAGGGAAGAAATAATTAGCCAAAGAGGGATAAAAAAATAAAAAAACAACCGAGTAATATTTTCACCATGGTCAAGGATGTCCTAAATTTATGTCTAAAAAATACAAGCAAGTGATGTATATATCTCAGTCTTGTGTGGCATGAGATGAAATCACAACCAGTGACTCATATTATCCAAGAACTTCAATGAACGTATTTCCAATCTACTCAGCATCTAGAATGTGCCCACCCCTTTTTTATTGTGGGTATAGATTTGTGGGTAGCTTTCACTCTACATTAAATCCAAAGATAGCCCTTTCTCTTTCAAATGGTCTTCTCAAATTCGAATCAAACTTTTGTATTGAGTTTGTTTGATCACATTTGGATTGACTGCATACAATGGTGGAGCAGCTGTTTCCCTTTGCACCCACTGAGAGATATAAAAATGTGACTTTTAGTCACTTAAACATAGGAAGAGCCCACAGTTCAAGGATCAGACAAGTCAAGAGAGGATATCAAGTGACCACACTGAGATATATAGTGTGAATTAACCTAATATGAATGCCTAATTTAAAAAAAAAAAAAAATACTATACAATACAAGTGAAGGACGATGTCTCCCAATTGGGAGAATGCCATCAAATAACACACAAGCAAAGAGACTTCATTAGAGTGAAAAGTCTCTTAAAATCAATGACCTTGGTGAAAATATAAACCACTTGGTTTTTTATTCTATAAGGTTCAAGGCTAAATATTTTTTCTTAATAAAATCTCGTATAAAATAATGTATAATATTAATAGGGTTAGTACGAGAGTAATGAAAATAAATTCTTGAGATATCAATCATACTTAAATAATCACAAAAAACAATTAAAACCTTACTTTGTATCTCAAAATCAAGATAATCCATCATGACTACCCTTCTGGATCACTCTCAGTGCCGTCGAGAGACGGCTCTGATGCCAATTGAAAGTTTTGGTAGCTAGGATATCAAATAAAATAAACACAGAGACGCAGTGTAAGCTCTGATGTGGTTACACCAGAGTCCACACAAACAGAATTTGCAGTGGAATAGATAATAAACACGAGTTATTTACACATTGAAAGAGTATGAAATACTCTTATATCTAGTTTTGTATCTTTGTGATTCTGATTTAATAAATGTATATATTTAGAGTATATTAATTTTAGGAATTAGTTGTAATTATTTACAAATAGTTTATTTTAGGATAATTATTATTATTTTGATTTACTTGACTAACCTACTAATGTTTATCTTTGGTTAGTATATTTGTTTTATAGGAAAGTTGGACTCTTTACTTGGAAGGTGATTGGATGAAGAAATATTTCCACATCAAAGACTTCATTCAAACTCCTATATATATGGTGTCAACATTCAGCCATTCTTCACGGATTCAGAGATTCACAAAGTGTTACTTTCGTTTTTGAGAGAGTCCTTGTGTTCTTGAGGTTCTTGTTCATCAAGACTTCAAGGTATTTGAGTGTTTTCATTTATTCTAGAGATCTAGAATAGTTTGATCTTTTCGTTGTTTGTTTTTCTTTCATTGTCTTGTATTCTGCAAGACCTATTTATTAATGAAAGTTTTCGAGCAAGTAATTCTTGCTGAAGTGTTTAATTTTTGTCTTTAAAATTCCGCTGCGTTTCTGTGTTTTTCTTTACTGTGTTCGTCGTGTCAACTGACAGGACAACTGTCTTGACAACTGTGAGCACAGTTGTACTCACAGTTGGTTGGTTCCCAGCACAGTCCTAGCCGCTAATTTCTTTCAATTGGCACCAGAGCCTGGTCTCGACATACTGAGATCGATCTTTGAAAGTGGTCATTATGGACTGTACTCATACTCGTAATAAGCCGCCTACTCTAGATGGTTCAAACTATACCATTTGGAAGGCAAAGATGACTATGTACATCAAAAACATAGATCATCGTGCTTGGGTCAGCATTCTAGTGGGATATAAATCCCCTACCATGGAAGTGGCTGATCCAAAAGCTAAAGCTTCTGTGTCTGACGAAGAAAAGAAAGAAAAAAATTTTATTCCAAAACCCAAGCAAGATTGGAATGCGGAGGAAATTGCCCTTGCAAATTTCAATGCAAAGGCAATGGTCGCCATTTTTTATCACGTTGATTTTAATCTGTATCGGTTGTTCTCAAACCATACAGTGGCCAAAAATGCTTGGGACATTTTGCAACTCCATTGTGAAGGGTCCGATAGTGTTAAACAAACTAAGTTAAGAAGGTTGATGACAGAGTTTGAGAATTTGAGAATGGGAGAAGATGAGACAATTCAAAATTATTCTGCTAAATTAATGGACATTTCAAATGAATCCTTCGCATTAGGGGAATCCATCTCCAATGCAAGGTTGGTTAGTAAAGTTTTAAGAACTCTCCCAGAAAAATTTAACATCAAAATCTCTGTCATTGAAGAAACTTGTGATACTCGGACCGTGAGTCTTGAAAAGGTTCTAAGTATTCTAACTACGTTTGAATTGAACCTTGAAGTGCAACAAACTAGCAAAGTAAATTCAATTGCTCTTGCTAGTGCTCTTAATGTGTCCGAAGATCTTGTAGAATTATCAAAGGATATTGATGATTCAAACTTAGAGGAAGATGAATGTGACTTGATCTCAAAAAAATTCAACAAAATGTTAAACAAAAAACGTCAACAAAGGTTTCCCAATAAGGGTATTTCTTCCTCCTCTAAGATTAAATCATTCAAGAAAGAAACAAGTAAGAACAATTTTTTTTCTGAAAACAAAAGATCTATTGAGTCCGTTCAGTGTAGAGCGTGTTTAGGATTTGGACACTACGCCAATGAGTGTGCTAACACACTTAAAAAGAGAGGGATGAGATTTTCTGCAACTTAAGTGATTCGGATGATGACGATCAGACAGCAAACCTGTCATTTTTACGATCATCACAATCCTCCCTCTCTGACAGTGAAGATGAACAGTCAACTGTCATCACAACTGTCAGCTCAAATGGTACTAATGTGTATACCTGTTTTAACTCCACTTCTGCAGGTGAATCTGAAGAATCCTCACAGGGAGAAGAGGATAGTGCCACGTATGAGGACCTCCACAATACATACGTTGAGTTGTTTGCAGAATGGTCCAAACGAATGGATCAACTCAAGGAGTTCAAGAAGGTAAATGAAAAACTCACCTCTGACAATCTGAAATTAAAATCAGAGAATGAGAGGTTGTCGAGTGAAAGTGATGTTCAAAAGGACTCCATAGCTAGGTTAGAAGTCATGCATACAAAGAAAGACAATGAGTGTGAAAAGTATAAAAGCGATCTTGACAAAGAAACTAACACTCTCACAAAGCTTAACAATGGTAAGGCTAAGTTAGATGAAGTTCTAAATATGGGGAATCAAGAAAAATCAGGACTAGGCTATGGAGATCCAATTTTTGTTAAGGAAGGAGAGAGCACTTCGAAAAACAATGAGAGATTTAATGCTAATCACGTATCTCCTCACAAAAATAGAAGAAATAGAAAAAGGAGATACGTGTGTCACCATTGTTTTTCCCCTGGACATATACATCCATTTTGTTACAAGTTGAAACAAGAACTTGGCTTGGAGAAGAACAGCAGCCATCTGACAAGACAACTGTGGGCACAGTTGGAGTCACAACTGCCCAGTCAACAGCAGTCTGCTCCAAAAGCCACATAGGTAAGAAAAGACACTCTAAAGTGTCAAGTGGTGTTTACCTCCTTGAAGAGCAGTGTGGAAGGAGCCTGGTACTTTGACAGTGGCTGCTCCCGCTACATGACTGGCTCTCTTGAGCATTTCAAAGACTATGAAGCCTTTAAAGGTGGAAAAGTCGATTTTGGTGGAGGTGCTCAAGGTGAGGTAATTGGCAAAGGTATGCTGAATGTTAATGGTTTGCCTAACTTGCATAATGTCTTGCATGTTAATGGGTTAAAGGCAAACCTAATTAGCATAAGTCAATTGTGAGATGATGATCTACATGTCAAGTTTGATAAGAAGATATGTGAGGTCTTCAATGATTCAAACAGATGTGTTTTGAAAGGTGTAAGATCCTCTTATCATTGTTACAAGTTGGTTGAAAATCATTCACGTTTTAACTCAATTTTTGATAATGCTCCTGATCTTATTGTCAATTGTGTTGAGGATGATGTTTCAGGTTGCACTTGGGAGCATGAAAGGATTAATGATGAATCTGAACCTAAATCCACGACAGAATCTGCAGATGCACCAACTGTGAGGACAACTGACGATCAAAATGAACAGTCAACTGACATGACAGATGGTCAGACCGCAGCTAATTCTGGTTCAGATTCTAAAATTGTTGAAGATCAAGTAAGAAGAGACAACGATGCTGCTGCAAGCATACAGGGAGACCATCCAACTTCCCAGGTCATTGGGGGAGTGGATAAAGGAATAAAAACAAGAGGGAAACAAATAAATTACCGGGAATTAGTCGGTTTGGTATGCATGAAATCCGCGTACCATTAGGTAAGCTCTTGTTGTTTCGTTGCTAGTTTTAAGCATGAGAATGAGTCAGAAACCTTAAAAGTTAATGATTTAATAAATGTCATGCAAGAGGAAGTGGTAAAATTTGAAAGGAAAGATGTTAGGTTCTTAGTTCGTAGGCCATCTAATGCTGAATTATGGGAGATGCTACTTGTTGTACTCATTTGTTAAGGATGAACCAAATAATCAAGGATTATGGTCTTAGAAGTGAAACATTGAATGTGTTTTGTGATAGTTTAATTGCTCAGAATTTTGCCAAGAATCCGGTACAACATTCCTGAACAAAGCACATAGATATTGGGCATCATTTTATTAGAGATCTCGTTGAACAAAAAATCATTACTCTTGAACATGTAAGAACAACGGATCAACTTGCTGATATCTTTACCAAGGCTTCGGATTTCGAGAGATTTTCTCTCTGACTGTGTGATACCAGTTGACTGCACAAGTGTGTAGACAACTGACTGCATCTGTATAATTATATATTACAGTAACCACTAATCAAAAAAAAAAAAATAGTCTGCATTCATTCTATTTGCATGATTGTCTCTTGTCATCACTTGGTCTTCTTTAGTTCCTTGACTCCGAGTTTTGACCCTTGAATGTGAGATCCTTCTTAACTTGATAATAAAATTATCCTGCTAATTCCTCCGTGCTGTTTATCATGAAGTGGGCACTTAATCTAAGGTTACGGGGAAAACAAGCTGCCTCCAGTCTTTGAAGTTACTACTCATTTAAGAAATGTGCTGAAATGTATTCATACATAACTTGAGAATCAGTGTAACACTGTATTGTGAGAGTGAAAAGCTCCTCCCCATAACTGATTCATAAGTCATAAGCCTTCAATGGGAGTGTTCTAGAGGCTTCATGATTGAAGGAAAATCTCATTGAATTCATGTGTGTTGAAACCGAGTCATGGACTGAGTTGATCATACTATGTCACACCAAAATTGAGACAATCTTCACTTCTGTGTTTAGGCATAATTTTTCTAAGTTTTTTTTTTCTCCCTTGGTATTTACATCAGCAAATTGAATTGCGGTTCTTATTGTTAAAGATTTAATGCTTTCATGTGTTTAACGATAATCTAATGGCGTGATGTTCAAGTTTCATTGTACAGTTGGTGGAAATTGTGATACATTGTGGATAAAAGGATTCAGTTGAATTTGGCAAGTTCTAATTCTGGGACGGATAATTTATCACAAAACATGGAAAAAATTTGAATTTTAAAATCAAAATCCTTGGTTGTTTTGGAATTCAAATGGGTACTTCAATGTTTCTCGGTTCTCCTTACTCCTTGGCATTCCCGAGTTCTTAGGAAGAATCACTGTCCTCCCTTGATATTTCCTCCTTGTCCATTCTGGTTGTGAATTATGGCTTAGTATATCTTTTCCTCATGCTTTCTAGCTTCATTTCTCTCATCTCATCTTGTTCCTATTCTGTAAATGCTCTCTCTCTAACATTTTTGCAGATAAATCCAAGAATTCTAGAGAAACTCTAAGTGATTGTGTGTGACACAAAATGATTGTTTGCCACAGCTCTGATCAAGCTCAGGCATTTTTGTTGTTAAGCATCCAGCTGGTGCTAAGCAACTTGTTCGTGCAACTGTGCGGACAACTGGACAGACAACTGTACAGTCAATTGTACAGTCAACTGGTAAGTCATCTGGTAAGTCTGCAGAACTTGCTGGTCTATAAAGGTTTGCTGCGATGTGAGTTGAGATTGATGATGCTCTTAGAGGTATTTTGTTGGGGAGATTCAAATTTAGGGGGAGTGGAAGATATTTGAAACTTTCTTTCTTTGAGTTTGATGGTTCCTCACAAAAAGGGGGAGAAAGATGTGTTCTAGGGGGAGTAGAATCCATTGTACAAATTCAGGGGGAGAGATTATTGTTTTTGATGTTTTGATCAGAACCACAAAGATAGGGGGAGATTGAAAGAGTATGAAATACTCTTATATTTAGTTTTGTATCTTTGTGATTCTGATTTAATAAATGTATATATTTAGAGTATATTTATTTTAGGAATTAGTTGTAATTATTTAGGAATAGTTTATTTTAGGATAATTATTATAATTTTGATTTACTTAACTTACCTACTAATGTTTATCTTTGGTTAGTATATTTGTTTTATAGGAAAGTTGGACTCTTTACTTGGAAGGTGATTGGATGAAGAAAGATTTCCACATCAAAGACTTCATTCAAACTCCTATATATATGGCGTCAACATTCAGCCATTCTTCACGGATTCAGAGATTCATAAAGTGTTATTTTCATTTTTGAGAGAGTCCTTGTGTTCTTGAGGTTCTTGGTCATCAAGACTTCAAGGTATTTGAGTATTTTCATTTATTCTAGAGATCTAGAATAGTTTGATCTTTTCGTTGTTTGTTTTTCTTTCATTGTCTTGTATTCTGCAAGACCTATTTATTAATGAAAGGTTTTCCAGCAAGTAGTTCTTGCTGAAGTGTTTAATTTTTGTCTTTAAAATTCCGCTGCATTTTTGTGTTTTTCTTTACTGTGTTCGTCGTGTCAACTGACAGGACAACTGTCTTGACAACTGTGAGCACAGTTGTACTCACAGTTGGTTCGTTCCCAGCACAGTCCTAGCCGCTAATTTCTTTCACACATCTACATCAATATGCTGTAGACAACAAAAACTTCTCTTTATTAAAACTTTTAAGATCTATTACAAACAATGAAATCAAGAGAAGCGACCAAATATGAAAACACTAAATACTAAAATACTAAAACCCTTGTCTAAGACTTAATGATACTCTGAGAAGACGATCCTATGCTGAACATGTTCGGTTTACAACACCAACAGAACAATGCAGCAAAGATGAAAATGAATCGTTTCTTGAAGAATCAAGTCTATTCTAGAACAAGTACAAAACACGATGAGGCCTACGATGTGCCCGCACATGCACCTACATCAACAACCTACAAAAATATTAACAAATGACAACACTCTTGAGCTTTGTATGTCTCTCTTAATATTCTGAGTGTGTAAATAATCTGTACTCTCTTCCTCCTTTTATAGATGTGTAGTAGTCATTCAAGATATGACAATGATTGTCCTACAAGAAAAAAAATAAACACTAAAGAAGGAAGATATTCATTAGGGTTAGCATTCCATAATCAAATCCCTAAAGAATAGGAAACTAAAATATATCTACATCTAATACATATTTACAATTAATTAATTAATGAAAATTATAGAGCTTTGGACCCTAGGCCCCCTGAGTGAGATCATAAACCCATAAGAACCCATGGTGAGATCAAAATTCCATATAAACCCAATAAAGCTCAAGAAGACATATATACCCCTATCCACCCGACATAACCCCTTGCAGCCCAACCCCTTCCAGCCTATTTACCTAGTCAGCCCAAGCAGTAAAGAAAAGATCTAGCTAATTACAAAGGACCAGGAATCGAACCTGGGACCAATAAAAAAATTATTGGTGTCTAAACCACTAATCCAAAGGCATATTTTGTAATAAGATTATAATAGTTATTAAATAAAACAAATGAAAAATAATGAGAGTTTGAAAATTAATTAATGAGACTCAAAAATATTCACAAAAATATCAACTTTGTTAATAAATAAAAAATAAAAATAAATTGATTTTTAAACATATAAGGACCTACATATTTTATTAAATTATAATTTTAGTCAACTCCGGTCAAAGTCTTATAACTGATGGTATAAGACAAGTTCTACTCTTATAATTAGAGTATAAATGTCAATTTTTTTACTTTTTTCAACTTTTAATAAAAAATAATCATATTATTTGGTCAAATCTGGTCAAACTCTTATAAATAACATATAAGACCAGTTCTACTCTTATAATTAGAGTATAAGAGTCAAAAAGATAAATTAAATTATAATTGCGCATTATCAAAAATTAATTTTTAATTTTTTTTGCTATCACCCTCCAGTAAATTATTTATATAAAATGATGGCACTATTTAAATCCTTATTAGCAAATTGCCATTATTTGCACTTATGAGACCTTTGAGAGACTCATGAGTCTCTGCTATGAAACCTTGTAAATAGACCGTCATAAGTCTGATATGAGACTTTTTTACATGTCTCATAAAGAATTTACAAGACTTTGATACAAATTATAAGACCTAAAAAAATGCACTTATGAGACCTTTGAGAGCCTCATGAGTCTCTGCTATGAGACCTTGTAAATAGACCCTCATAAGTCTGATATGAGACTTTTTTACATGTCTCATAAAGAATTTACAAGACTTTGATACAAATTATAAGACCTAAAAAATGCACTTATGAGACCTTTGAGAGACTCATGAGTCTCTACTATGAGACTTTGATACAAATTATAAGACCTAAAAAAATACACTTATGAGACCTTTGAGAGACTCATAAGTCTGATATGAGACTCTTTTACATGTCTCATAAAGAATTTACAAGACTTTGATACAAATTATAAGACCTAAAAAATGCACTTATGAGACCTTTGAGAGACTCATAAGTCTGATATGAGACTTTTTTACATGTCTCATAACTAACGTATAAGACAAGTTCTACTCTTATAATTAGAGTATAAGAGTAAAAAAAAATTCACTTTTTCCAACTTTTAATAAATGATAAATAATATTTTTTTTTGTCAAATCCGGTCAAACCCTTATAACTAACGTATAAGACATGTTCTACTCTTATAATTAAAGTATAAGAGTCAATTTTTTCAGTTTTTCCAACTTTTAATAAAAAAAATAAATAATATTTTTTTGTCAAATCTAGTCAAACTCATATAATCGACGTATAAGACCTGTTCTACTCTTATAATTAGAGTATAAGAGTCAATTTTTTCACTTTTTCCAACTTTTAATAAAAAAATAAATTATATTTTTTGGTCAAATTTAGTCAAACTCTTATAATCTACGTATAAGACGTGCTCTACTCTTATAATTAGAGTATAAGAGTCAATTTTTCAAAAGATTATTTATTTTTCAAAAATAACCAATTCTATCTTTTTATTACTTTTAATAAAAAATAAATAATATTTTTTTTTTAAGATTTGCATTAACTATTATTTATTTTTCAAAAATAACCAATTTTATCTTTTTATTACTTTTTAATATATTTGTTTTTTTCAAAATGAAGTAAAAATAATTAAATCAGATATCTTTTAAATAATTAACAATTTCAAATGCATTTTCAAGAAGCCACCACCTAACAATTACCATCATCGTCTAACATCCATCACCACAACCATTTCCGCCACCGTCCAACACCATGGAAATACCAAAACTCCCACAACTGCCACTACAACAGCACCATTAACACTACTAAGTGCAGATCTGACCATAAATTGAAATGAAAAACAAGCAAAAACATTTTTAAAGTCGATATCTGGGCATAAATTGAAGGAAAGAAATCTTCAAATAACATTAACAAAAATCAAAATCCCATAGAAAAAATTCAGATTAATAGCATGAGAACAATCGGCCCCCACCAACACCTCCGTCTACGACTTCTTGACCGCCGGAATTCGAGAATTTGTGATCAAATAGGGGCATTCAAAAAGGAAAATCGAACAGGAAGAGATAACAAGGGCGGTGATTCTCCATCCATGGCTTCTTGAACATCATCATCTTCCCCAAAATTCTCGGCCCCCACCCAAATCTGTGGAGAATCAAGCCAGATCTGTGGCTTCGAATAAAGGGAGACATGACCGGTGTTGATGGCTTGCCGACGAATAAGTACGAGGGCGGGTGAGAAGTAGGCGGGGTAGGAGCACCGGCAACAGAGATGACTGGAGGGGAGTGAGGTCACCACGACAGGGGAGGTAAGGAGCAGAGAGAGAAAATAGAGATTTTGTGTGTGTGTGTGTGTGTGTGTGTTTTTTCTAGAGAGAGTCTCTTGATAAAAAGTAAGCAGACTGGTGAGGGTGGTGAGGGTTTTATTAGGTGGAGGGGTAGTTTTGGCATTTAGAGATTAATGTTGACTGAGTCAAAGGGCCATTGGGTTTTGTTGGAATTTTGATCTGGGCTTAGGGGGTAGGTGGACTTAATCATATGGACTGGGTTTTTATAGCTTTTTGATCTGGGCATTGGGTCCTTATGGAATTATGCCAAAATTATATGTAAAATATGAATCCTTTTCCACCAAGAAAGGTGAAAATCCTAAACACATTATAATGGCAAACAACTACGCACACTTACATAAACTATACTCGAAACTATTGCAACAAATATTTTTTTGCTCGACGAGAGCGATTTTCATTAGAGGCAAAAATTGGAAACACCCAAATTGGACAACAACCAAGATGAAAAGAACAAAAAGGAAACGCCAAAATGAATCAAAGCAACTCAAAATATACGCCCAAACTATTGCAAAAATATTAAGCGCTCAATATATAGAATTCAATTGAATATCTTGACCATTATGAAATTCGATTTAGTTTTGAAAAGGAGGAACCGGAACCGACAGACTCAAACACGGTTATTGTTCGCACTCACAGGTCTGTCACGGGTCCGGTTCTCACAGGTTTAGAATGGTTCCGGTTCCATGGGTCAGCACAGGTGCGAGTATGGGTTGGCCACCTCTACTTCCAAGCATAGTAATAATGAAAATACGTATGAACAATGAACTAGAAATTAGTTACATAGTAACAACATACATAACTTATCCAAATATTCATTAAACACTTGTGTTGGTAAAAATTCAAATTACTATGTCCTTATGTCTGCCCTTCACTAAAAAACTAATAACTTATTTAGAAAAAATTAAATGAGAAACTGAAAAATGAGCTAGAAAATAGATTCATAAAACTTTCCAATGATATGTTATATGCACACTAGAAACTTAATAGAAAATTATCAGATTGCCCTTGAAGTGGACATAAAATTATGTTAATTTCTCTATTATTTTGGACAACATCATTCAAACCAATCTTTCCGATAGTTTTTGTACCGAAAACCCATTCCACCAATAATAGCATCAAGAAGAGATTGAGGGGTTGTTTCCCGTATCATAAGTAACAGTTGTAACTCAACTTTTAAGTTGAGAACAAAGAAAAAAGAGAGCTATGTGTCAAATATTATTATTTTTTAATTGGGTTTTTTATTAAATGAAAGACTTAATCTATTACAAGAGTGTGCACTTCAAAGTGCTAGAAATCACAGCTGGTGGGGTTCAAACCCCCGACCTCTCGTTTAGAACGGAACACCAGATGCCAGTTTAGCAAGAGCTTTTTTGTCATGTGTCAATTGATCAAACTATTTCAAATCTACCTTTCTCTACTTCATCACATGTCTTTATAGGCCTCACATCCATGATATACACGAATATGGGTAGAAATCAAGAGTATAATAAATATTGATTCACCACCCCCTAATTAAATGTTTCTGGGCACAGATTGAACCAAGTTAACTGTTGGGTTAATGCCTTTGAATTTGGGACGCCGAGTTAAAGGATTAAACAACAGAGAGATTTCGTAATTCCGGGACAGAGCGCAGAAGGAAGGTTTCCAAGTCAGTTTTGGAGTAGGTTTCCAAGTCAGTTTTGGACTAGGTTTCCAAGTTCCTAAGAGATTTTGAGATAAACTTTACTAGTATAAATAGAGGCCAGTAGTTTAGATTAAAATCACACCTCAGATTGTCATAGACAAATTATTAGAGTGCTCAGAGCAAGGTCTGTAATTCTACAGTTGCACAGTTAGGAATTACTGTGATCAATAATTCGTGCAGCAGTAATAGTGTGATCTTGTAATCGTTTCTCCAGATTGATAATAATATTCTCTCCCCTCCCCGTGGACGTAGCCAAGTTGGTGAACCACGTATATCTGTGTTCTTGTGATCGCTCGCTTTTCTCATCAAGTCTTTTTATTGCTCTAACAAGTGGTATCAGAGCTTGGTTGAAAAGGAGAATTAGCATCGACGGAAGAGATCCAAGAACGAAGAAAACAAGGTAGCAGTTTCTAGTCCGTTTTTATCCAGCGCAGCGGTGAAGAAAAAGGCGTAGTACATTCGTTCACCGTTGGATCGTGCTAATTTTCGGTGAGTAGCTTCGGGACTCGTAGATCTTCAATCTGAACGGTGGAGATTGGATTTTGATGTCCGTAGCATCCAAAATTGTATTCGGACAGAAGCTGCTGGTGTTTTGTCTTCGATTGTATGCGTTTGGAGTTTCTTGTTGCGATTTCTCTTAGTGGCACCAGAGCTTTGGTTCGTGGTTAGAGATTCAGGGATTCCGCTGCAGAGAACAAGAAGATGGGTTAAGGAACAGATTCGATCGACAAGTTCAATGGGAAGAATAGTTTTTCTCTCTGGCAGATCAAGATGAAGGCTTTGTTGGTAGACAAAGATTTATGGGAACCGTTGGAGATTGCAATCAGGGATCGTAAAGATCCCAAGGGTAAGGCAGTCACCACAGAAGGTACAGCAGAACAGTCAGAGAAGGACAAGATAGCAGCAGCGAAGGAGGTGGCAGCATTGAAGAAGTTAGATCAGAAGGCTCACGCCAAGATCATCAGACAGTTGGATGATGAGATCCTAACCAATGTTGCAGGAACAGACTCCGGAAGCGATCTTTGGTTGAAGTTGGAAGATATGTACATGACACGTTCATTGACCAACAAGTTATACCTGAAGAAGAAGCTATATGATTGTCGTATGACTGAAGGTACGCCCATAAATGATCATCTTGACAGATTTACTTCTGCATTGCTTGAACTGCGTAATATAGGAGTAGTTGTTGATGACGAGGATGCAGACTTGCAGCTTTTAGTATCTTTACCTATGTCTTATGAACATTATGTCGATTCGTGCATAAACCGTAAAGATGGGATCTCTCTAGAGGAAGTGAAAACTTCTCTCAAGACGAGGGAATTGCGCCGAAAGGCGAGTGGGAATGAGGCAGGTACCCAGTCATCAGGTTTGGTTGCTAGTAGTAGCAACAGCAGGGGTTCTAGTGGGAGGAAGAACAATCAAGGTAATTCTTCACACAAGAAGGGTCCGAAACCTGGGGATATCTGTAATTTCTGCAAAGAGAAGGGGCATTGGAAGTTCAACTGTCCCAGAAGGAAGCAATGCAAGGCACCAGTCACAGCAGAGGCCATGACGGCTAGAGATTGCAGTTCAGATGAGGATTATGCTCTAGTAACATCAGAATCAGCATGCGCATCTGATGCGTGGATTCTTGATTCAGGAGTGTCTTACCATATCAGTCCTAGGAGAGAATGGTTTACCGGTTATAGGCAGATAGTTGGCGGTGATATAAGCATGGCTAACAGTGAAGTCTACAGGGTTGTCGGTATTGGTTCGATCAAGGTCAGGACTCATGATGGTAGGGTTGTCACTTTGAACGAGGTTCGACACGTTCCGCATATGACGAAGAATCTGATTTCTCTTAGTCAGTTAGACAGCAAAGGGTTCAGTTTCAAAGGTAAAGGTGGAGCAGTTAGTGTCTGTAACGGTTCAGAAGTGATGCTGAAAGGTCTTAAGCGGGGCTCCTTGTATTTCCTCCAAGGAAAGACGCTTGCAGAGTCGACTATGGCTGCATCAGAAGAGGTGAACGAGGGAGATATGTCTAGGCTGTGGCACAACAGTCTCGGTCACATGAGCACTCGAGAGATGCATGAGTTGACTAACAGAGATCTTCTTTATGGCCATGAGATCAAGGATCTTAAAGGCGTTCTGGATTACATCCACTCATAGAGTTGGGGACCTTCACGTCAGAAATTTCTAAGGGGGCACAGATATGTCTTGTCTATGGTTGATGATTACTTGAGGAGGCCTTGGGTGGTTATCATGGAGCACAAGAATGGGGTCCTAAGGAATTTCAAGGACTGGAAGACAGTAGTGGAGAACCAGACAGAGAAGGAGATCAAGAAGCTCCGGACAGATAATGGTTTGGAGTTCTGCAGTACTGAGTTCGATTCGTTTTGCAGAGAGGTGGAGGTTTCTAGACATCTCACCAGCAGAGGCACGCCACAGCAGAATGGTGTAGCAGAACGAATGAATCAGACATGGCTTGTGGGACCGTTGTGCATGCTCTCCAATGCAGAGTTGTCTAAACGTTTCTGGGCAGAAGCGCTTAGTACAACATGTTACTTGATTAATCATGGACTTCATACCGGTATTGGCCTCAAAGTTCCCTATGAGGTATGGACTGGTAAATCCATGATTGTTTCAAGTGTTGGCGGTGATGTTGAAAAACAGGTGGAGCAACAAGATACTGAAGAGTTAGTTGTACCACAGTCAGATGTTGATAAACAGGTGGAGCAACAAGATACTGAAGAGTTAGTTGTACCACAGTCAGATGTTGAAAAACAGGTGGAGCAACAAGATACTGAAGAGTTAGTTGTCCCATAGTCAGATGTTAATCAGGATCCACCAACAGAGACAAAGACTGAAGCACCAGAAAGTTCAAGTTCAGTTCCTAAAGAACATGGGTTAGCACAAGGAGGGTCTAGAAGAGCTAATTTCAGGAATGGATTTGAAGACTTGGTGTCTTATGCACTGCAGGTTGCTGAGGAAGTAGAGCTCGTTCTTGCGGAACCTTCTATTTTCAATAAAGCAGATACATGTTCAGAGTCATCTCAGTGGTATGCGGCTATGGGTGATGAGATGGAGTCTCTTCACAGGAATCAGACTTGGAAGTTGACTACAAGGCCAGAAGGCAGGAAGATTGTGACTTGCAAGTGGATCTTTAAGAAAAGAGAAAGGATATCCCCGGCAGAAGAGGTCAAGTATAAAGCTCGAGATGTTGCAAGGGGTTTCACACAGAGAGAGGGGGTGGACTACAATGGGATCTTCTCAACAGTGGCCAGACACACTTCGATCAGAGTATTGCTAGCAATAGAAGGAGAGATATACATGACAGAATCGGAAGGATTCAAAGTTCCTGGTAAGGAAGATCAAGTTTGTATATTGAAACAATCGCCTAGGCAGTGGTACAGAGGATTTGACAGCTATTTGATAGCAGCAGTCAAGAAGTCAGAGATTCAGAAGTCGAAAGGCTTATTGGTCGCAGAGATGAAGGGTTTGGGTAACGCGAAGAGAATTCTAGGTATGGAGATCTATAGAGACAGAGCCAAACGGAAACTGTTCTTATCCCAGAAAAGATACATCAAGAAAGTTTCAGAAAGGTTTGGTGGGTCGACAGCTAAGGCTATAGATACTCCGAGTCCAGTGAATGCACATACAGTCGCGTTTGGGCCCAAATCGATTGAGGAGAAAGAGTATATGGCTCCAGTATCCTTTGCTAGTGCAGTTGGTAGTTTGATGTATACTACAGTGCTCACTAGCGACATCATACTCGTCTGTGGAGATGGGACAGAATGTGCAGTCAAGGGTTTCTCAGATTTGGGTGATGTTGACTCAAGAAGATCGAAGACCGGATATGTGTTCACGCTTGGTGGGTCAGTTGTCAGTTGGAAGGCTAGATTGCAGACGACAGTGACGTTGTCTACTACAGAGGCAGAATACGTGGCATTGACAGAGTCCGCTAAGGAAGGAATATGGTTGAAGGGATTGATCAGCAATCTTGGGGTTCATCATGAGAGGACTAAGCACATTGATGTCAGATATCATTTCCTAAGGGATGAGAAACGGGTAAAGGTGAAGGTAGGGACGGCGAACAACCCTGCAGACATGTTCACAAAACTCGTGACGGGAAGCAAGTTCCAACATTGTTTGGACTTGAAGATTGTTCGCAGCTATTAGATAGCAGAAGAGGCGAGGGGGGAGAAAAGGTTTGTTGTCATGGAGATTCAAAGTCAAGGTGGAGATTGTTGGGTTAATGCCTTTGAATTTGGGACGCCGAGTTAAAGGATTAAACAACAGAGAGATTTCGTAATTCCGGGACAGAGCGCAGAAGGAAGGTTTCCAAGTCAGTTTTGGAGTAGGTTTCCAAGTCAGTTTTGGACTAGGTTTCCAAGTTCCTAAGAGATTTTGAGATAAACTTTACTAGTATAAATAGAGGCCAGTAGTTTAGATTAAAATCACACCTCAGATTGTCATAGACAAATTATTAGAGTGCTCAGAGCAAGGTCTGTAATTCTACAGTTGCACAGTTAGGAATTATTGTGATCAATAATTCGTGCAGCAGTAATAGTGTGATCATGTAATCGTTTCTCCAGATTGATAATAATATTCTCTCCCCTCCCCGTGGACGTAGCCAAGTTGGTGAACCACGTATATCTGTGTTCTTGTGATCGCTCGCTTTTCTCATCAAGTCTTTTTATTGCTCTAACATTAACTCTTCAAATACTTTGAGTCCAAATGAGTTTAACATATTATTGGAAAGATAATTATTTTTTTAAAGAAGGAAAGATAATTTAGTTGCCTTTTAAATACCTTGAATAAATTGGAATTTTCTAGAGAATGCTATTCCCCAACTAATAAAGTTGGAGTCAGTCTTATGAAAAAATTATTTTACACTAAGAGATGTGTAAAACCTATTTTACATTAAGTGATTATATTTTACATTAAAGGATGAAAAGTTTTGCACTAAAACGAGCGTAAAACAAGTTTTTCTCGATATTTTTACATAAGGTTGTTATATTTGAAAAAAAAAATCACTCCATAAATTTTGATACTAAGAATCCATCTTTGTAAACTCTACAAGACACTATTGCAACAATTTGTTTTCTCAACTACAACGATTTTAATTAGAGACACAAAGTGGAAACACCCAAATTTGACAACAGCCAAGATGAAAAGAACAAAAAAACACCAAAATGAATCAAAGTAACTCAAGTATAGCACCCAAACTATTGCAACAGTATTAACCTCTCAATATAGAAAAGAGCAAATTACAATTTGGTTACCTGAACTTTCCCAATAGTTGCAATTCGGTTCCCAACATATCATTTTTTGCATCCCCCTTCCCCCACGTTGTCATTTTGTTGCAATCTAATGAAATTTCTGACGGAAACCTAACATCTATTAAAATTTTCTTCCATGTGCCATGCACATGATTTCAGATGGGCAAATATGACATTTCACATGATAAAATAGTCAAAAATAACGGAGATAACACAGTCATAGTTTGCTAACTGAGATAGACCTAAAAGTAATGGAGAAAACTAACTACCATTATTAATTCAGCCACCCCTTCACCCCAAATCTTAAGACACTAGTCAACCACCACCATTGTCAGTCAATCACCACCACCATTAGTCCACCGTCATCACTCCACCACTACTAACTTCAGTCCATCATCAACAACACCAAACCCACCACTACCACAACTACATTATCTAAAAATCCAGAAAATTAAATTAATCCTCATCATTTTACCAGATCTAGTTCAGTGATTGAGGAAAAAACCATAAACAAAACCCATTTGAACAGAGAAATTGGGGTGGGGAATTTGAGAGAGAGAGAGAGAGAGAGAGAGAGAGAGAGAGAGAGAGAGTAGGTCTCACATTTAAGATAGATTTCTAGAGACTGAGTTTATCGTTGGAGGCTGACTGAAGCCAGTAGATCGGAGAAAGCCAATCGCCGGTCGAAGCTTTGCAATCGGTCGGATCTGATTCTGGAAGGTCGAAGCTTTGCCATGCTTGGAGAAAAACTGGACCTTTGGTTTGTGGAGATGACGAGCTAAGCTGAGATTAGTGAAGGACTTGCCGGATCTGGAATGAGGAGGGTGAGCCGGAGGCGGAGGCAGAGGAGGGAGCGAGCGAGCGAGCGACTGAATTTTTTTTTTTTGGGGGGGGTGAGATTTCAATATACCTGGTTAAAAGGGTGTGGGGTTAGAATGTGTCAAAATGAAATAAAGTAAGAAGTCATTTTTGCCCCTCAATAATCATGTGAGAAGTCATTTTTGCCCCCTTCAAAATCATGTGCAAGGCATGTGACATTAATTTTTAACAACAGTTAGGTTTCCATCCAAAATTTCATTGGATTGCAACAAAATGACAATATGGGGAAGGGGGTTGCAAAAAATTATATGTTGGGAACTAAATTGCAACTATAGAGAAAGTTCAGGTGACCAAATTGCAATTTGCCCTATAGAAAATTCAATTGAATATCATTATGAAATCTATATATATTAAAAGTCGAGGCGGAGGGCTACGGATTCGCCATGTGGACATGTTTTGGCTAATATTTGGTTTTGGTGAAGCCACATCATCAACATTCTTAATTATAAGTGGCTCTTGATATTCTTATTATTAGCTAATAATATTAGTTAATACTAATAGTTATTATATAGGTTCACTATTACTATTAATAGTATTAGTTAACTATAATAGTTAATATATAAGTTAACTACTATGAATAGTATTAGTTATCTATAATAGTTACTATATAAGTTAACCATTAATATAAATAGTATTTAGTTAACTATAATAGTTACTATATAAGTTAACTATTACTATTAATAGTATTAGTTAACGTTAATAGTTATTATATTAGTTAACTATATCTATTTATAATACTAGTTAACCATAATAGTTATTTTATAGGTTAACTTTTACTATTGATAATAATAGTTAATTACAATAGTTACTATATATATTAATATTTTACCTTTACTAATATTAGTTAATCCTAACAGCTATTATATAAGTTATTTATTACATATTCTTAAAAAAAAAAAAATAGGATTACTAATATCAGTAAATTTTAATAGTTACTCTCATTATTCCAAATTGAATGTCTTGCTTTGTCCTAAAATGAATGCTTTTTTTTTTAATTTTACCTTCAAATAATTTTATAACTAAAACTTCTTTTCATAGATCATTATATTTTTGGCGAACAAAAATTTTGAGAGTGAATAATAAATATTTTAATGATTTTTATATTATAATTAATATTTTAAAATGAACCGAGTTTACCTTCATTTAAGGATAGATAGAGTATCTTACAGGGTAACTACTACCATTTAGCTTACTATTGATTAATAATATTAAATGATTATAACAGTTACTATATAAGGTAACCATTAAATTTATTATTTATTAATTAGTACCATCATAATAAATTATAATTAGAAACATTATTTTTCTAAAATATTAGAATATTTTATGTAATAATTAAATATTAGTTACTCATACTTGATAGTACTATTAATTACTATATTAAAAATATACATATTTGACAATAACATTCTATTAATGTAATAGATAGGCACATTCTATTGTCCAGTACTATTAAAGTACTATACTAATAAACAGTATATACAAATTATTTTTTTAAAGTGTCTTTTTATTTTTTGACGACTTTCATGCCAGAAGGAGACAAGGATACAGTATACTCCCTCCGTCCCTCTTTAACTTGCAAATTTTATGTTGGGCACATTACTTAAAGGAAAAAGTGAAAAAATTGATGTGTTGTGAGTGTAGATAGTTGAGTGTGAGAGATAAAGTGTGGTAGAGAATAGTAAGTGGATAGAAGTTGTGAGTAAGACAAATGGGTCCCATTATTTTAAAAGTATTAAAACATTTCCTTTTTGAGACTTTGTAGATTAAAGTGGGACAACTAAAATGGCAAATTTTGTAGATTAAAGAGGGACGGAGGGAGTATACAAATAGAGTAGAGAAGAAGATAGGTGAAGAGTCTACATTAATTTAAAATTATTACATCAATTATTATAAGTGTATTAATATTATACGTTTGTATAACTATACTAAATTTAAAATTATTACATTAATTATTATGAGTGTATTAATACTGTAAATTTGCATTAATATAAAATTTATATATAGATTCATTTGCGAAAAAAAAAATAACTATATGCATTCATTTAAGTGCAACTGTTACTGAAATATGAAAAGTCTCAATATAACTTGATACATTAATAATAATTAGGGCAATCGACTTTTTTAACCACTGTACTTTGGTTTAGCTCGCTTTTAACTGTCGTTGTTTTTTTTTTAGCAGGTTTAACCTCTGTACTTAAGTTACGCACTCAATCTTCTAATTGACCTTAACTTCATCCAAAATTGTTAGAAAAATCTAACGAAAACTAACGGAATTAACGAGTAGTCGGTTTGTACTCTTATGTGGATTATAAGGGAGGTAAATTAGGCAAAATCAACCTACCCCGTTTCTTAGAAGCCCGAAATTGCGAAAGAGAGAGGGAGAAACTTAAGGATTTATGGGAAATCAAAGGTATTCCGATGAATGAAGAAGAATCGACCACAGATTTTGTGCGAATTCGAAGGTAAGTGATTCATTCTCAATTCTACCTCTCTTTTTTGTTTTTTTTAATTTGATTGTTGTTGCAATATTTGGAACTTCATTGTTCACCCTTTGAAATTTCTTGAGCCAAAGCTCAATTTTGCCTCGATTTCTTGTAAATTTGCGAATGACATAGATGGTGATGAATGCGGGCTTGATCACTCCTCAATTTTAATGGATACTGACAAAATGAATTGCTAAAATGCCCGAAACCCTTGGCACCTCGTTAAATCCTGTTAGTTTTTGTTAGATTTTTCTAACGATTTTGGATGAAGTTAGGGCTGATTAGAAGATTGTGTTGGAAATTATGCCCTAGGCCCTTGAGAAAGGCTTTACGTTGCATCATGTTCTCATTTGTTATGGAGATAACAACTTTGGGTTATTATATGTTTTACATGTTTATTATAATAATCCCCGTCCCTAGTACTTATGAAGGACTAGTATAAACTTAATTGATGATCATATGATGATCGTGTGTATGTGATACAAATTAAACTTATGGGTACTTGTTGGAGAACTAGTACTGGACTTGACCCACCTATGAGATTTATGTCATGGTCAGATGTCATAATTAAATATCATAATAGTTATATCATTTATCCTTAGACCTGAGATTATCATAGTCTTCCACATGATGAACATTATGTTTGACGTACTCAAACGCTACCCCTAACCGGGTGGTTATAAAGGCTACGATTGGCATAATCGGATTCATGTAGGGAAGAATGATAAGTCAAGATGGGATTTGTCCCTCCCTCAAAAGAGATATCTGCTTGGCCTCTCGATGAGTGAGATTGATGATAGTGTACGGCCGTACCCGAATGAATTGAAGTGTTCAATGTTATTTGCTCATATCAATCTACTCGGGATCGAGAAAGCATTGGACAACATAAGTTGACGTGGACCATGACTTATGTCCAATATGATATCGCGTGACAAAAAGATTGTGATATGTTCTATGAGGATGATGAACGTCGTTAAGTTATATTAATTGGGTAATCATGATGACTTGCTAGAGTCCGCTCATGATTTATGAGTTTGACCTTGATTGGACTCATTACCAACTTGATATAATCTTATGGGGTCACACATAAAAGAACGAATTGTTTAAAAGGCTAAAATTAAGTTTCTGGTGGTGCTCAGCCGAGCACCTCATATGACTCGGCCGAGCAAGAATTAACAGAAACTTGATATTTTTTGGTACAGAGGTCCTCGGTCGAGCACCTTATAAGACTCGGCCGAGCAGGCCCTGTTCAGGTCCATATTTCTGATTTCGTGTTTTGACGGGTTTTGACCTATTTCTCCTAAAAGGTTTAGGACTAATTAGTTTAAATACCTCTGTTAGAACCCTAGTTCTTAACTAAGTGTTTTGACAAATAAATTAAGAACACATCTTGGAGTAACAAAGAAGCAAACTGGAAATCATCAAGACACTCATTACAAACTGATAATGATCAAAACCTGCATCAGTCTTGGTCTACTATCTTCATAATCATATCGAGACAGCTGACCTTCAAGATAGCAGACCTTCAACAAATTGTTCAAATCATCTCAGTCAAACTGACACATAAAGTCAAAAGTCAAAAACACTGTTCACAGAATTTAATGACTGACATATATATTTCCAAGATATTGAAGGCCGTTGGAACTCAAACGGATATAATATGAAGACCTATAAATAGAGACCTCTGCACAACTGAAGACTCAACCCTCAAAAATACATTGTCTTAGCCATTACACAATTTGTTAAAAGCCTCAAAATCAAATCCAAATTGTCAAAGCACTCTTGATATTTATAAATCTGTGCTAATAACAAAAACATAGATCTCACATAGCTACATAAGAGCCAGTTTAGAGATCACCAAACCTTCACATTTGTGAAACCTTTTTCTTTTTCTTTTTCTGTACTTTGCAACAAGTACAAAGCTTAATTAGTGAGGCTAATTAGGTTAGAAAATTCTGAGGGAATTTTCTTGCAATTTATTGTAATTTCTTGACAAAGTATTATAGTGGATTGCTTCTTCACTGTTGAGGACAGTGAGGCGTGGATGTAGGAGAGTTGCTAAAAGCTCTGAACCACGTTATATTGTTGTGTTTGTGTCTTCTTATCTCACACTTATTCACACACTTATCACATATTATTTACTCATTAAATTCTTCTATTTATTTATCTTTTATTCCGCTGCATAACTCTACATACACACACTGCACCTCAAGACAGTCGATCTACTCTGTCAAGACAGTCGACCTCTTGTGCACTAATATTTTACCTGTTTAAGTGTATATTAAGGAACAGGTTCTTTCAATTGGCACCAGAGGTGGTTTCTAAAAGACTTAAGTGTCTTCAAGCTTAACATCTTGTGAAGGATCCAGAAGCACCAACATCATGCCTCAACCAAGAAGAAATAATGAGAAAGACATTCCACATGTTGATGATTGTGGATCATTTGAAATTTTCTCCTCCAAAATCAAAACTTACCTTGATTCAAACAGTGTTTGGAACTGGTTTGTGCTTCATGAAGAAGTCAAGATTCCAACTCAACCTGACACAAATGGAGGAGAGGACAAATACAAGACACCAGACTTATGGACTGAAACTGAAAAACACTTGGTAACAGCTAATCAAAAAGTTAAAAACATCTTACAAAAAAGTGTTAATGACTCTTTGGCCCAAGAAATTGGGAAAGTTGAAACTGCTAAAGAAGCCTGGGATTTAATCAAAACCAAGTTTACCAAGCACACAAGTTTAAGAGCACAAAACCTATATAACCTATTAAGGCAACTTGACAACTTCAAGTTTGCTGCTGGTGAAAGAGTGAGTGCAGCTAAAGACAGATTTGAAGATCTACTTAGACTAGTGTCAGATCATGGAAAGAAACTGGATCAACAAGATTTATGTCTAAAGATCTTTTCTAGCCTTCCCCAAGAATATGAAAAAGTAGCCTTACCAATAAGAGAAGGTATTGAATGGCCTACCATGACTGTTGAACAGTATTTTGGCAAATTGGAAGCATATGAACTTGAAGGAACTGTCAAATTACCCACCATTGCCTCATCCTTATCCAATGCTCACACCATGGCCCTTGCTGCACAAGAAGCTCCTAAAGCTTACTCACAACAGGACATTGACTCCCTAATCTGCAATGCTATTCAGAAAGTCAATCTGTCTCAAAAACCTGAAGTCAAACCATTGACTCAAGAAGACATTCCTAGCCTAATTACCATAGCTGTTAAAAATTCTATGAGACACCAGAAAAGAATGTTTGACAAAAGAAACACAGCATCCACTTCTAACCAAGTCCAAACTGAGAAAAAGGATGTCACTTGCTATAACTGTGATAAATTAGGTCACTATTATCAAGAGTGCCCTGAACCAAGGAAATCAAGAAACTCCTCAACCCAGAAGAAGTTGTCTTATTCTAAAGATATTATACACAGTTCTAGATGCAATTGCTTCAGCTGTGCTAAAGCCAAACTAGGTGAAAAGAAGGAACAGGTCATGATAGCAGACCTGTCAAAATTCAGTGATGATGAAAGTGAATCCTCAGACTCAGATAATGACATGGATGCCATGATATGTCTAATGGCAAATGAAGGTGAAGACTCAGAAAGTGAAGAAGAACTTGAAGCCCTTGCAGCTGCAGAAGAACTGAGAGAGGTAAGTGACTTTAATTCTCTTGATCTTGAAGGTCTTAAAAATTTAGTTTGCACCTTATTTATTCAGAGAAAGAAAGAAGAATCAAGCCTTAGGGTCTTAATAACTGAAAATTTGCAATTTTCTAAGGATCTAGAAAGCCTCAAAAACAAAAATACCCTTCTTGAAACCCAAAATCTCACCCTCCAAAACCAGAATAAACAGCAAGATGACGAAATAGTAGACCTTCATGCTGATGTATTCAATGCCAGAAATAAACACCTCCAAATCAGCAGTAAACTAAAGGAGCTCAACCTTAGAATAGAGACACTGAATGATGAAAACCAAGCATTCAAAGCAAAAATTGAATCTTGGAATAAATCAAGTTCAGCTATGTCTCATTTCCTCTACTCTCAAAGGCATCCCTTTGACAAAACTGGACTAGGTGCAAATAACCCAACCTTGATTGAGTACAAATTACCTGAAGGGGAAAGGAAATTTGAAAAAATGTTACTGGTCAAAATGGGAGACAAAACAATAAGGAAACCCATCTATCCTGTCCAAACAAAACAGGATGTGTACGAGGCTAAAGGAAAAATGAAAGAGGTCAGCTATCATGACCAAGCTTCCAGTAGTAATATTCAAAAGACCAATTCCAACAACAAAAATGATGATCCTAACCCTAAAAGGCAATCTCAGACGTGGAAGAACAATCAAACTGGTCAATACAACTACAGACAGCAGACCTATCAAGGACAATCCAGAAGACAGCAGACCTATCAAGGATATCCAAGAAGACAGAAGACCTATCAAAACAGAAACACAGGAAGAAAAGGTCAAAACTATAGCTCTTCAAGGACCCCTAACACTTATACCTCACCCAAATCATACAATCCTTACCCACATCATAACTACCATCATCAACAATTCAGAATGACACCCTATATGTACCAAATCCTATCATACCTAAATTCATTCAACCAAAAATCCTTTGTCCCAAAGAACAACAGCACTCCTAAGAAAATTGTAAAAGTTTGGGTCCCTAAGGCTGTCTAACCTCCTGGACCCATAATTCAAAGGGGACCATGTTTATTTTTATTTAATTGTTTTGTAGGACTTTAACAAGGGAATCTGGTACCTAGACAGTGGATGCAGTAGGCACATGACCTTCAACAAACATTGGCTGCAGAACTTCATTTCAAAAGATGGTCCAAATGTTGTTTTTAGATATAACTCTCAAGCCAGAGTAAAAGGATATGGAGATTTAATCACAAAGAGCATTATCTTATCAAATGTGTCTTATGTGGAAGGCCTCAAGCACAACTTGATTAGCATCAATCAGATCTGTGACAAATGATTTCATGTTGTGTGTTCTCATAACCTGTGTCAAGTCAAGAATTCCAATGATAAAATCATTTTAACTGGCCTCAGAAAAGGAAATGTGTACTGCATATCTCTTGAAGTGACTAAATCCTCTAATGCTATGTGTCTACTGTCTTTTAATCAGTCTGATTTGGTATGGCTCTGGCATAAGAGATTAGCCCACTTGAATCTCAAAAGCATAGCCAAACTTGTTGCATCTAAACTTGTCAAAGGACTTCCAAAAATTTCCTTCAAAAATGACAAACTGTGCAATGCTTGTCAGTGTGGAAAACAACAAAGGACCTCCTTTAAAGCCATAAACAGATTGGATACAAAAAGGCCTCTTGAACTTCTTCATATGGACTTATTTGGACCAATCAGAACTAGAAGTCTTGGAGGAAAAAGATATTCTCTAGTAATAGTTGATGACTTTACAAGATTTTCTTGGATCATTCTCTTAGAATCCAAATCAGAAACACTTGGTCATCTTGTCAAATTGATAAATCAAGTGGAAAACCTAAAAAGCATCAAAGTGGTCAGAATAAGGTCAGATCATGGTACTGAATTTGATAATACTGGAGTTGAAGATTTCTGCAATCAACAAGGAATTAGTCATAACTTCTCAGCCCCTAGAACTCCTCAACAAAATGGAGTGGCTGAAAGAAAGAACAGAACTATATGTGAAGCTGCAAGGACCATGCTATCTGAAAACAACCTCCCTAAGTATTTTTGGGGAGAAGCTGTTACAACTGCAGTCTATGTTCAAAACAAGACCTTGATTAATAAATTCCACCTGAAGACTCCCTATGAATTGTGGAATGAAAGGACTCCAACTATTTCTTACTTTCATGCCTTTGGAAGTAAGTGCTTCATTCACAATAATGGGAAGAATAATTTGGACAAATTTGAGTCCAAACGTGATGAAGGGATATTCCTTGGCTACTCTGCTACCAGCAAAGCATACAGAGTGTACAATAAAAGAAGAATGGTTGTTGAAGAATCCATCCATGTGGATTTTGATGAATCTCCCAGTGCCTGGGATGAAAAGATTAATGAGTTTGATGAAACTCTTGGAAATGTTGATTCCATGCCTGAACCTTCACCCATTCTCTCACAAAATTCTAAAAATGACCAACTCGATTATCTTCCTTACAATCTACCCAAATTATCCCCTGAACCCTTTCCTCCCTTCAGCAACCTCAAAATCAATGACATTCAACCCTCACCATCAGTTGCAAAAGATAGAACTACCCTAAATAATCCTGTTTTCATTCCTGATAGTAGCCTACTAATGATAGTGGACCTACCAATGACAATAGACCTACTACTGATACCTGTCCTATCCCAACTAACTTGACTGGGATAAACTGTAAGCCTAGCACATCTACTCAAGAACCTTCTATTCCTAATCTGACTAGATCAATTCCTATTTCCAGCATATACATTGATCTCCCTATTTCAAGAAACTTCAACAATAATCACCCTGAGTCATTAGTAATTGGTGACATTGCCAGTGGAGTTCAAACAAGGTCAAATCTTGAAGATAAAGCCTTATACAGTGCCTTCATATCCCAGATGGAGCCAAAGAATATCAATGAAGCTTTGCTTGATGCAGATTGGATTGAAGCAATGGAGGAAGAGCTTGAACAGTTTGAAAGAAACAAAGTTTGGAAACTTGTTCCTAAACCTAAAAATCAAACCATTATTGGAACTAGATGGGTGTTCAGAAACAAGATGAATGAAGATGGTACAGTCATCAGGAACAAAGCAAGATTGGTAGCTCAAGGCTATAGACATGAAGAAGGTATTGACTATGATGAAACCTATGCTCCAGTTGCTAGACTAAAAGCAATTAGGCTGTTTCTTGCCTATTCATCATCCAAGAATATGACTGTATATCAAATGGATGTTAAAAGTGCATTTCTAAATGGTGTTCTTCATGAAAAGGTCTTTGTGGCACAACCTCGTGGATTTGAATCCCCAAAATTCCCAAATCATGTTTACAAACTGGATAAAGCTCTGTATGGACTCAAACAAGCCCCTAGAGCTTGGTATGAAACATTATCTAATTTCCTACTTGAAAAAGGTTTTTCAAAAGGGCAAATTGATAAAAATCTGTTCATCAAAAAGACCAACCAAGATATTCTACTCATTCAAATTTATGTGGATGATATTATATTTGGCTCAACTAATGATGATCTCTGCAAGGAATTTGGATCAATAATGCAAGAAAAATTTGAAATAAGCATGATAGGAGAGCTCACTTTCTTTTTGGGTCTGCAAGTCAAGCAATTTCCCAATGGAATCTTTATAAATCAAGGGAAATACACTAGAGATATGCTGAAGAAATTTGATATGCAAAATGTCTCTACAGCCAAAACTCCTCTATCAACAACTGCAAAATTACATGCAGATCCTGAAGGTCAAAGTGTGAATCAAACTTTGTATAGAAGCTTCATTGGATCTCTTTTCTATGTCACTTCCTCTAGACCTGACATTATGTTCAGTTTTTACTTATGTGCAAGATTTCAAGCAGATCCTAAGGAATCTCATTTAGCTGCAGTAAAAAGGATTTTAAGATACCTTAAAGGGACTCCTGATTTTGGAATTTGGTATCCTAAGGAATCTCCTTTATCTCTTATTGGATACACTGATTCAGACTATGCTGGATGCAACTTGGATAGGAAATCCACCAGTAGTAGTTGTCAGTTCCTTGGCTCAAGAATTATAAGTTGGTGCAGCAAAAAACAAACATCAGTGGCTACATCAACTGCAGAAGCAGAATATGTTGCTGCTGGCCTATGTTGTTCACAAGTCCTTTATCTCAGAAATTTGTTGGGTTTCGTAGTCACATGCGCAGCGGAATTAAGCATTTAAAATTTAATGAAACCCAAAGCCCATAGATCCATTCATATGATTAAGTCAAATACAATAATATGAATACTAGAATACTAACCCTTGATGCCTTTGATTTTGCAACCTTGAATTCGATAGAGACTTGAAAACTTGATCACGATCATAGTAATAATCACGAACTTTGAAGATGATAAGTTTCACCCTCTAGCGGTATCCACACCACGAACGAATATCAAGAACACTTGATCTTGGTTGCTAGACCAAATTATGAAACACGTTTTCATAATTAATATGAACTATATGGAATTTTCTTTGTGCATAATTTTGTTCTTCAATCTAGGATTTCTTAGAACAAAATAAACTCTCTCAAACTCTTTGGAGACTTGCAAAAAAGCTTAGGTTCTGTTCTTGGCCGAATTTTGATGTTTATATACAAGTTAGACCTATTCCAAATAGGAAACTTGTGTCTAAACCCATCCAAAATTCCTTTCCAAATCAAATTAGGAATCTGTCCCCGACAGTACTGTGCGGCCGCCCAAACTGAGGTGTGCGGCCACCCAATTTCTTGTGCGGTCGCCCAGCCCATTTGGGCGGTCGCCCAAAGGCCCAGAAAAATCCAATTTTTCCAAATTTCCAATATAGTCCTTATTTAGGATTCGTTCTATTGTGTGTGACCCTCTAGGATTATACTAAGTTGGCAATGGGTTCAAACATGAAACCATAAGATATGATTAGGTTCTAGCAAACCGTCATACCTACCCAAATAGTATAACTAGATACAAGTTCGCATTCCTTTTAGAACATGTCATAATCCCTTTGTCCACGATGTCATTGAACACAAGTCATGGTCATCAAGTCAACTTGTATTGTTCAATACTTTCTCGATTCCGAATATGTTGACAATCCAAATGACATTGATCCAATCAATCCATTTGAGTTTGGCCAAACATTTCATCAACATCATTCCTTCGAGGGGCCCAAGCTTGACATCTCTCCGAAGAGGGACAAATCCATTTGGCTTATTATTCTTCCCTACGTGAATCCAATCATGCCAATCATACCCTTTATAACTACCGTGTTAAGGCAGCGTTTGAATATGTCAAACATAATGTTCATCAAGTGGAAGACTATAATAACTTCATGTCCAAGGATTCAAATGACATAACTAATATGAGATTTATATATGACATCGACCATGACATAAATCTCATACCGCGGGTCATGTCCAGTACCTTGTTCCAAACAAGTACCCATAAATCTAACATGATCATCCCATGATCATTTAGCCTTTATACTAGTGCTTAACAAGATCTAGGGACGGAGATTATTATAAGCAAACACGAGCCATAATAATAATCTTATTATCTCTTTATCATTATGAATAAAATGATAACTTATACAACGTTTAACAAATGTGCCTAGGGCACCAACACCAACAATCTCCCACTTGCCCTAGGCCCAATTCCCTAGGTATCCAATACCCATGGACCCAACATGACCATCATGTCTTAGCTTGTGGAAGTCCCATTGTTTAGTGTGTCTGTAACGTTATCATTAGTAGGTACTTTGCATATATGTACGTCTCCCTTATCAACTATTTCTCGAACGATAAGAGAACGCCTAAGTATGTGTTTGGATTTAGGATGTGCCCTTGGTTCCATTGCTTGATTAATAGCACCACTATTATCACTAATATGGTCTATTGGATTAGCAATACTAGGAACCATCTTAAGTTCACCATGAACTTCTTAATCCAAACGACTTCCTTTGCAGCATCCAATGCAGCAATATACTTAAATTTAGTTGTAGAATTTAGTGACTCTGCTTGGAACCATTCCAACTTATAGCTTCACTATTATTTATAAAACTCAATTGCGATCTTTTATCATCTTTGTCGGTTTGGAAGCATGCATCCGCGTACCCATATACGACGAGACCATCTTCCATCCCTTCATAGATCAAAACAATTCTTCAGTCCTTCTAAAGTGCTTTAAGAACTGTTTCACAGCCATCCAATGACTCTCACCGGTTATCGGATTAATATCTTGTCACGCCCCGAAATCCGACATTGCACGGACCTCGAGAAGTGACGAACGAAATCGAATATCAAACGAAACTCCAAAATGTGAACTGAATTTTTCCTCTTCTCATAAACAAACCAAAACTGTACAATACAAAAACTCGAAGCGAGTACATCAGAGCAACTATCCTCTGACCAAAACTCAATCTGAATAGTCCCAAATATTTACAAACTCTAAAACTGTAACAACTTTACAAAAGTTATCTATACATAGCAAAACAATACATGTATCTAAAGACGTAAAGTCCCACTCAAGCTTCATAACTTTACTGCAAAACCTTCATGTCTCAACGACACTCCACCTGGAAGGGAAAGGGTTAACGAAAAGGGTGAGCACAAATTGCCCAGTAAGAGACTTGCCAACACAAAGGGGTGTGGCACTGTATAGAAACCCAACCAAGAACGAATAGCAATAACAAACCCAACCACCCAGTATATAAGGGAGGAGCCGAAAGAGTACAACCGAATCAAACATCAAATCAAAGTTCCGAAGTCAAATTCCATTAAACACTTGAGTTGGCCAAATGCCCAAAGTCAAAGTTGATTCTTCATCATAGTATCACTTGCGCAAATGATACTATGACTAGGAGTCACAAATATAACAACCGGTGTTAAAGTCATCTCTTGTTGAGGAATTCAAAGTCAAATACTCAAAGTGTAAATGGCAGAGTAGCTAAAACGAATAACCGAGTCCAAATGAATTGATCCAATAAACGATCACGAATAACAAATCAAACCAATCTGATAATTCCGAAGCCAAAGAATGAAAGGGTACAAGGTTGACAAGACCCTTACCTCGAATCCGAGCTAATCCAAAACAATGTATTCAACTCAGCTTAAATGTCTCAATCTAACATAGCAAAAACATAAATGGTACAAGAGTTAGTAACCATTTAAATACAATTCAAGTATCAATAATTTCTAACAAATTATATAAATACTACCATAAGCATAAACATCTATATGGATATTTATGATGCATCTATCATAATTTAGAAGTACACAGAAAAAATACTTAAATAAGATTCAAGAATCACCAACTTCTGAATTCTGATGAATTAGATATCAATTATCAAAAGTTTAGTCAAATTTCAATTCGTCCTAAATACAACAGTCACGAAAATAACAATACTGGCACATTTCTATAGAGTTTTGACACCTAAAAATAATTTTAATGAAAAGAGTATGAAAAACTAATGAATTTAGACTCAAGAATCACTTGATTCCGAGTCCGAATGATTTTTTTTTATGAATTTTCAAAGTTCATTCATTTTTCAAATCCCCAAAATTATAAAATGCTGTAAAAACTAAAGTTCTGAGACAAATATGCACTCTTTCTGATTCTGAAACTTTTTCCATTCAAACGCTCTCCGAAAATTAGTCAGAATGGACTCAAAAATCATGTCATTCCGATTAATAACGAACAAGTTATAAGCTTAACTAGTTTTAGTAACATGACAGTGACCAATCTGTAATTTCAGTAATACAAGGGACTTAAACAGAATTTGCAGGAACAAAGGAACCAAACTGTAATTTTTGCATTTGGTCTTCTTCAATATCAGAAACTTCTCTAGCAAGTTTTTCTCACATTTAAACCCATCAATTCAGCCATGAATCATTTCCAATTTACTAATAATACACAAACCCATTTCCAGTTACAATCTATTACCAAATTAAGCATAAACACACTTAGATTATCTCAAAGGAACATCATTTTTCATCAAATCAGGTCCATCTTCATAGTTACAGATACACAAATGCATGAACAAGGCATCCATGGAAAATTCAAGCCTATACTCACCTATACCAGATTATGGACAATCAATATGTAATTAACATACATATAATTGATTAAATCAACCCAACAACATATTAATATCAAATATTTTACAAAAGTGAAACCAAAACTTGATTAAATTTTGAAATTGATCCATCGTTACCAACTAAGAGATGCACATACTCATAGCACAGAGAAATACACACAAGGAAAATAAGTACTACTTACAATTTTCAACACAAATTGCTGTCCGATTTCTTTTCGTTCCTGTTCTGTTCTGTTCAGTTTATTTTTTTGTTCTTTCTTTTTCTCTCTCTTTGTGATAGTCTCCATGTTAGTAATGAAAAGATAATATGTTGCAAGATATGATGATATTAATACTTGGTTAGATTAGTTAGATGAGTCACTATGTAGCCCTTTCTCAATTAGACTAACACCTCAAACTTTGGCCACGTATGAAACAAATGGGACCCACAATATATATCCACATAACCTCCTGAGCCTAGAAATCTGATTACATTCCTTTTATATTTTCTTTTCAATTTACTTGATCACACTTTCACACTTATATATTTATAAAGTGGCAGTAAAGTTAAATTTAACAAATTTACTCCACCCATCTCAAAATAAGTTGCACTAATTATTAAATAACTATATTTTAAATGATCATATAATTTATAAAATGCTATTTCAAATTAACCACTAATGCACACATTTAAAAATTGTCAAGTACATATATGCAATATGGACCGATTAACTGGGGTGTCACATATCTACTCGTCATGCTCCAAGCATTAGATATATCCGCCTTAGTACTTATCATGGCATCATGGATCCAATTGCCGAAGCAAATGGCATCTCATTCGTTTTTCTTATGCTCATCTTTTGTCTTTAGGACATTGAGTCTTGCTTAGAGAAACTCCATGTAACACTGACAAATGTCCTTTCTTAGAATTTTCCATGCGAAATCTTCTTATGACTTTGTCAATGTATGTACATTGGCTTTAAACCATTTAGCTTCCTTGATCTATCTCTATAGATCTTAATGCCAATGACTTATGCTTCATCCATATTCTTCATTGCGAAACACTTTCTTAACCAAATCTTTACAGATTAAAGTGTAGGAATGTCGTTTCCAATGAGCAATATGTCATCCACATATTAGATAAGGAGTAGCATCATGCTCCCACTAATCTTCTTGTATATACAAGATTCATCTTCGTTCTTGATCAAGCCAAGCTCTATGACTTATCAAAACGGAGATTCCAACTCCCAAAAGCTTGCTTCAATCCATCCAATGAATCTTCGCAACTTTCATACCTTTTAGAATTTTCTTGACTATCAAAACCTTTAGGTTGTATCCAATACATCCTTAAGTGAGTTCCCGTTGAGGAACGCTTGTTTTGACATCATTTTGTCAAATTTCATATTCCAAATATGAACATGTGACTATGAAAATTCTAATAAGTTTCTTGCTACCCATGTAACATTTTTCTCCAAGAAAAGTCATTCATCTCCTTTGGTTTTAACACCTTAGGTTAGAATGATCAAGTTCCAAACTTGATTATTATACATGAATTGCCTTTTAGATTTTATGACTCCAAGCCATTAATCTAAATGTGGAGTTGATATTGCATCTTTGATAGGTGGTAAATACTTCATTCTAAATGAACTTTACCTCAATACTTTCTATTTCGAAATATCCAATATTTCTAATAGATTGTATCCTATCATGTATCGCAAGTATTTGTATATCTTGAACAGACTTTTCACCACTCCTTGTGAAAACTTGTTCAACTTCCATCTTAGGTTAAAATATATTTTCTAGGTCTCGAACCATTCGAGATACATTTTACTCCCACTGATTCTTTTAGAGATAAACCATTTATCTAGAAAAGTATCATCATATTTAACAAACCATTTGTTTCTTATGAGTAAAATTATTATCCTCAAGTTTCCTTAGGATATCCCATGAAAATATATTTATTAGATTTAAATGTGAGTGTGTCCCAGACAACTCCTTTCAAAAAGGTCTCACCATCTTAAATCTTTATGAAAGACAAACCGAGTTTTCTTTCACCAATTAACCTCTTTTGATGGAATTCAAATTAGTGTAGTTACAGCGGTTTGTAATACATAACCCCAAAATTAATAATGGAAGATCAATTTGACTTTATCATCTAATGAACCATATCCAATAAGGTTATTGTACTTCCATACAGACACATCATTTAAAATGATGTTCTTAGTGAAGTTAATTTGTGAAACCATTTCACAACTTTAATGATGACTGTCAAATTCTTGGTTCAATTATTCGTCATCATGATCCAATCAGAGTCTTTGAATAGTTTTACCAAGTATAATAAAAAAAACTTCTTTTAGCATTGCTTCTTAATGCACCATACACATCAAAGTGTATTAGTCAATTAAGATATTAGCCTTTTACCAATCATAGTAAAGGATGTCTTGGTCCAAGTAAATAAGATTTGCATAAATCATGTGATTCCAAATCATATGACTTAAAACTCCGTCCCATGGAATTTTAAATATGCATCTTTGATTTATTTGATCAAAACAATAATGCATAAAGAATTTTAATTATTTATGTTATAGCTTTTATTACTTTGTTCTTCAAGATTTAGGATATAAGATTTATTTATATGATAACACAATGAAGTAAATCATAATAAATAAAGCACTTTTCTTATTCCAAACAAGAAATTAATATCCTTCATTATCTTTTAACAAAATGATGTTTTCTACTTCATCAGTAAAGTCACTTTACAAGTGTAATGTTGCAACCATTGCATCATTACCGTTTGTAGATAAAACTTTACTATAAGTAGTCTTTCTTTTTACTAATTATTCTGGTATCTAATACCCAATAATTAAATTTAGAAAGAATAATTTATAACATAAAATTCTCAAGTGGTAGTCCCACTACCATTCCTTTTATTGATCATCCAGAATTTTGACTACAATTCTAAATGGTCAATCCAATTGCCATTTTTACCAAATTGCATCAATTAGAGTTATTATTTTAACCATAATTATTTCTTTTAGGTTTGACAAATCTTGTCTTACCTTTCTTTTGGCACTTGGCCCTTTTTCTTATGAACCATGAGCTCTGGAGAACCATTCTCCAATATCTTCATCTTCGCAGTTTTTCAGCATGTTAATGCAACTCGAAGAAATTCTTATTCATTCTAAGCATGTTATAGTCCATCACAAAGTGATTATAACTCTTAGGAAATGAATCAAGAATAATATCCATGGCTAGCTCCAATACAATTGGACTCCCAAGTTTCTCAAGATACTCTACGTAGTCATTATCTTAAGCGTGTGAGATTCCACTTATTGCCCTTTACTCCTTTTGCAAGAAGTGAATGCAATAATGGTTTTATACCTCTCTTGCTTAGATTGCTCTTTGAAACATGTAACTCAACTCCACGCCTATCTAATAGGCTTCCAAAGTTCCAAACTTTGTTGAAGTTTTGAGCACATAATCGCGAGCATAGGACAACTCACATTCCTAGAATCATACTCATGATTCTTGTGATTGTCTATTCTGGCTTTGGGTTCTTTAGGAATAGGCCCATCAAGAATGTACAACCCATCTTCTTGCCTTAGAACAGTTCTTAGGCTCAGGATCCAATCCATGAAGTTTGTACCATTCTCTATGAAGCTCATCCTTCTAAAGGATTGATCGCAACGAAGTTAGTTGTCATCTACAACTTATGCAAAATTTCCAAAATTTTACAAGTACCAATCTCATTAAAGAGATAAATAATGTATTTTCCAAAAAAATACTCCCACTAAATTATATAACCTTCTTATACATCCAATGTATAATATAATTTAAATGAGCTAAGATCCAACTTTAATTTGATTTTAAGTCCGCTATGGCGGATTACACAAAACCAAATTAATTAGGTAGACAACCCTGTCAATCATATCCAATATGACTCTTAGATCCTTTTCTGAGATTCTTTTAAATTGGGCTAAGATCCAACTTTAATTTGATTTCAAGTACGCTATGGCGCACCGCTCAAAATCAAATTAATTAGGTAGACAATTTCTTGTCAATCATATCTCATATGATTCTTAGGGATCCAATTTCGAAAGCATGTTTAATCTCATCTTTGCCTAGGCCCAAAACTGTTTTGACGCCTTATTAAGTCTAACCATTTTAAACGCATAGTTAATGTGTCCCGCTAGGGCGTGCCCACATTATCTATCTTGCTCATACATAAATAAATTTAATGCATCTCGCTAGGGCGAATCTACATTAGAGTCACTTATGTACTAACAAGTGTTTTAATCATGGCATGGCAATAAAAGACTTAAAACTTTCTTTGAAAGTTCATCACATATAGCATGTAACACATTTATGAGCACATAATATAAACATGTTACACATCAAGTTTAGCCACTAAATTAATCTCATTAATTTAAGCATGATATTTATGTGTCATTAGTTTCTCTATAATTATGAGGATGAGACTATTTCAACTTCGGTTATTATTTCCGAATCAAGACAACAAGAAGTGCGGTCGAACTAAGCCATTAGGCAACCACAATCCCGCACTAATTCAAGAAACCAAGAAAGTAGTCCATGTGGCCGAAACTAAGCAATAGATGGTCTCGATGAACGTAGGCCAATTGCATTCACAATTCCACATGGATCTCCAAACTTTGAATCAAGAACTTTGTTTCTCAATTTTAGCAATTATGAACTCTTCATAATTCTAACTTCGTTTCATCTTTGAAACTTTGATTGCGATCAAGTTTGGGAAACACAATCTCGATGAATGCAGATTAGCCATCCAAACCTTGAACCAATCTTAGAATCACAAGACTAAAACAAATAGGAAAATCAAACCCCAAGATCCACACACAAACCAACTACCCAAAACCCATTCCAGATCAGCAGGTCTGGATTGGTTCTGTTACTGGTTTTGTTGAACCTTTCGAAAATTCCAAATTCTGATTTTTGAGCAAAATCAGACCTTCTGATCCCCTTGTGCGGCCGCCCAAAAACCCCTGTGTGGTCGCCCAAAACTGTGCGGCCGCCCAAGGAATTTTGTGCGGTCGCCCGGAGCCATCAGAATGTGCAGAATTTTAAGTTCGAAAATTTTGTCTCAAAATTGTTTTTCCCCGATTTTTAAAACTTTAATCCAATCAAAAATTAATAACCAACAATTCTGAATCCACCATAATTTATTTATTGCATTGAATCGTGCGATTAAAGTTGTAAAACAATAAACCACAAAAAATCACATAACACATAAACATCACATATTCCAATATTCATATCATGCAAGGTACATAAACAATATATATACACATAACATGATCTAGGTATTGAAATAATCAACATGAACGGGGCTCTGATACCACTGTTGGGTTTCGTAGTCACATGCGCAGCGGAATTAAGCATTTAAAATTTAATGAAACCCAAAGCCCATAGATCCATTCATATGATTAAGTCAAATACAATAATATGAATACTAGAATACTAACCCTTGATGCCTTTGATTTTGCAACCTTGAATTCGATAGAGACTTGAAAACTTGATCACGATCATAGTAATAATCACGAACTTTGAAGATGATAAGTTTCACCCTCTAGCGGTATCCACACCACGAACGAATATCAAGAACACTTATCTTGGTTGCTAGACCAAATTATGAAACACGTTTTCATAATTAATATGAACTATATGGAATTTTCTTTGTGTATAATTTTGTTCTTCAATCTAGGATTTCTTAGAACAAAATAAACTCTCTCAAACTCTTTGGAGACTTGCAAAAGCTTAGGTTCTGTTCTTGGCCGAATTTTGATGTTTATATACAAGTTAGACCTATTCCAAATAGGAAACTTGTGTCTAAACCCGTCCAAAATTCCTTTCCGAATCAAATTAGGAATCTGTCCCCGACAGTACTGTGCGGCCGCCCAAACTGAGGTGTGCGGCCGCCCAATTTCTTGTGCGGTCGCCCAAAGGCCCAGAAAAATCCAATTTTTCCAAATTTCCAATATAGTCCTTATTTAGGATTCGTTCTATTGTGTGTGACCCTCTAGGATTATACTAAGTTGGCAATGGGTTCAAACATGAAACCATAAGATATGATTAGGTTCTAGCAAACCGTCATACCTACCCAAATAGTATAACTAGATACAAGTTCGCATTCCTTTTAGAACATGTCATAATCCCTTTGTCCACGATGTCATTGAACACAAGTCATGGTCATCAAGTCAACTTGTATTGTTTAATACTTTCTCGATTCCGAATATGTTGATAATCCAAATGACATTGATCCAATCAATCCATTTGAGTTTGGCCAAACATTTCATCAACATCATTCCTTCGAGGGGCCCAAGCTTGACATCTCTCCGAAGAGGGACAAATCCATTTGGCTTATTATTCTTCCCTACGTGAATCCAATCATGCCAATCATACCCTTTATAACTACCGTGTTAAGGCAGCGTTTGAATATGTCAAACATAATGTTCATCAAGTGGAAGACTATAATAACTTCATGTCCAAGGATTCAAATGACATAACTAATATGAGATTTATATATGACATCGACCATGACATAAATCTCATACCGCGGGTCATGTCCAGTACCTTGTTCCAAACAAGTACCCATAAATCTAACATGATCATCCCATGATCATTTAGCCTTTATACTAGTGCTTAACAAGCTCTAGGGACGGAGATTATTATAAGCAAACACGAGCCATAATAATAATCTTATTATCTCTTTATCATTATGAATAAAATGATAACTTATACAACGTTTAACAAATGTGCCTAGGGCACCAACACCAACAAAATCAACTCAAAGACTTTGGAATTTTTCAAGATCATATTCCTATCTTTTGTGAAAATACTAGTGCTATAGCAATGACTGAGAATCCAGTCCAGCATTCTAAAACAAAGCACATTGAAGTTAGACACCATTTCATAAGAGATCATGTTGAAAAGGGTGATATATGTCTTTCTCATGTGTGCACTGAGAATCAACTAGCTGACATTCTCACAAAGGCACTTGATGAACAAAGATTCAGCTACTTAAGGGCAAACATGGGAATGCTGAACATGCCAAGCAAATAAAAGGGAGATATCATTAAAACTTAGTGGAGTACATATCTAAAAGGAGTAAAATACAACAAAAAGGCGCCATAAAAGGCTTCCCTACTCCTATAAACCAAAAGGAGCCAAAAAACATGTCATCTGCTCCATCTTCACTCAAGACAGCCGACCTCTCCACTAGGTCAACTATCTTCTATTTTCAGAATTACTCCTCTGACCTCCATGGTCCTTCAACAAAAGAGCACTCTGCTGACGTATCTACCTCCTCCTTCATCCCTCCATATGATGTCCCAACAAATGGCTGACCTGACTCATCAGATCTCTCCAGAATGAGTCTATTATCCCATCTCCACGACTCAACTCCTCTGACAGACTGATTTGATGAAGGCCATACAGATTTAGGCCACCAATTCCTTGCTTTATGTGGCTTAGGGAAAGTATCTAAAGGTGATGAGAAGCTGAAAGTACCAGAGGAATTATGACTCTCACTAAACACATATGCCTCATTTGATCTAAAGCTTCCCTCCTCCTTATTCCCAAATCTGAGTGGACTACAGCAAGCAAAATACTTACTTGATAAAAGGGAAAATGAGCTGGTCTTAGTATAAGAACTTCCATCATAATTGTCTCCTTGGCCTTCCCCCTCTCTCCTTTCTTACCTATCACTAAATCAACCTTCCTCTCCTCCTACAAAAGATCAAGCAAAGACCTTTTAGGTCCTATGTCTTATTTAATTTCTGATATTTTGGCTTTGCCCTTGTCAATGTCACACCTCTTTTCTACCTCCTCCCCTCTCTTCAACTTCTTTCTTTCTTCCTTAGCAAACTCTTCTTTAGCATGGAGCCACATTTCTTTCTTAATAGACCTCTCCATCAATTCCACCTTTTTAAGTGGATCATTTGGAAGCAATTGATCCACCTCCTGCTCACTTATCAAGGCTTCTTGTGCCTGATACTCCCTATACTCCTTCAAAAACTTGTTATCCTCCACCTCTTCCTTCTTCTCCTTAAATTTCAACTTCTTTACAAGATCAGACATCTTGCTTGGGCTAAAAAAGTTTGTTAGTCTACCCATTTTTTGAAGACATTTTGAAAAAAAAAGGTTTACTATCTTACTTTGAACTCTCTATAAATCTGAATATTTACTGTTGTGATGTATAATTCACCAACAAATACTTCTTATATAGAAAGATTTCACATCATTTAATTCACCTCGAGAATGAATGTTATAGATATAATGATGACAGTAGACCTCAAAAGATGTATTCCAGTAAGGCTGATTTGATATGCTAAAATCAAGTTGACTGAAATTACTGGATTAATAGAAGAATATTGGACTTAACCATGTCAATATTTATTGAGGGTATAAAGAATGTTTGCTCCGTTTACGCTATGTCCTCTGCGTAAACATAAAAAGAAGATAGTTACTGCTTTAACAGTTACGGCTGTGATGAGTCACCTGCTTGTCCACATCACTTATGTTTTTCCATTAAAGGGCATGTCTTTTCACCTTTCTACCGTTGTCCCCTAAACTCTTAAAAGCCACCGTTTCTAGTAACCTATCATCTTTATAAAACCCTTCCTCCTCATTCAAAAAATTGACCGTTACATCCTCTGCTTCTTTCTCTCAAACCCTAGAAAAATGTCTTCATCCGCTCATGGCTATCGTATCAAAAAGTCGTTTTACATTAATCCAGCTGGTGGATGGATCGGAGAACTTCTCTCAAATGCAAAGCTTAAGACATTCATGGAAGCCAATCATCCAATTCTTCCTATACTCTGTTCTCACATCTACGACAATGGAGTATGGACTCAGCAACACAATATCCAATTTACCCTCCAAGGTACCTCCTACACCATATCTCCTAGTGATGTTGCTGAAACTTATGGCACCTTAAATGAACCCCACATGATTACAAACATTTGGAATTCCAACATCAACTACTCTTCCCAAACCGCTACTATAGAAGGATGGCCTAATTACCAAAGTGACAAACCTGTCTATAAAAAGTTCCTTTCTGCCAAATTCTCCATCTTAGCTGATGTAATTATGAAAGGTTTGTGTGGAAAAACCTCCTCTCATCATGTCATGAGCCCCAATGAGTGGAAGCAATTATTATGTCTGTTACACAAAGTTCAAACCACAAACTGGAGTTTTGTGCTGTTGTTTAACTTTAGGCTTAGATCTTCATCCCCTCAAAATCAAATCCAAATCCTCCACAAATCCTGGGCTTTATAGATTCATGAGTGGGATTTTGCTTCACATTAGGAGAACAATGAGAGTTAGAGTCCCAGCCCCCTATGATAGCCAAACAGACCATCACAGATACAAGGTTTTTAGTATTCATACCTTTTCTTACAAACAACAAGGTAAGGTACAAGAACCCATTGGAGATGAAAACTCACCTAACCATACCTCATCAATCTCTGGAAGTGATATTGAAAGAGAGACCCTAGCTGAAATGATTCATAACATTAAGGGAAAAGGTAGGAAAGACAAAGGACCTAAGATAGTGGACCTGGATGATGACTCCACTGTGCATGAACCTCTAGCCAAAATCATTCCACCTTTGCTTATTGAAGCACCTCCACCCTCTACTCCTGGTCCCAGCACCACTCAAACCCCTTCTCCCTCCCCAAAAATCTCTACTGTTTACAAAAGAACAAAAGCCAAACCAAAACAAACTCCAATACCTGAAATATCCAAATCCCAACCCTCCAGAAAATCCAAGAGACTTCAAAAAGAAAATGAACCCATTAATATAGATGAAGTTCCCATAGTCTCAGTCATACCCCTTAGCAAGAGAAGAAAATTGATTATCCCTGAAGAAGAATCACCACTTCCTTCTCCCTCTATCTCTCCCCCTGAACCCTTTGATTTTGACCCTGCACCTCATAGCTCTTCTACTGAAACCTTAAGTTTAGGAGCTCAAGAAGCTGCAGAAGCCCTCAAAACCCTCACTCAATCTCAAACCAAAAAGGCTTCCTCACCCCCTCCTCTCTCTCTTATATGTTCAGGTCCTCTATCTTCCTCATTCATGCCCACTCCTGGTCTGTTATCTCAATTTGAGGAAGTAGCTATTGAAACAGAAAGGGGGAATATAATTCTTGATAGTTTTGTGCTTTCAGTTGAACAAGAAAGGGGGAATGATAATTTTGAAGATACACAGGGTCAGACAGTTGACCAGGGTAGAACTGTGGCCATGATAACTGACCTTGCCCAATCTCTTCCCAGTGCCCCAAAAACAATCCCTTCAACCCAATTAACCATTGAGAGACCTATTCATCCCTCTTCCTCCCTACCTATCTCATCTGGAAAGGGAAAAGCCATCCTTGTTGAAGACAACCCTTTTGACAAAGAAGCCTACTCTGCCTTATCTGATATGGAAAAGATTTCCAAATTTCATGAACTGGAAGAAAAGTTTGGTTTTGAGGTCACCTGGAAAAGTCTTGGGCTAGACAAAACCCCTCCATCTGGTCAATCTTCCTCCTCCATTCCTCCTTCCAGAATAGATGACCCCCACATTCACTCCAACTCATCCTTTGATATCATTTCTCCTGGTCCATACAACTCCTCAACAGATCCATTCTTCTCAACCAACCTGCTTCACATGTACTATGTGCCCCCTCCCTGGTTCATTTCTTATCTAGTGGATCGATCTATCTCATCCATTCTTCCTCTTGGTCTTTCCTTTGATCATCTTGAGTTTCCCCAAGAAATCTTCAGCTCTGCTATCTCCAGTAAGTACTGAACCTACTCAAAAGCCCAGCTGAAAATGACTGCTAGAGAGCTTGCTGGAAGAATATTTTTTGTGCACAATGAGTGGAAGACCTTCAGACTAGCCATGAACCACTTCTACATCCATGAGACTCCTCTTGTCCCCTCAAGCCTAACTTGAGGTAAAATGGCTCAATGGGAAAAGTTCTTCTCCCAATGGTTATCTCCCAAGCTCAATGAAGGCCTGCATATGCAATCTAGAGTAGTTCTGACCAAATGCATTGACCTCATCAAAGTCATATATTGGAAACTGGTCTGTGAAAAGATGTTTGGTTTTTATGCTCTCAAGAGATTATTTGGAGGAATCCTTCCTAGTCCTTCAATTTTCCCAAATGAACCATCTCTTCAAGACCTTTTTCATCAATATTCCTGCCCTCTAATACCTGATCCAGTTGTGCCTGCATACCCATCCACATTTCCTGCTGCCACTCATGAAGACATCAATGCAGTTGGGAACTATGTGAGAGCTCAAATGAAAGGACTCAGAATTGACTTGACCAAGCTTGTCCAAGAAACACTTGCTGGAAAGACAGTTGACCAGACTGAAGCTTCAACCCATCCAAGAAACTTCAGAGATGTCACTCAGGCTCAAGAAATCTTTACCCAAGATCAACCACCATCAAGAGATCAAGCTACAACAAGACATCTTCTACTTGGTCCTGCTCCTTCAGTTTCAAGAAAACTGGGAAAGAAGGAACCCTTGCTGAAAAAGAGTCAACTGATCAACCATGGCATTCAGTATGATGAAAGAATGAATCTCACTTGGAACAACAAGCTGTACTACTTCAGGTTCAACAAAAAGCAACTTCAACTACTAAATCTTAAAAGAGAAAGACATCTGACTGCAGTAGACCTTGGAGAAGCACAACCTGAACCTGAGTACCAAAGTGATGACAGTATTGAAGCTCTATTTCACTAAGTCTTTTTTATCTCAATACTTTCTCTATTATTTTTGAACAATATTTTTTTTGGGATGTAAGCTTAAACATTTACATCTCTTTGTGATCTAATTGTGTTTTGTTTCAATATAGATTAATTTCTCTTACAGATGTTGCTCTGCCTCTTAATTATTTCCCAAAAAGGGGGAAATTGTTAGAACCCTAGTTCTTAACTAAGTGTTTTGACAAATAAATTAAGAACACATCTTGGAGTAACAAAGAAGCAAACTGGAAATCATCAAGACACTCATTACAAACTGATAAAGATCAAAACCTGCATCAGTCTTGGTCTACTATCTTCATAATCATATCGAGACAGCTGACCTTCAAGATAGCAGACCTTCAACAAATTGTTCAAAGCATCTCAGTCAAACTGACACATAAAGTCAAAAGTCAAAAACACTGTTCACAGAATTTAATGACTGACATATATATTTCCAAGATATTGAAGGCCGTTGGAACTCAAACGGATATAATATGAAGACCTATAAATAGAGACCTCTGCACAACTGAAGACTCAACCCTCAAAAATACATTGTCTTAGCCATTACACAATTTGTTAAAAGCCTCAAAATCAAATCCAAATTGTCAAAGCACTCTTGATATTTATAAATCTGTGCTAATAACAAAAACATAGATCTCACATAGCTACATAAGAGCCAGTTTAGAGATCACCAAACCTTCACATTTGTGAAACCTTTTTCTTTTTCTTTTTCTGTACTTTGCAACAAGTACAAATCTTAATTAGTGAGGCTAATTAGGTTAGAAAATTCTGAGGGAATTTTCTTGCAATTTATTGTAATTTCTTGACAAAGTATTATAGTGGATTGCTTCTTCACTGTTGAGGACAATGAGGCGTGGATGTAGGAGAGTTATTAAAATCTCTGAACCACGTTATATCGTTGTGTTTGTGTCTTCTTATCTCACACTTATTCACACACTTATCACATATTATTTACTCATTAAATTCTTCTATTTATTTATCTTTTATTCCGCTGCATAACTCTACATACACACACTGCACCTCAAGACAGTCGATCTACTTTGTCAAGACAGTCGACCTCTTGTGCACTAATATTTTACCTGTTTAAGTGTATATTAAGGAACAGGTTCTTTCAACCTCTCTCTTAACCTTAATCAGTAAGGATTGATATTTTATCATTATTGGTAGCCTCCATGTATTTGAGAAACATATTCTTGATCCAAGATTGTGAATCAAAGATCAAGAACACCAAAATTCATATAGCCTTTGAAGATTAGAAAAGTGTTTTCTAATGGGTCTAGCAATCCAGATCTAGAATGGTTCTTGATATTCGTTCGCGTGTGGATACACATAGAGGATGCTTGCTTTAGCATCTCAAGTTTGTGTTCTTGTGATCGTGATCCGATGAACTTGAAGAACGAGGAGATCAAATCTAAAGCTTGAAGACTTGAAGATTTGAAGATCCGGAAAATTTAAACGCTCTACAACGGTTAGTATTCTAAATTCATCTTGCTATTAATTTAATAATCATGAATGGATCTTGGGGCTTAGGGTTTTGTTGATTTCATATTGCTTTATTCCGCTGCGCAAGGTGCCTCAAAACCCAACAGATTGAGTGTGTAACTAAAGTACATAGGTTAAATCTGCTAAAAAAAACAACGATGGTTAAAAAGCGAAGCTAAACCAAAGTACAGTGGTTAAAAAAGTTGATTGCCATAATAATTATGATAAAGTAACTTTAACTTCTTGGGTATAACAAATGAAATGTCATAATTTAAAATATAAAGTCACAAAAAATAAATCTTTGATTTGTCTCTTGAAACAAATGAAAAATCTTTAAATAGTTTAATTGGTTTAACTAAGAAATTTAAAAGTTTATGTTAAGGCAGCTTTTAAGTGATCCAGTAAACAAAAAAAAGTCACAAGAAAACATTAATCTTATTTTCAAATCCAAAAGTTAGAAAACGATTTACTCTTTAATATCCCCTTGAACTAAATTAAAAATCACAATGTAATTAATTATTTACTTTTTACACGTGCTTTCTTTTAGTTATATTTTATGATATTTTATTCTGATTATAATGAAATTTATTTGACTAACTAAAATAAAAAAAAAATTGTAATAAACGGGCTTCTTCCTAGTCAGATTTAATTTGAGGATGATGCATGTTTCATATCTAAACACGAGAAAAACAAGGACGTGAATCATACCCAACTCAGGAAACTTATTAATTGCTTAAAGAAATGAATTAAATTAATGTCCAAGTATTTGAAGCCTATAAAATCATTCGTGATCAATCACCTTATAATCAATCATCTTATAGTCATTCGAATCAAGAGCTCAAAGTAATTGCATAACACAAGTCATGAGTTCATTCATCAATTTCATAGTCTTGCTGACGATCCTCTTCTCCAGCTCTTCCGTTTCCGAAGCTCAATCTTTTCCAACGCATCATGTAAGTATTACAAATGTTTTATGGCCGGGCCAAAATTTGACTGCTCATTGTAAATCAGCAGACGATGATATTGGTATTCATGAGTTGTGTAATAACCCGAACTACCTTTTCTATTTTATTTATCTTAAACTCTTAATTATTAATGGGCCAAACTTAATAATTAGTTTAGTTTAGTTATTGGGTCAAAAGTACAAAGCCCAATTCATTAACTAGGAAGGATTAGGAGTTCAATTTAAATAGGGAATTGGAGAGCCCCATTAATATAAATACTCCTCTTAAACCCTAAGGCTTTCTCAGTTACCGCACAAAAAGAAAAAAAAAAAAAGAACGGAGAGTTGAGAGAGAGCAGCGGCCGGTGAAGCGCAGAGAGAGAGAGAGAGAACGGGAGAAGGAGAAGAAAAGAGAGAAGGCGATCGTGTTCGCAAAGGTAATTCTAGAAACCCTCAAACCTTTCTCTTCATCTTTGTAATTCAATTTGTGTATCAAGAAACCTTACGATAGCAATTGGGCAACTAGGGTTTAGTGGCATACGATTAAGGAGGAAGAGGATGGACTGTGGAAGTGTGTGTGTGCTGCGTGTGTGTGTGATTGGGGTGCGTCTGGGTGTGCGGTGGTGTGTGTGTGTGTGTGCGGCGTGGGTGTCTGTGTGTGCGTTGTGTGCAGATGGTGGGTGTGTGTGTGTGGGCTGATGGTGGGTGTGTGTGTCTGAAGTTGTGGGTGTGTTCAGATGGTGGGTGTGTGTGTCTGAATGTGTGGGTGTACCAGAGTGTGTGTGAATCAGAGTGGTGGGTGTGTCTGTCAGTAGGTGTACTCAGTAAGTGTGTGCAGAAAGTGTGAAATCAGTGTGTGTAATTTGTGTAGTGAAATTGAGAATTGGGGATTGACTAATAAAAACCCTAGGGGTGTTGTAGTCATTCTTAAAGTTATTGGTTAACTAGGAAAGAGGTGATAGATGACTAAACCATGGAATTAATCGAGTAAAAAGAAGTAAATTGGGACGGAAGTAAAATAGCATTTTTCTCATGTCTAAGGCTAGACTATTTCATTTTGTAGATTGTCCAAGCGGAGTAAAGCAAGCTAGTAGAACACGAAGCTAAGGTAAGGGATTACGCTCTTAGTTGTGTATTGATTCTTAATCCTTTGTTAGGATTTCCCAATCTCTGTTTTTATAAAGTAAACTATCTGTGTGGCTAGATAGTCTTTTAAACTATTCCGTTCTGCGAATTGTTCCGTCTTTTGTTATCCACTCTATTGATATGGTTATTGTTCAATAGGGTTATCATGTGTATGATTGATTTTGTAACCTTGGTGTCCAAGTGAGATGTGTATCTTTTAAAAAGTGATCAAGTAAAGTTTGTAAAGTTAAGCTTTGTGTTGTAAAAGCTCTTTAAAGTGAATTCTTTTAATAAGTAAAGTGACTACAGTTATCCATAATCCCGAAACGGATAAGTGGACCCCTTACAGTTATCCATAGTTCTAAGTTGAACATGTGGACCCCTTTGCGTTGCTTGATGAAGTAACGTAGGTTATCATGATATACCGATTTTGGGTGCGGTCAGTAGAAACCCGAGCCCTGGGTACAGCACGTGCTTAATCCCTAAATGAAGTAAAGTAAAGTAAAGAAAAGTAAAGTGTGAGTAAAATGTTGTGTTTTGGAAACTGCCTCTGAAGCCACATGTTTTCAAGTAATGAATTGTTTTTCATCAAGTAAATGTTTCTTTTCAAACTGAGTGTTAGTTTGATCCTTGAGTTATATCCGTTCATTGTAATTCATTGTTACCGTTCGTTTCGGTCATCTCCTCTTAGTACCCGAGGGGATACCGTATGAACTTACTGGGCATTGTTCGCTCATTCCTTTCATCTTTTTCTCTCTCCAGGTTATAAATAAGCAGATCAAGAGTCGCAAGGTTGGCGGCTTAGGAGTTATCTTTTAATAAAGTAATTAGTGGTTATGTTTCCGTTACGGTTAAGTTATAAACTTTACTTCCCATTAGTTACCGTTTGAGCTAGTGGTTTGTACTAGCCGTTGTGGATTTGAACGTTGGTTAAAGTTTGAATTGTGGTTATTTGTAGCCGTTGGGCATTCTGATTATGGGAATTATTCGTATTAAGTTATTATCTAATTGTAGTGAAAAGTTGGGGTGTTACAGTTGGTATCAGAGCCCCGGTTTAAGATTACTTGGGAGACTCAGAATTAGAAGTTAAGACTATTGGGAGAAGTAGTACTTAACTATTGTGGGCTTTAGAACTCTGATAAGAACAAAGTACTTTTGGGAAGCACTAAAGAAGGGAAGCTGCTATTTAGGGAAACTTTCCATTTTAGGAAACTTTCTAAGTTAGGAAACTTTCCTTTTATAGAAATTTACTATTTTAGGAAAGAACCTAAAGGGAGATTCTAAATGAGGATGAGTATGTACTTGAGTATGGCTTGAGTGATTGATATTTTCTTTTAAGAATGAATTACACTATGGGATGCTTGTGATTTTAATGCTTGCGTGTTTACATTGTAGATCATGGACGAACTAAAGACTAAAACACCCAAGGAGAGAGCAATCGTAAGGGGTGCATGGACGATTAGGCAGCTAAAGGGACAATTGACGAAGAAAAAGAAGGAAGCGGACTATACCTTTGACAAATGGATGCAAACTAGAAGTTCGTGGTATAAGGCTCGAGAAGAAATAGAAAAGTTGAAAGAAGCAATAAACAAAAAGGATGAAGAAATAGCCAATATCAGGGAAGAATTTTATAGGAATTTCTACAAAGAACCAATGGCAGAGAATGTGGTGACTGAAGAAGAAGCCACCGAAATTGACATTATTGTGGAGGGCAGTGAAGCTGCCCCGATTATGATTGAAGATGAAGTACTGGAGGAAGAACCGGTCCCTAGGCCAAGAGGAAGGCCAAGAGGTTCAAGAAAAGTTTATGTGCCAACTGGAAGGCCTAGGGGTAGGCCTAGGAAAAATGTAACCCCGTGATTATGAGGGGAGTAGCCATTTATTAGTATTCTTTTTAGAAGTTAACATTCTTTCATTAAAGAGGTTTAGTATTCTTTTTAGTTCTATTAGTAAAGAACTTAGTGATTATTTTAGTTTAGTTCAGTTAAATAAATAAAAGTTATTTTTAAATTAAGTTATTTCTTGTCATGTGATTCCTTAAGTTAAACTATGTTTGAATAAACTTAGTGCATGCGTTAAATTATAGTAACCAGTTCTGTGGGGACGGCGTATAAAAGTATGAAATTCGTTTGAGTACAACGACTAATATAGTTAAAGACCTAAAGTAAGGTCGATGCAGTGAAAGGTCTAAAGTAAGACCGATATAAACACATAAATAGGTACGTGAAGTTAGTATGAGACCAAGTTAAGTATAGACTCTAGATGAAACAGTAAAGTGTGAGGTCAAGTAACCGACCTAGTTAAATCAATTGTCATTAATATGTAAAACCCGTTTTCGTGGTGGGTCATCAATCAGTTATAATTCAATCTTTCTTAACTTCAGATGTCTGGAAGAGGAAGAGGGACTCGTGGCAACGCTCGCAACGCGGGAAACCAAGGTAATGTTGATCCGAACATGGCGAACCTTCTGCAAACGCTGAACCAGACCGTGGCTGGAATCGGACAGGTGGTGAACCAACTAGCACAACCTCAAAACCAACCCCAGCAGGTACCAATGAGAGATCCGCTGGAAATGTTTCAAAGGAGGAAGCCGGACACTTTCTCCGGTACCTCAAAGGAGAAGCCGGAGGACTGGGTCAAGGATATGGAGCACATTTTTGAGACTTTGGAATGTACCACAGAGCAGAAGGTAGTTTTTGCAACATTTATGCTAAGGAGTGCGGCTCGCACTTGGTGGGATGCAGAAAAGAGAGCAGCTTTGGCTAGGGGTGAAGGAAATTTCACCTGGGAAAGGTTTAAAGTGGTATTCAATGAGAAATACTACCCGGCTAGTGTACGTCACGCCAGAGTGGCAGAGTTTTTGAATTTAACTCAAGGTGACAAGACGGTAGACGAGTATAGTGAAAGGTTCACAGATCTGCTGGAATTTGCACCAACCTTTTTTCGACAGCGAGGAACAAAAGGCCAGGAAGTTCGAAGCCGGACTGAGTGATCGGATTCGATACAGAATCACTCCTCTGCAGTTAGCGACATATGGGTTAGTGCTAGACAGAGCCAGAATTGTAGAAAGAGAGTCTGATGAGTACCGCAGCAAGAGGGATGAAAAGAAGAAGTCTGGAGACAAGTCTACTAATAAAGATTCAACTGGGAACAAGGGACAGTTCAACGACCGAGACCGTGATAATCATGGAAAGAGGAAAGCTGAGGGAAGCTATGATCGTACAGCAAACAAGTACCCGAACAGAAACTTTGGAAACCGAACCGCATACGATAAGGGAAAGGCTAAAGAGCAGGGGACCGCCGAAGTATGCCCTGCGTGTGATGGCAATCATAAGGCTGACGCGTGCAAGTACAGAGACAGGAAGTGCTATAACTGTGAAAAGATTGGGCATCCGCAGTGGAAGTGCCCAGAACCGAAAAAGAATGCACAAACTCATGGAGTGAAGGCGGAAGACAAAAGTAAGACTGGTGGTCAGGGACGTGTGTACACCATGACTGCTAGAGATGCTAGAGCCACAAATGACTTGGTGGCAGGTACGCTTCAGTTATATTCTCGTAACGTATACGCTTTGATAGATTCTGGTGCCACTCATTCTGTGATTAGTTCTAAGTTGGCAAAACAGTTAAAATTGTCACCTAAGGCGTTAGAAGTACCCTTGGAAATTGATACCCCGACTAAGGAGTCGATCCCAGTTACTTCAGTGTATCAAAGTTGTCCTCTAAGGATAGGCGATAGAGAACTCGAGGTTGATCTTATATGTCTGGATCTCAGTGACTTTGACATCATCCTAGGTATGGACTGGTTGGCTGCGTATCATGCCAAAGTAGACTGCTTTAGAAAAGAAGTGAATTTTGAATTACCCTCTGGAGAAGGATTTCGTTTTCAAGGGGCGAAACCAAGAGTCCAAACAGGCCTGATTTCCGTAATGAAGGCTCGTAAACTGTTAAGGAAAGGTTGTGAGGGATTTCTTGCGTATGTTGGTGAGTCAAACAAGAAAGAAGTGACCATCGAATCCCTCTCCATAGTAAAAGATTTCAAGGATGTTTTTCCCGAAGATTTGCCTGGAATACCGCCGGAGCGACAAGTGGAGTTTTCGATAGATCTAGCACCTGAGACTGCACCGATCTCAAGAGCACCATATAGGATGGCTCCGCCGGAACTTAAAGAGTTAAAGGAGCAGTTACAAGAACTTTTGGACAAGGGCCTGATTAGACCGAGTACATCACCCTGGGGTGCGCCGGTATTATTTGTAAAGAAGAAGGATGGGTCGATGAGGTTATGCATTGACTATCGGGAGTTAAACCGTGTGACAATTAAGAATAAGTATCCTTTGCCAAGGATCGATGATTTGTTTGACCAACTCCAAGGTGCATGTTATTTCTCTAAGATTGATCTACGTTCTGGTTACCATCAGTTAAGAGTGAAAAAGGAAGATGTAGCAAGGACGGCTTTTAGGACAAGGTATGGACACTACGAGTTCTTAGTAATGCCGTTTGGGCTGACAAATGCGCCTGCTGTGTTCATGGAGCTTATGAATAGAGTATTTCAAGAATATTTGGACAAGTGTGTAATAGTATTCATCGATGATATCTTGGTGTATTCGAAATCAAAAGAGGAGCATGAAGAACATTTGAAATTAGTATTACAGATTTTGAGGGAGCAAAAGTTGTATGCCAAATTTAAGAAGTGTGAATTCTGGCTTGAGGAAGTAGCGTTTTTGGGACATGTGGTATCTAAGAATGGGATAGCAGTTGACCCTGCAAAGGTTGAGGCTATAGTTAATTGGGAGAGACCAACTTCTGTTAGTGAGATAAGGAGCTTTTTGGGTTTAGCAGGGTACTACCGTAGATTCGTGGAAGGGTTTTCGAAGTTATCTCTACCATTGACCAGGTTAACCACAAAAGGGACGAGATTTGTGTGGTCAGACGATTGTGAGAAGAGTTTTCAAGAATTGAAAGGGCGATTGGTGTCTGCGCCTGTCCTTACGTTACCAACAAGCAGTGATGGCTTCGTGATCTATAGTGATGCTTCATTGAAAGGTTTGGGTTGTGTGTTGATGCAAAATGATAAAGTGGTGGCTTATGCGTCTAGGCAACTCAAGAACCACGAGAAAAACTATCCTACCCACGATTTGGAGTTAGCGGCCGTGGTGTTTGCATTGAAAATTTGGAGACACTATTTGTATGGGGTACCATGTGAAATTTACACCGACCATAAAAGTCTTAAGTACATTTTCACTCAGAAAGAGTTGAATATGAGGCAAAGGAGATGGCTAGAGTTACTTAAAGATTATGATTGTAAAATTTTGTATCATCCTGGGAAGGCCAATAAGGTGGCTGATGCATTAAGCAGAAAGAACCATGGAACATTAGCGACTATGATTTCTAAGGGGGTAAGTGAATTGAGAGATAGTGAAATAGTAAAGCTAGAGGTTAAAGTTAAAGGCTATTTGGCTCAGATGAGTGTCCAACCAACACTGTTAGTGAGAATCAAGGAAGCTCAGAATGTGGATGACGAGTTGGAAGCGATTCACAAGGTTATCAGTAAGAAGGGAATGGTAGACTTCCGTGTTAGCGACGATGGGATCATGAGGTATCGATCAAGGATTTGGGTGCCTAATAATGATAGTATCAAGAGGGAAATTCTTGAAGAAGCTCACTGTTCAAAGTTTTCGGTCCACCCTGGGAGCACTAAGATGTATAAAGATCTAAAGGAATCCTTTTGGTGGAACAATATGAAGAGTGAGGTGGCGGAATTCGTTTCTAAGTGTTTGGTGTGTCAGCAAGTGAAAAGTGAACACCAGAAACCTGCGGGACTACTACAATCGTTACCTATTCCAGAGTGGAAGTGGGAACACATCACTATGGATCTGGTGATTGGACTTCCCAAGACGTTGAAGGGTCATAACGCAATTTGGGTCATAGTGGATAGGCTCACTAAATCGGCTCACTTTCTAGCAATCAAGGTGACTGATTCGTTGGAGAAGTTAGCTAAGTTGTACGTGGATGAGATCGTAAGGTTACATGGGATACCGGTCTCTATAGTGTCGGATCGAGATGCAAGATTTACATCGAATTTCTGGAAGAGTTTACAGAAAGCGTTGGGGACGGAGTTAACTATGAGTACAGCGTTCCACCCTCAGACAGACGGACAGTCAGAAAGGACGATTCAAACTCTCGAAGACCTACTGAGAGCAACGTCGTTAGATTGGCAAGGAGCGTGGGATGATCATCTACCACTAGTAGAATTTGCCTACAACAACAGTTACCACTCTAGTATTGGAATGGCGCCGTATGAAGCTCTTTATGGGCGGAAATGTAGATCGCCTGCGTGTTGGGATGAAGTAGGCGAAAGAAAGTTAACTGGACCCGAGATTGTTCAAGTAACGGCGGATAAAGTTCAACAGATTCGCAAGTGGTTGTTAACTGCGCAGAGTAGGCAGAAATCATATGCAGATAATCGAAGGCGCGATCTGGAGTTCCAAATAGGAGATCATGTATTCTTGAGGATCTCACCGACAAAAGGGGTCATGCGATTTGGGATTCGTGGGAAGTTAAGTCCTAGGTACGTGGGGCCGTTCGAGATTCTAGAACGAATAGGAGCGGTAGCCTATAAGTTGGCTTTACCTCCTGTGCTGTCTGGTGTGCACAATGTGTTTCACGTGTCGATGTTGAGGAAATACGTAGCTGACCCGAGCCACGTCATAGAGTACAAACAGTTACGTTTTCGTGAAGACTTGAGTTATGATGAAAAGCCGGTAAAGATTGTAGATCGTAAAGATCAAGTTTTGCGGAAGCGAGTGATTCCGTATGTAAAAGTACAGTGGAGCAATCACACGGAAAGAGAAGCCACGTGGGAGCTCGAAAGTGAAATGCGTGATATGTATCCCGCTTTGTTCGAAGATTAAGGTACGTTTAGTTTGGAGGACCAAACTCTTTTAAGGGGGTAAGAATGTAATAACCCGAACTACCTTTTCTATTTTATTTATCTTAAACTCTTAATTATTAATGGGCCAAACTTAATAATTAGTTTAGTTTAGTTATTGGGTCAAAAGTACAAAGCCCAATTCATTAACTAGGAAGGATTAGGAGTTCAATTTAAATAGGGAATTGGAGAGCCCCATTAATATAAATACTCCTCTTAAACCCTAAGGCTTTCTCAGTTACCGCACAAAAAGAAAAAAAAAAAAGAACGGAGAGTTGAGAGAGAGCAGCGGCCGGTGAAGCGCAGAGAGAGAGAGAGAGAACGGGAGAAGGAGAAGAAAAGAGAGAAGGCGATCGTGTTCGCAAAGGTAATTCTAGAAACCCTCAAACCTTTCTCTTCATCTTTGTAATTCAATTTGTGTATCAAGAAACCTTACGATAGCAATTGGGCAACTAGGGTTTAGTGGCATACGATTAAGGAGGAAGAGGATGGACTGTGGAAGTGTGTGTGTGCTGCGTGTGTGTGTGATTGGGGTGCGTCTGGGTGTGCGGTGGTGTGTGTGTGTGTGTGCGGCGTGGGTGTCTGTGTGTGCGTTGTGTGCAGATGGTGGGTGTGTGTGTGTGGGCTGATGGTGGGTGTGTGTGTCTGAAGTTGTGGGTGTGTTCAGATGGTGGGTGTGTGTGTCTGAATGTGTGGGTGTACCAGAGTGTGTGTGAATCAGAGTGGTGGGTGTGTCTGTCAGTAGGTGTACTCAGTAAGTGTGTGCAGAAAGTGTGAAATCAGTGTGTGTAATTTGTGTAGTGAAATTGAGAATTGGGGATTGACTAATAAAAACCCTAGGGGTGTTGTAGTCATTCTTAAAGTTATTGGTTAACTAGGAAAGAGGTGATAGATGACTAAACCATGGAATTAATCGAGTAAAAAGAAGTAAATTGGGACGGAAGTAAAATAGCATTTTTCTCATGTCTAAGGCTAGACTATTTCATGTTGTAGATTGTCCAAGCGGAGTAAAGCAAGCTAGTAGAACACGAAGCTAAGGTAAGGGATTACGCTCTTAGTTGTGTATTGATTCTTAATCCTTTGTTAGGATTTCCCAATCTCTGTTTTTATAAAGTAAACTATCTGTGTGGCTAGATAGTCTTTTAAACTATTCCGTTCTGCGAATTGTTCCGTCTTTTGTTATCCACTCTATTGATATGGTTATTGTTCAATAGGGTTATCATGTGTATGATTGATTTTGTAACCTTGGTGTCCAAGTGAGATGTGTATCTTTTAAAAAGTGATCAAGTAAAGTTTGTAAAGTTAAGCTTTGTGTTGTAAAAGCTCTTTAAAGTGAATTCTTTTAATAAGTAAAGTGACTACAGTTATCCATAATCCCGAAACGGATAAGTGGACCCCTTACAGTTATCCATAGTTCTAAGTTGAACATGTGGACCCCTTTGCGTTGCTTGATGAAGTAACGTAGGTTATCATGATATACCGATTTTGGGTGCGGTCAGTAGAAACCCGAGCCCTGGGTACAGCACGTGCTTAATCCCTAAATGAAGTAAAGTAAAGTAAAGAAAAGTAAAGTGTGAGTAAAATGTTGTGTTTTGGAAACTGCCTCTGAAGCCACATGTTTTCAAGTAATGAATTGTTTTTCATCAAGTAAATGTTTCTTTTCAAACTGAGTGTTAGTTTGATCCTTGAGTTATATCCGTTCATTGTAATTCATTGTTACCGTTCGTTTCGGTCATCTCCTCTTAGTACCCGAGGGGATACCGTATGAACTTACTGGGCATTGTTCGCTCATTCCTTTCATCTTTTTCTCTCTCCAGGTTATAAATAAGCAGATCAAGAGTCGCAAGGTTGGCGGCTTAGGAGTTATCTTTTAATAAAGTAATTAGTGGTTATGTTTCCGTTACGGTTAAGTTATAAACTTTACTTCCCGTTAGTTACCGTTTGAGCTAGTGGTTTGTACTAGCCGTTGTGGATTTGAACGTTGGTTAAAGTTTGAATTGTGGTTATTTGTAGCCGTTGGGCATTCTGATTATGGGAATTATTCGTATTAAGTTATTATCTAATTGTAGTGAAAAGTTGGGGTGTTACAAGTTGAGATATCAGGAATCATTTTCATGGAAGTTTCGAGACAATTTTTTTCTAACAACTCTTTACTACTGCTACTTCTCATGGCCGGGCCACAACGTTTCTGCTGAGGTCTATAATCGCAGGAGAGGTCTTTGTTCACAGTGTCCATGGATTGTGAAGCCAAAGGAAATGTGTTTAACTGGTGAGCAGGAACCTTATTACCATAATGTTTGCTTCGCTTGGGAGTGATTCTAAAAGAAGCACTAGGTCTGAATTAAGGTGTGAAATTTATTGCGAGAAAATGAGAGATTAAGATTACTAGTTAATTAAATAATTGTGATTAATGCTTTTAATTCTTTGAAGGGAAATTATGAAGAATTAGCTTGAACATTTTTCTTTTCATATGAAAATATTTGCATTTGGTTTCTTTAAGTTTTTGCAGTTAGACTTGTCACGCGTTTTGCATTCACGATAATTAGAAAATGGCTCATTTAATATACTAAGGGAAATGACTCCGTTTGTAATTGGGCTCGTACAAAATATTTGCCATTGTCCTCGTCTTTAGTACTCTAAGGAAGATGATTTCTTTACGGTTTATGTTAGAACATGGATTGCATAACAAATCATTATTATTTCCATACATGAAATCATACTTATAATGTTAATATAAAGTGTAGAACATCAAATAATGTGTAGAATTCCTGAGGTGGAATGTTACCTATTTATGATGGACAAAATGGTAATTTCACACCACTTATGTGAAAGGGTGTAGTCCCTAAATGAAGTGCCTATTTGTTTCCTATATAAAAGTATTTCCATCAGCTTTAGAAACACACTACATACATTCATTACTCTCTATACTCTCTTCATTTGTGTTAAGAAGATCAAGTGAGAAAGGCACTCATCATTTAGAAGAACTCCATTCCCTACTTATTCTTTTTCATTCTCCCTAAACAACATTGAAGATGGATTCAACATGTAACGCTTCCGCCTTCATCTTCTCCTCTCTAACTTATTCTAGTTTTGAGTTATGGAATTAGTGGAATATGAATTGTTCCAACAATTGGTATCAGAGCACGCTCAAATTCTGATTTAGGTTTGAGTTCTTTTGAAAGCTTTAATGCTTTGTTTTGATTCATTTATTCTGTTGAATCATCAAGTTTTGATGTTGTTTAGAGGCTCTAATTCATTGATAGAGTGCTGATATTCATCATCTAATAAAGAATTTATGAAAAGGTTTGAAGTTTTGTTCAATGAACACAATGGTTCAAGCAAGATTATCCCTTCATAACATAGTTGTGTGTAATGCATAAACTATGTGGATCTACTTGCCTGATCATGTTATTTTAAAAACAAGATTTTCCCTAAATAGCATGGCTATGCATTGTATAATGTATAGACATGTGGATCTACTTTTTGTTCATTGTTTTGGGACAAGAGTTTGGAAAGTGCAGCAAAACCAGCATGAATCGGTGCTACCTGGAAATCAGATGGTCCGATCGGGTATTGTGTTGGGTCCGATCGGACCTCTGTATAGTGTCCGGGCGGGTCTTAGGTATGATCCGGTCGGACCTCATGAATGTCCGGCCGGGTATTCAGTCTGGTCCGGTCGGACCTCAAGGTGTGATCCAGTCGGATGTTATGGCTTCGGCCATATATGTATTGTTCATGGCCATTGCTTTAAGGATTTAGCACCATTTTGTTTAGCCCTTCTTGAGCAAAACATACATTTTTTAAACCATAAGTTTTTGATTAATTATATGCTTAAACAATTTTATTCATTTTTTAAATGATATTATCACCAAAGTGATTCACGTTATTTAAATCCAAGATTGTTAAAGTGTTGAATGTATAAGTTAATATGTGAGTAACATGAATTTTCCAAAGAAGATCTTGTTATTTGACAAAATTTATACATTCATGTGGTAACAAATGAAATGAACATTAAGTTTTTTTTGTTAAATGCTTAAGACGGCCCAAAGGAAGATTAAGCATTTAATTAAAACGTCGTTCAAATTATTGGTTACCTAAGGAAATCATTTATGAATCAACTCGCAATCCAAAATTAGTTTTTGATGTCATGTTGATTACCTTATTGATGGATTTCATTGATATAATTAATCATTTATTCATTATGTAGTTACTTATACATGTTTTGTATTTCACTTTTGTTCTCGAATTCCAACAAATTTACTTAACTCTTCTTCAATAATTGCTGCTATAAGTACCGTTCCGATGTTAATGGGACAAACTTTAAAACTTGGAAAAACAAAATAACTATGATCTTAGGTTGTATGGACATAGACCTCGCATTAAGGAAACCGTTTCCTCTTCTTCTCATTGATCAAAGCACTCAAGAAGATCGCTTAAGTGCTGAGAAGTGGAAACGCTCCAACCGCGTAAGCCTAATGATCATGAAGAACGGTGTCCCGGAGACTTTTTTGAACAGTGTCTCCGAGGATGTTGATGCTAAAACATTCCTTGATACCCTTGAGGAACGCTTTGCAAAAAGCGATAAGTTGGAAACAAGTGATTCCTTGAGAAAGCTTGTTTCCATGAGGTACAAGGGTACCGAGAATTTAAGGGAGTATATTTTGAAAATGCTTCACCTATCGACAAAACTAAAATCACTTAAGTTAGAGATATCGGAAGATTTACTCGTGCATTTGGTTTTGATCTATCTTCCTCCTCAATTTGGTCACTTTGAGGTGACCTATAATTGTCAAAATGACAAGTGGAATATTAATGAATTAATTTCACATGTGACACAAGAGGAAGATAGGTTAAAGCAATTTAAAACCGAAAGTGCTCATTTTGCATCTACCTCTTCTCATGGGACAAAGAATAGAGGGAAGAAAATTGCGGCTGCAAGTATTAAGAGTTGGTTGGATTCTGATGCAACAACTCACATTAGTAGGGGTGGCCATTTGTACCAAACCAAACCAACCAACCGAGTACCTACCGAACCAAAGCGTTTGGTATAGCAAACTTCGGTATACCGAAAGTTTGGTACAGTACTACCGTACCAATTACGCATTCTTGGTTGGTACACGGTACACAAATATGAGTTTAGTTGGTATACCGTGTACCGAGTATATTTTTATTATATATTTAATAGAATATATATATATATATATATAAACTAAAATCTAATATAATCTAACCCAAAATACGTAATTCAGATTTCATTGTGAGCCCTATTTCGTTTTCAAGTGTTGAAACATGTAAAAGAACTAAGAATACATTTATCATAGAAACTGAGGCCCCATTTCATTAAGTTGTTTGAAATTTTTATGGTGGTAATTGTGTAGTTGCAGCAACTTAAATACTCTCTTCGTCCCAAACTAATGGTTACTACTCCCTTCGTCCCAAAGAAATGAAATTTCAAGCACTACCTCCGTCTCAAAATGAATTTTCAAAAAAAAAAAATCAAATGTACTATTGATAAAGAGTGAATTTGAAATTACTAATCACTTTAGACATTCATTTTGGGACGGAGTGAGTAATATTTTTTGCACAAATGCTCTCCACTTTCAGACACTTTTCTAATTAACAAAAATCTGAGAGTAAGAAGGAAAATTCTTTTAAATCGTTGTTGTTCATGTTTGATGAATGAGCAGTCCGTGAAACTACTTTCTTTTACTACTGTTTGATTTTGGGACGGAGGTAGTAACAGTTTTCTTTGTTATGATCAATTGGTTCTGTTTTTGACTCGTCGTTCATCTTTGTTTTATAGTCGTTTTTGCATTATATTCCTCATTTGGTAGAAGCTAGTACCAACCGTACCAACCGTGTACCAACCGTACCAACTAAGTTGGTATACCGACTTAGTTGGTTGGTAATGGTACATAATTTTATGTACCAAGTTAAACTTGGTTGGTACTAGTATAAACAAAATATAACTGGTATACCTACCAATCCAGCCCTACACATTAGTATGTCTATGCAGGGTTGCCTGAATTACCGAAGACCCAGTGAAGATGAGAGATACATATATATGGGAGTTGGGAATCGGGTTGAAGTAATAGGCATAGGGACTTTTAGATTATTGTTAAGTACTGGCTATTATTTTGTATTAAATAATATATTTATTGTACCGTCCTTTAGGCGGAATTTAATATCTATCACAGTATTGGACAAGGAAGGTTATTCTTATTCGTTTGGTAATAATAAATGTGATCTTTATTTCAATTCCAAAGTTGTCGGTACTAGTACTTTGTCAAGTAATGATAATCTTTATTTGCTTGACACTATTCAAACAATAAATGAGTCCCATAATAATGAAACCAAAAGTAGAAAGCGAAAGCTATCAAGTGAAAATTTGTATACCTTATGGCATAGGCGTTTGGGTCATATCTCTAAAAGGTGAATTGATAAGCTTGTGTCGGAGGGAATCTTAAACAAACTTGATATTCCGGATAAAAAACTTTTGCATTGAATGCCTTAAAGGAAAATTTACAAACACTAAAAAAAAGTATTCTCGAGAGCATCAAGCGTCTTAGAACTAATTCATACGGATATTTGTGGGCCATTCACTACCCCTTCTTGGAATGGTCAACAATATTTCATTACGTTCATAGACGACTACTCTCGTTATGGGAACATTTATTTACTTCATGAAATGTCTCAATCATTGGACGTTTTCAAGTCTTATAAAGCTGAAGTTGAAAATCAACTTGGAATGACTATTAAGAACGTTAGGTCCGATCATAGTGGTGAATACTACGGTCGGAATGACGGTTCGGGTGAACAACGTCCGGGTCCTTTTGCTCGCTGTCTTGAAGAGTGTGGGATTTTTTCTCACTACACTATGCCGGGTACGCCTAGCATGAATGGTGTAGCTGAGAGACGTAATAGAACCCTTAAGGATATGGTAAGAAGTATGATTTCTTGTACTTCCTTACCGCACTCATTGTGGGGCGATGCATTAAAAACCGCAACTTATATTCTCAATAGAGCTCCCTCTAAGGCTATTAATAAAAACCCTTATGAATTATGGACGAATAAGAAATCGTCTTTAAATCATCTTCATGTATGGGGTTGTCCAGCAGAAGCTAGGCCTTATAGGCCTAATGAGGGAAAACTGGACGCTAAGACTGTTAGTAGTTACTTTGTGGGGTATGCCGAGAGATCTAGGGGCTATAAATTTTACAACCCAAAAACTAGAACCTTTTTTGAAATGGGAAATCTAGGTTCTTTGAGGATGTTGAATTTAGAGGGGAAATTAGGACTAGTTTTGAATTTGAAGAGGAAGAGGAATCCATTTCTATACATCTTCCCATAGTTCCCATTGAAAATCAAGTATTTATACCTGAAATTCAAGAGGAACATACAATTCAAAACAATAACTCCCCTATAAATATTGAACAACATGAAAATGTTGATCATGAGGATGAGGATGAAATTCAACAACCTCAAAATCAGGAAAAACCGGTGCCCTTAAGGAGATCCAATAGAGTAAGAAGGAGTGCAATTCCGGATGATTATGAAGTGTATCTTGCCACACTTAGGTTTAGTGGGAGATGAGCCGCTCACCTTCCATGAAGCCATTAATAGTCCTAATTCTCATAAATTGATCAATGTCATAAATGAAGAGTTAAAATCCATGAAAGACAATGACTTTTGGGATCTCATTCCGTTACCTAAAGATGTGAAACCTATTGGGTGTAAATCTTATATATATATATTACAGTTGGTGAGGAGGGTTGTGGGTTTGACATGTATACAAATTTTAGTAAAAGCTTGAATTTGGAGAAGCCACATCAACATCATCCTAAAATGTAATGACTTTTGATATTCTCATTCTTAGCTAATACTATTAGTTAATCATATTAGTAATTATATGAGTTAACTATTACTATTAATAGTATAAGTTAACCATTACTATTAATAATATTAGTTAACTATTACTATTAATAGTATTAGTTAACAATAGTAGTTACTATACAAGTTAAATATTACTATTAATAGTATTAGTTAACTATAATAGTTACTATATTAGTCAACTATTACTATTAATAGTATTAGCTAACTATAATGGTTACTATATAAGTTAATTATTACTATTAATAGTATTAGTTAACAATAATAGTTACCTTATAAGTTAGTTTTTACTATTAATAGTATTACTTAACTATACTAGGCTACATACATAAACTATTACTATTATTAGTATTAGTTAATTATAATAGTTATTATATTAGTTAAATGTTTAATTTTTAATATTAATTAATCATAATAGATACTATATCAATTAGCTATTACTATTAATAGTATTAGTTCATTATAATAATAACAATAATAATAATAAGGCAAAACTGCATCAAAAATCACTCAACTATGACCAGTTTCGGTATTTGGTCACTAAACTAATTTCTTTTTTAAACAACACATCCAACTTATTTATTTTTGCATCCATAGTCACTATCACTAACCCCGTTAGTTTTTTGACGTTAAATAGGCATGTGCAGCGCATGTGACCAAATTTGAAGGGGTAATTTAGGTAATACAGTCTAAATAGTATAAAAAAACTATAGAGTTTATTTTTCAATTTTATTAAACTACAGGGCTTGAACTAAAAGAACAAGAAATAAAACCCTAATATCCTCCTCTGCGTTCTTCATTCTTACGCCCGCCTCCTCCATCCCGCCTCTCCCTTCCCGTCTCCGGCAGCCCCCCTCACTCTCCCTATTCATCAACCCAGAAAATTTCTTCATCCCGCCTCTCCCTTCCCTCCTCCATTACTCTTTGTTATTGAACCCAAAAAATTTCTTCAACCCAGAAAACAATAAAGACGAAGGAGACAACATGATGCTGTTATCAACACAGTATTCATCAACCAATTCTTTAGTAGACCTTGCAGATAATGGATGGAAATCGAAACCCCATTCGGAAACAAACCCTTTAACCAAAGCCAATTTGGCATCTTCATCCAATTGACCCTATTTCCTCATAAATTTATATGTTCCCAAATTGAGGTAATCGCAGAGCTCATTAACCAAGATCTGTGTGCTCTTGTTGACGGCTTCCTGTTTGTGTTCAAACTCGGTGCTGAGTTTTTCGACCTTTCATGCGAAATCAAGTGCCAGCTCTAGATCTCTGATTCGATTGTCTGTATCTGAGCAAGCGATTTGGAATTTTGAAATTGGAAGGAGGGAAGTGGAAGCAGGGAAGGGATGATGATGGGTATGGAATTGGAATTGGAATTTGATGGGTTTTGGGATGTGATTTGAGTGAAGGAGATGGAATCTTAAAGCCATTTGAGTTGGAGTTGGTTTTGAGGGAAACTAGTTCCTTATGTTATAAAAAGTCCACCTTTTTGAATGCCATGGTGGTGGTTTTGCAATGGATCTATTGAGTGAGGCCGGTGGTTGTTGATGGCGGTTGAAAGGTGGTGGTGGTGATGGTGAGATGGTGGGTGTGTTGTTGATAAAGTTAACAAACTAAATAAACATTATAAATGAAAAAATGCCTTAATTAAATTTTTTTAACATCAATAGTTAAAGTGGTGAAAAACAATTGGTCAGGGACTTATTTGAAACAAGTTTAACCTTTATATTCTAGTTTAAAGCGAACTACCTAAAATACCCTTAAAAAAAGTCATGTGCATTGGCACATGCCTATTTAACGCCAAAAAACTAACGGGGTTAGTGATAGGGACTATGGATGCAAAAATAAATAAGTTGGATGTGTTGTTTCAAAAGGAAATTAGTTTAGTGACCAAATACCCAAACTGGTCATAGTTGAGTGATTTTGTATGCAGTTTTGCCTAATAATAATAATTATTATTATATAGATTAATTATTGCTATTAATATATATTAACTATTACTATCAATAATATTAGGTAATTATAATAGTTATTATAATAATAGTAATCATATAGATTAATTAGTATTATTAATAGTATTAGTTTAAATGATGATTACTATATTAATTAATTATAGTTAAAATATATTTTCTAAGACATAGTATTGGTTTCCCGTGCGGAGCACGGGTTACCCGCTAGTGGGTCTTTAAGACCAAAAATGATTCACAAGGCAATGTAGAAAGATATAAGGCTCATCTTGTTGCTAAAGGATTTACTCAAAAAGAAAGTATTGATTATAAAGAAACATTTTCTCCGGTATCTTCTAAAAACTCCTTTATGATCATTATGGCACTTGTAGCACATTATGATCTTGAGCTTCATCAAATGGATGTAAAGACAGCTTTTCTCAATGGAGACATTGAGGAAACTATCTATATGAAGAAACCAAAAATGGTGACTGATTTGGATCAAACTAATCAATTAGTTTGTAAACTTAAGAAATCCATTTATGGTCTCAAGCAAGCTTCTCGTCAATGGTATTTAAAATTCAATCAAGTTATTCTTTCATTTGGCTTTGAAACAAATCTTGGTGAAGATTGTGTATACCATAAGTTCAGTGGGAGTAAATTATATTTTTGGTTTTATATGTGGATGATATTTTGCTTGCTAGTAATGATATAAACCTTCTTAAAGAAACTAAGAAATTTCTTTCATACAATTTTGAAATGAAAGATCTTGGTGATGCATCTTTTGTATTAGGAATTCAAATCCACCTTGATCGTTCACGAGGTATTTTAGGATTATCACAAAAAGCCTATATAGAAAAGGTATTACAAAGGTTTAGCATGCAAAATTGTAAACCACATGACACCCCTGTTTCTAAAGGAGACAAGTTTAGTCTCAAACAGTGTTCTAAAAATAATTTTGAATCCAAGTATATGGAAAATATCCCTTATGCATCAGCAGTATGAAGCTTAATGTATGCGCAAGTCTATACTCGTCCAGACCTCGCATTTATTTTTGGGATGCTTGGTAGATACCAAAGCAATCCGGGGAGAGAACATTAGATTGCAGCCAAAAGAGTGATGAGATACTTACAAAACACCAAGGACTACATGCTTACATATTCAAAATCGGATCATCTTCAGATCGTTAGGTATTCCGATTCTGATTTTGCTTTATGGCTGCGTAAGTTTATTGAGGGACTGGGAATTGTCAATAGTGTCGAAAGACCACTTAAGTTATATTGTGACAATCGGGCAGCAGTCTTGTACTCCAACAACAACAAAATTTCATCAAAGTCTAAGCATATAGACATTAAGTTTCTTGTTGTAAAAGAGAGAGTACATAATGAACAAATAGAAATACAACTTATAGGAAAAAACTCCATGTTAGCGGATCCGTTTACTAAGGCGTTATCACCTTTAGTGTTTCACGATCATGTTGCTCATATGAGTGTAACAACTTTTGATAACATTTAATATAGTGGGAGGTTATGTTGTTCTTTCATTAATTGTTCTATTATTTAAAGTTTTGATCTCATTTAGTTAAGTAGGACTAGTTGGAAGAATATGTATATATTCATCATGTTCCATGCTACACATCTACATTTTGATCCATGTCATTTAGTTGGATATGTATATGTGATTATTGTGGGTTTAGTTTTGAATCAATTACAATGACTGCCCCGTTAGTCCTTATACTTGTATGACTAATGGACGGGATTGTTATAGATGACAACAAAGTGCACATTAGGGTTGTCATTTATATTATACTTATGATTTTAAGGAAAGACATTATTATGCAACCCAAGTGGGAGATTGTTAGAACATGGATTGCATAACAAGTCATTATTATTTCCATACATGACATCCTACTTATAATGTTAATATAAAGTGTAGAACATCAAATAATGTGTAGAATTCCTGAGATGGAATGTTACCTATTTATGATGGATAAAATGGTAATTTCACACCACTTATGTGAAAGGGTGTAGTCCCTAATGAAGTGTCTATTTGTTACCTATATAAAGGCTTTTCCATCAGCCTTAGAAACACACTACATACATTCATTACTCTCTATACTCTCTTCATTTGTGTTAAGAAGATCAGGTGAGAAAGGCACTCATCATTTAGAAGAACTTCATTCCCTACTTATTCTTCTTCATTCTCCCTAAACAACATTGAAGATGGATTCAATAGGTAACGCTTCCGCCTTCATCTTCTCCTCTCTAACTTATTCCAGTTTTGAGTTATGGCATTAGTGGAATATGAATTGTTTCAACAGTTTAGACTCAAACAGTACATCTTTTAATACACAACCGAATGTTATAAGAAACATCAAGATTACATGTATGTAACACACGAGATTAAATGATTGGATTCCAATTATTTTTTAGTTTCTTTGTGTCGTGTAGGCAGTTGAAACATATATAACTACAAGAGAGGGGAGATCTGATCCTTTACGTTAGTTGAAACATATATAACTACAAGAGATGGGAGATATGATCCTTTACGTTTTGCTATTTTTTAGGCAAACAACACAATCCTTTTATTTTATTGATAAACTTCAAAATGATGGCACTCCGCAACAGTCGGAGGTTCATCACAAAGTTGAGGATTTCGATTAAGACGTGCATTCATTGACAAACTACCCACAATGATTTGTGATGCATAAATGCTTCCCCAAGCATAACTTGGACATAGCCTAACAATGGATTTTACAAATTTCCAAACGGAAAATATTTAGCGCCAAAGACACAACAAGATAACGCATTTGGTTCAGAAATAAATGTCTAACCTAGCATCAAAAGCATTGCAACAAAGAAAAATCTAAACATCACAATGAGGCTATCAACGTAATGGAGTGGAGAGAAAGAAAATGCTCTCGGTGGAGGAGAGAAAATATGTAATATATCGAGATAATTGCTTTGATTGCACAAGGAAATTGACGGTAGGAAGAGTGCTTGCTATGGCCACGTCGACCAGCAACACTGAATCAAAATTCCAAATTACTAAAACGGCAAAAACACGAACTCACAAACACAAAAAATTGACGAAATCCGACTATTATCGCCGGATTTCGACCATCATTTTCTTTTCTCTTAGTTTCTCTTTCGGTCGGTGGTTTAAGATAGTTGGTCTCTTTACATTTGAATATGGAAAAAGGCAATATTTTACAATTAAATTTAGGGTTAATTACAATTTAGGGCCTGAACTCAATAGGGTGTTCCCCAAGCGGGGCTCCAACAATTTTTTTTGGCGAAACAGGGCTCGACATGCATTTTTTTAGCCAATCTGGGCTTTTTGACGGAAACCGTTAGAAATCTTATTAAATCATCATGTGTCGTGCACGTGATTGACAGATTGGTTAGTTTGATGTTGATATTAGCTATTAGGGGGTTTAATGAAAATTTCAAACTTTAAAGGGCTGAAAACTAAATTTATTTTTGAAATCTTGTTAAATATCATTAAATATGATTTATTTTCCATATTTACTATATCTTATTATTGAATTTTAGTTATTTTATAATGATGTCAAAAAATATATTAACCTATAAAAGTGAAAGTATAAATAAAACTATTTTTACCCATTAAAAAAAAAAAAAAAAAAACACCCATCAAATTCACGTGAATTGCTTGGTTAAATTGTAAAAATTGAAGGTCGAAATGTTTCTTATCCTTTATCTTCATCTTCAACCTCAACCACAACCAACAACCACCACTTATCTCCACCACCTGAACAATTCAAAACCACCACCACCTCCATCACCAACCGCCAATCAACTCAAACACCTCTCCAGCTACAACTACCAAGATTTTAGAAGAAAAAAAAGATAACCCACATCTGGAAAAAAGAGAACCCAGATCTAAAAAAAATAAGAACCCAAATCTACAGCAATCCAAATGAAGCTCACTGGCACTGTTCACTCTCCTCCCTCACCAGAACTACGTCGGCCAAAAGCTCATTCCCGAAATCGTAACAACAAGTACAACGATGCTCGTTCAAACTCTAAAATTCGTAAATATTTGCTCTTTTTGCTTGAAGATTTCGGGTCGGACTTGAAGGTGGATAGTCGGGTGATTCAATGATATAAAAATGGAGTGATTCAATCGAATGTAGGAATTGAGATGACGAATCTAGGAAGTGCGAAAGAGATAGAGGGAGAGAGATTCCGATGAGATTTTAGGGAAATTTCGGTGAGTTCAAGGCTAGGTCTAATCAACAATGGCACCAAAAGCACCACCAAAACAGAGGGAAAATGCCCAAATCCTTGAATCCGTATTCTTCTCTAGGTTTGTGTATGGTATTCATGGCCAAGCTTTGAACTTCATTTGAGTTTGTTGAATTTCTTGATTTAGAGATGATTTGTTTTGTTTTGATTTTGGATGCTTTTTAGTTTTTATTTTGGATGATTTGCTTTGCTCTGATATTAAATGGAAGGTGACGAGCTTAGTGGAGTCTATTGGTGATGGTGTCGGAGGACGGTGGCGGTCGGAGTAGGTGGTGTTGCCGGAGGATAGGGGGTTGCATCGCATCTGGGTTTGATCCGGAAATGGGGTTAGGGATTGGATTTTTATTTGAAAGAGGAGATTTATATTTACTTCTCCTCCCCTAATTTCTAAACTTGTACATTTGACCCCCTAAAACATGAAGTTAACTTCAAACTAACTAATTTGTTGATCACGTGCACGGCACATGGTCGTTTAACAAGATTTCTAACGAATTTCGTCAAAAAGCCCTAGATTGATGAAAAAAATACGTGTTGAGCCCTGATTCGCCAAAAAAAAAAAACTGGAGGCCCCGCTTGGGGAACACCCTATGGAGTTCGGGCCCTAAATTGTAATCAACCCTTAAATTTATCAATTTAACATTTTGACACCCTTATGTTAGATTTCAACATGTCATAATTTTATCTCAAATTTCTCTAAATTGTTCTTCAATCTCTACAATAACACTGGCCTTCTGTGAATGAAATCCTACTTTTGTTGCATGTTAGTTTGATTATGGGCCGATTGCAATTTAGCAACCTAAGTTTGACAAAATTTTCAACTTGTTATCCAGTTTGTAATTAACCCATGTTGGTAGCTAGGATAATAATAAAATGAAGAATACATAAGATATGAATTCAGAAGTAGCCACACACGTGCTGTACAACACAACCCAGAATTTGGAGCGAAATAAATGTAGAAAAGAAAGAAACCAGACAGAAGGGTACGATAACCAAATGTCTACAGTAGTGAGCTAAACAAGCATCAAAAGATTTTACTATTAAACCTTTGAAATATTTTTAAATATAAAGACCTTTAACTAGCGAAAGATTAAACAAATAACTAAACAACTCAACCACACAAAGACTGCACTCTTAGAAATAATATTCTCTCTGAAGTAAACTTCCACAGTTATTAAAAAGGGTTAATAACAATTTAGACCCTAACGTCATATACCACCCTCCCAAACGAACCCTGAAGTTTTTTTCCCGCCAGATTAGACCTTGAATTGTAAAAAAGTTGCCGGTTAAGGCTTTGTTGAAGGATTTTGTTAGAAAAAGTCAGCTAAGTAGCATGTGTCATGCACGTGATTGACAAAATGGATGGATTTGTAATTGATATTAGCTATTAAAGGCTTTAGTGAAATTCTTAAAACTTAAAGGGTTAAAAAAATCAAATGTACAATATTTTTCTGCATATTTAATAAATCAATTTTTTTACCAAAACATTATAAGTACAATTTAAAAATAAATCTCAGATTTGGAATTGATTTAATTTAAAAAAATCAATAAAACCTTTAGTATTTTTAATATATTAAAATTAAAAAAATATATAAAAATTTATCTTACTTATTACATTAACAATAAATCAAGACAAATAAAAACAAAGGACTAAAAGAAAGAAACAAAAAGAAAAAGATTAATTTTTATATATTTTTAAATTTTAATATTGTTAAAAATACTAAAGGTTTTATTAAAAAAAATAATTGAATCAATTCCAAATCTGAGATTTATTTTTAATTGTACTTATAATTTTTTGGTAATATTTTTTTTTTTTTTTTGATATATTATATATGCAGAAAAATATTGTACATTTGATTTTTTTAACCCTTTAAGTTTTAATATTGTCAAAAAAAAAATTGTTTAGAAACTTAGGTTTTAACAAATCTGATCTCTAATAATGATTTAGGGATCCCCATTTACTAGAAGAATATAATTAGAGAGAGTGACACTTTCATTGGCTTTTCTGTTTTGTAAATGAGTGAGTTATCAAGAACACTAACAATATTAGCATACCAAGCCTATGATCCCAGGTTGGAAAAGAGTTATGTTACTGACATAAAAAGGTCATAAACTCTATGAATAAAATCTCCAGTGATAGTAGTTGATTAGTGTTCTCATTACTTCAGTTTTATGCAACAAATTTTATTTTATTTTTTGCCCTTCCCCTAATGTACCTAGTACTTACCTTGTGACTAGATTTCACTTGTTGCATGGAAAAACTGTGAATTCGTTCAACGCTACAAAACTATCATTGCTATCACATGTATGGGAAGGTGGTCACTCAACCCCCTTAATTTTTAGAAAATGTCATTTTAGTATCTTTAACATTTTAAAATTTACACTGAAAATACTATTTTTATCAATTTCGACCCCACTGATTGCTATCAAATTTTATTGATCAAATCAAGATTTGCGATATACTTCCTCTATCCCAAAATGACAGTCTATTTTTTGCTCCTGTTGAGCAAAAAAATTGAGAGTCGCTTTTTTTTTGTGGGGGGGGGGGGGAGGAGTGGGGATGAGGAGGGGGAGGAAGTAATAATTTGTTAATTAATACTGTCATCATTGCTCATTAGCTGGTGACATTCCCCCCATAATATGGCTAAACAACTTGTTGATGTGTGTGAAGCTTAAAGATGCCCGCAAACAGTTGTGAAACAAAAAACTACTAAACCTCAGTTCGATGCAAGGAAATAAATATTTAACAGCTTAATCCTTGCTTCTTGCAACCAATGAACTTGCAAGTGGCCTGATTAAGCAGATACGAGGCTGGAGATTGCGTAAACCAAGTTGCAAAAGGATGAGGTCACTCAAGTTTATGTCATCGATATTTTCAGAATTGTATACCACATTTATCGCTAACCTCAATCTCGGAACATACCACATTTAGAGTGTAACTCCTACATTTGACATGATCACAAGGGTTTTCTCCTAAGATGAGACATTTCATGTTTCTTGTGTCATGTTTATAGAGTTTCAGACATGTCTTGGTTGTCCAAATTTTCTAAAATTTCATGCTATAAGTAGAAAAAATATGTGTATTTGCCCCTTGCTGGTATAAATAAGGAGATTCTATTGTTTGTAAGGTCTATCACTTTAATACCATTTTTCAAATTGTAAGCTACAACTTTTAAAAGATAATTATACCCTAGAAATAGGGGACATTAATAAATAGAAAGGCTACAATCTATGTGCTTTGATGAAATTTGGCACATAAGGTTGATGAGGATCCCAATATTAGTCAATACATTTTTTCTTATGGAGCCTGCTAATACTAGTGCAACATTGTCCGTTGGCCCACGTGACCTTTCGGGAAAAGTGGATAACTAATTATAGTATCAACGGATCAGTCATCAGCCAATGAAATGAAGTGGGTGTCCCCATTTCTAAATTGGGAGAGGGACAGGATTGATGAGATAAGGTGGATTTAACGTAAATCAGGAATAACCAGTAATGAATGGGGACAGCAGTACATGATGTACAGAATGAGGGGATCAAGGATGAGAAAGAATACGAGAAAAATACAGTCTGAAGATGATAGTCAAGCTAAGTCATAGAAAATCTTCGAGGGGTCATGTTTGGCGATATTCTTATTTTATTTTATTTTCTTAATGTTTTCTTTAACAACGGGTGAGGGGGAATCGAACCCTTGATTTTCTTAAAGGAGGCCGGGTCTATGCCGTGTGAGCCAAGACTCATTGGCATGACAAGAGATATTCTTTCAACATATAAATGCATTTTTACATTTATGTTTATTAAAAGCTAGCATCATATAATTATCGCCTTGGTTGCATAAAACGTACAAATGATAGAAGGAAACTCAAAATTACTTTATCTTGTTCAATGTCTCAAACTTGGTGTTGAGGGTTTATCAATCCAAAAAAAAAAAAACAGTGTAATGCAGAAAGCAATATATATTCAAAATAAAAAGTCATTTATGCATAAAAAGGAATTTTGCTAGCTAATGAAAGCACTTTGCTCTCTTGTTCCCCATTGCTAAAAGTTCTTCCTTAAAAAAAAAATATATGTACAGCTGACATAACTTTATTATAACGATTTTATTTGTTCATGAAGTTGAAATGAAAATGAATAATTATGGAATATTTTTATATCAGTAAAAACTTATTCTGGAAAGTGGACTATAGTTGTTGTCCTAGCTGCCTTTTCAAGATGGCAAAATGAACAGATAAATCTAATATATTTAGGTTCACTTATTAGTCGATTTGAACTCTAATTAAGATTTAGGGATCCCCATTTACTATAAGAATATAATTAGAGAAAGCGAGACTTTCGTTAGCTTTTCTGTTTGGGAATGAGTGAGTTATCAAGAACACTAACAATATTAGCATACCAACTTACCAAGCCTATGATCTCAGATTGAGATGGGAAGGGGATGGCGAAAGTGGACTGTGAGGTGAATCGAAAAACTATTTTGCAGGAAAAACTGAGAACTTGTTCGTTGTTCCACACTACAAACTATCATTGCTATCAACTTTTATAAATCCTTATCAAGATTTGTGCTCCCTCCGTCCCAAAATGACAGTCGATTTTTCACTCATGTCAAGAGCAAAAATCTTGACAGTCATTTGTTTTGGGACGGAAGGAGTAGTAATTTATTAATTAGTACAGCCATCATTGCTCATTAGCTGGTGAACATTCCCCCATAATATGGCTAAACAAATTGTTGATATGTGTGAAGCTTAAAGATGCTCGAATCAATTGGGAAACAAAGTACTAAAACTCAGTTTGATGCAATAAAATCATTCTTCAACAGCTTAATCCTGTATCCTAATGAACTTGCAAGTAGCCCAATTAAGCAGATACGAGGCTGGAGATTGTGTAACCAAGTTACAAAAGGATGACGTCACTCAAGTTTATGTCATCGATATTTTTAGAATTCTAAACCACGTTTAGCGCTAAGCCCGATCTAGGAACATACCACATTTAGAGTGTAACTCCTATATTTGACATGATCGCAAGGGTTTTCTCCTAAGATGATACATTTCATGTTTCTTGTGTCATGTCTATTGACTTTCAGACATGTCTTGGCTGTCCAAATTTTCTAGAACTACATGCCATAAGTAGAAAAAAAAATATGTGCATTTGCCCCTTGCTGGTACAATTAAGGAGATTTTATTTCTGGTAAGGTCAATCACTTTCGTGCTACGAGTATTATTCAAATTGTTAGCTATACCTTTAAATGATAATTCTACCCTTAGAAATAGGGTAGAACAAAGGGAACGGCTACAATCTATGTGTTTTGATGAATTGGCTCATAAGGTTGATGAGGATCCCAATATTAGTCAATTCATTTTGCTTATGGAGGCTGCTAATCCGCCGTTGGTCCACGTGACTATTCAAGATGGGAAAAGTGGATAACTAATTCTAGTATCACCGGATCAGTAATCAGCCAATGAAATGAAGTGGTGGTCCCCATTTCTTTATTGGAGTGGGGTAGAGGGTAGCTAGGATAAAGTGGAATCAGGAATGAGAAAAATACAGTCAGAAGATGATATTTTCTCAACATATAAATGCATTTTCCACCATTATGTTTACTAAAAGCTAGGATCAAATAATTCTCATCTTGGTTGCAGAAAAAGTACAAATGATAGAAGGGAACTCAAAAGTACTTCCATCTGTTTCAATGTCTGAAAATTGGTGTTGAGGTTTTATCAATCTATAAAAAAAATAAGCGTAATGCAGAAGTGAGAACAATGATTATAGTTTCTCATTATCTGATGATAAACAAATTGTTTGATTATCGTTCAGTGTAAAGATGCCCCAATCAGATGCAGAACAAAGTACTAAAACATGTGCTGAACTACACCCAATGTATACAGATTGTTATTTAACAGATTCTGCGTCCCAATATATAGTGTAAATATATATTCAAAAAAAAAAAGTCATTTATGTACATATATAGAAATACACTCCCATATTTAGGGTCGCTCCTATCTTTCTTGACATGATCACAAAGGATTTTCAAGAAAATACTTTATTTTCCTTGTCAATTCCTCCCTATTAGATTGTTCCATCTCACTTTTTGTTTCTTGCGCTTCCTAAACTTCGCTATTAAAAATATTTAGTGGCATTATTATATTAACAAGTTCTACATCCCAATGAACTTTCAGGTTGTCCGTTGTGGCCTCCACAGACCACTTAGATAAGTCCTTTACCAAAAGTATAAGAACAAAGCATAAAATTATCTGCAAAGCCGAGACAAAACTTACCTCTTGCAGAAAGTTTCGATCATCTTGTGCTGGATTATTTGGATCTTGTTTTCCATTTTCTGTTAAGTGCTTTCTATTTGTGGTAAGCTCTGATTAATGCCACTAAAGATTCTGAAGAAAAAAAACTTCGTCTTTTAAACCCTAAAGTACCCATTTTAGAAAGTTGCATTTTTCCACCTTACTTTAAATGACCAAACGGTGCAACATACTATCACTTTGTTTGCACCAAATGCAACATACTCAAAAGTTACCACTTAGTGCAATGTACTTTTCAATTTTGTTTCATATAATGTAATTTTCGTTTCAAATAATGCAACGTACTTTTTAGTACGTTGCATTATTTGAAACGAAAATTGCATTATTTGAAGAAAAATTGGAAAGTACGTTGCATTAAGTGGTAACTTTTGAGTACGTTGCATTTGGTGCAATCGAGGGTGTGGTACGTTGCATCAAAATGTAACTTTTTCCGTTTTTAGGGATCTGGAATTTAGCTAGCTAGTGGCAGCACTTTGCTCTCTTGTTCCCCATTTCTAAAGTTCTTCCTTAAAAGAATGTGTACAGCCCATGACACAACTTTATAATGATTTCATTTGTTCATAAAAGTTAAAATGAAACTGCAGAAATTATGGAACATTGTACTCCCTCTGTCCCAGAAAGATACTCTCATTTTGACTTTTTATAGTCAACAAAAATAAACTTTGACCAAACATTGGTGTCAATTTAATGATCACAATGAAATTATAAAAATTGTTATTAATAAATCACTTAATGATTTATCAATTATAAATTTTAGAATTTTACTAGAATGATTAGATTGCCACTAATGGTTGGTCAAAGTTCATTTTTATTGACCATAAAAAGTCAAAATGAGACAAAGTGGGTATATCAGTAAAAACTTAATCCGAAAAGTGGACTATAATTGTTGGCCTACCTGCCTTTTCAAGATGGAAAAAACTAAACAGATAAATCTATTTTGTTAATACCAAAAAGAAACTGTTTTTTCTTTCTACCACCCTTCCCTAAAATAACTATCTTATGACTTTTTCACTTGTTTGAGGGATAACTGTGAACTTGTTTAAAAATACAAACTTTATTTTTAATTGGATTTTTTATTAATGAATGTCTTAAGCTATTACAAGAGTGCACTTAAAAACCATTTTGTTAATACAAAAAAGAAACTGTTTTTTTTTTCTTTTTACCATTGCCCTAACCCTAATATTACTACCTTGTGACTTTCTCACTTGTTGCAGGTAAAACTGCAAATTTGTCCAAAACACTACAAACTATCATTGCTATCAACTTTTATGAATCCTTATCAAGATTTGTAATCTACTCCCTCTGTCCCAAAATGACAATCTATTTTTTGCTCCTGTTGAGCAAAAAACTTGACAATTTTTTGATTTCGGAAGGAAGGGGTAGCAATTTGTTAATTAATACTGCCATCACATTCCCCCATAATATGGCTAAACAAATTGTTGGTATGTGTGTGAAGCTTAAAGATGCTCAAAACAGCTGTGAAACAAAGAACTATAAAACGCAATCAATACTTTCAACAGCTTAATCCTTCATTCTTGCATCCCTATGAACTTGCAAGTGGCCTATTTAAGCGGATACCAGGCTGGAGATCTCGTAAACCAAGTTGGAAAAGGATGAGGTCACTCAAGTTTATATCATATATACCACATTTAGCGCTTACCTCGATCTAGGAACATACCACATTTAGAGGGTACGTACATTTGACATGATCACTAGGGTTTTCTCCTGAAATGAGACATTTCATGTTTCTTGTGTCATGTTTATTGAGTTTCAGACATGTCTTGGTCACAGAAATTATTTAATAATTATGATTTCCGTGCGTAGCTAATGACAGTGTCCAAATCTTCTGTCGAAAGTAGAATGTACTTGCCCCTTGCTGGTATACTTGAGTAGAAAATGATAATTATACCTCAGAAATATGGAAGAATAGAGAGAAAGGCTTCAGTCTGTGTGCTTTGATGAAATAGGATCTCAATATTAGTCAATAATCCTAGTGCGACATCCTCCATTGGGCCCACGTGACTTTTCGAGATGGAAACAGTGAATAACTACTTCTAATATCACCGGATCAGTCATCAGCCAATGAAATGAAATGGTGGTCCCTATTTCTAAATTGGGATGGGGGACAAGGTAGCTGAGATAAGGTGGAGTTGATGTAAATCAGGAATGACCGAGTATGAATGGGGACACCACTCTGTGGCCACAGAATGAGGGATCAAGGGATGAGAAAGAAGACGAGAAATATAGAGTCAAAAGATGATAGTCAACACAAAGTCTTAGAAAATCTTCGAGGGGTCATGTTCAGATAAGTACAAGTAGTGATTTTGTTATGTTATAATCAAGTAAGAAGAGATGTTCTCTTCTTTTTTTTATGTTTTTTTTCAAACAGCAGAGGAGGGGGGCAATCGAACTCTTGATTTTCCTGAAGAAGGCAAGGCCTATGCCGTTGGCGTTAGAAAAGATATTCTTTCAACATATAAATTCATTTTCTACCTTTATGTTTACAGAAAAGGTACAAATGATAGAAGGAAACTTAAAAATACTTTTATCTGTTTCAATGTCTCAAAATATGTGTGTAGGTTTTATCGATCCATAAAAAATCAGAGTAATGAAGAACTGAGAACAATGATTATAGTTTCTCATTATCTGATGATAAACAAGTTGTTCGATCATCGTTAAGTGGAAAGATGCCCCAATCAGCTGCAGAACAAAGTACTAAAACACGTGCTGAACTACACCCTATGTATTAACATTGTTATTTAACGGGTATATTTTTAAAATATATTTGGGGTCGCTCCTATCTTTCTCGACATGATCACAAGGGATTTTCAAGATCCTAAAGGAAAATACTTTATTTTTCTTTGTCAAGTTCCTCCCTATAAGATTATGCCATCTCAAATTTTGTTTCTTGAGCTTCCAGATAATCGCTATTAAAAATGTTAAGTGGCATTATCATATTAACAAGTTCTTAATTCCCGTGGAACTTTCAGGTGGTCCGTTGTGGCCTCCACAAATTCACTTTGAGAGTCATTTACCATAAGTAGAAGAACATAGTACAGCATTATCTGCAAAGCCGAGACAAAACTTGCCTCTTGCAGAAAGTTTTGATCATCTTGTGCTGGATTATTTGGATCTTGTCTTCCATTTTCTGGTGAGTGCTTTCTATTTGTGGTATGCTCTGATTAATTCCACTAAATATTCTGGAAAAATCTTCATTTTTCAAATCCTAAAGTCCCATTTTAGAAAGTTGCACTTTTTCCACCTTACTTTGTTGGGTTATTAGGGATCTGAAAATTTTAGCTTGCTAAAGGTAGAATTTTGCCCTCTTGTTCCCCATTTCTAAAAGCTATTCCTCAAAAAAAAAAAAAAAAAAAATGCACTACCCATGAGATATAATTATATTAATTCAGAAAAGTTGAAATGAAAATAAACAATTAGGGTGTATTTTATATGTGTAAAGACTTACCATGTTTATATCTGAAAAGAGGGTGACTCAGAAACTGTCTTTAAATTCTAATTTGTCCACTATTCGACGGTGTGAGAAAAGTTGACTCAACCTCATCCTCATTTGAATATGACTCGTAAGGTAAACAACCCGAGCTTGATTAGAATTTAAAGACAGTTTCTGAACTGAAATATTTTCTCACATTGTCGAATAGTGGACAAATTATTTTCCCTAAAGTTCTTGTTGAACAAATATACTTATTCTATTTTCATAAATTCGTTATTGCTGATAGAGAATCTGGGATCTCATATATTCTGAATTTCCTATTATTATCGCTAATTGACAACTGCATCTTCATTTTGCAGGTGATACTTGTGAAAAGTGTCATGGAGGAATTATCACAAGATCTTAGCATTGGGGAAGTCTCTTTTCAATCCTGGCGCAAGTCGTTATGTAAGGTGAGTTCAAAATTGACTAGAATATAAAAAAATGTTTCCCATTTCACGAGCTATAGTTCAAATAACTTGTGATACAGATTATTTCGGTATAATTTTATTCATGATTAAGAGTTTTTACAGAGTGGGAATTCGGAGAAAATTCAATGGAGAGGAACTCACCAGCACTTGACAAGCAGCAACAGGCTGCCTTTTACATATGATCAGTCATCGGAGTTTTTAGATAGCCCGACCAATGCAATGGAATTCTTGTGTAGATCATGGAGTCCTTCTGCATCTGATTTCTTGAATGAATTTCCATCAAGTGTAAGAAGCTAAATTTATATGATATCGTGATATTCTGTTTGTCACGCATTAAACCATCATCTGACATTATCAGTTTAATTAATTTGTTTCAATAAAGTGAATGGTATTTTTTATTTTTCTCTCTAATCAAAATACTTTTGTTTCCATTTTTTTCATAGGATTTCCTATTTCCACAGAGTGTCAGTAGCAAAATACAGGGGAACGACGAAAAAGAAGTAGAAAAAGTATCAGAGATGATAGTTCATGGAAAAGTCATATCTAGAAAGGCCGGAAATATCAATGTAAATCTCTCTCTCTCTCTCTCTCTCTCTCTCTCTCTCTCTCTCTCAATCTCAAACATAGAACTTGATTGAATTGTGATAATCTGATATAGCATTCAACATTCTTTCCCTATACTACAAACAATAGCATCTTACCAAGACAGAAAAACAACAGCTTTTCAATATTTTATTTCAGTTTCCATTTTCATTTTCCTACGCGACAAAAGACAGTATCTATAACATGAAATCGGCGTTATTTATTTATGGTTTACTATTTGCTGTCTCTTTCATGCATGACTTAAATTTGAAAAGTTAGTATTAGTCCGTCTTTTCTCAAACTATACATCAGTACTCCTCACTGGTGCATTGCTCAAGCATTCCTTTCCGACACTATTTTGATACAATTCATTAATTATATATATAGGTTAACATGAACCAAATGACCGGGTGGTTAAAAGGCGGATCAATAACAAGTTTCTTAAGATCACGACGAGAGAAGAAGAAAGAAGAGCTTCGTTTTCACACTGCTAAACTTCATGTTGCCCTTTCTATCACTCGTTTGGCTGCAGCAATTGCTAACTTCACCACCCATGGAGGAGGAGGTGTGGCATGTGACCAGCACATGGGCGCTGCAGTTGCCTCAGCTGCAGCTCTGGTAACAACAGTGTGGGCAGAGACAGCAGAATCAATGGGTGCACAAAGAGGAGATGTAGCATCTGCCATTAACGCTGGTTTAGCGGTTCAAACCCCAACGGACATGATGGCTCTAACAGCCACAGCCACCACATGTAATGGCACGTAAATTTTTATTTTTTAGGGGTAAAATAGTCATTTCATTTAGATAAAGTTGACAAGTGGGGGAAAGTGAAACGAAACCAAAACTCAAGAGGGGAAGTGAGACTTTCCAAAACCTCAGGGGTGGGCATCAAAATTATATCGTTGTTATTGTGTACCAGGTTTAAGAGGAGCGGCAAGACTTGAGTCGAGAGCTATGGCAGAGACGTACTTCCCAAAGGGCAGAGAGATGCTTAAAGTTGGTGCTCAGATATGCATAATATTGCCTTCCGGTGAGCAAAATATAAGGCTTAAATAAGAATTCTGAGAAATAAGTCCATTTGTATCAAAGTAATATTGATGTAAATGCAGGTCAGAGAAAATGCAAATGGGTGACTGTAAATTTGAAGCACAAAGAGCTTATACTAAGTTTCCCCAAGAAGTACTTTGGAGGTGCCATAACCACTTCAACAGAGTGTATGATTTTCTCATCTTTGAACTTGATATATATACACACATTTATGTAAATACATATGTGTATGTATGTATACACACATATATACACCCATACATATATAGAGACAGAGAGAGAGATGATGGCATAGGCATCTTCGGTTTGTGATAACTTCCAGAGTTCAAAACTCGACTGACATTTTTTTCTGTATTCTATAGACAAGGCAATCAACATTATAGAAGAACCAAACGAAGGCCGAGGTTACTATTTTCTCACCTTGAGGACCAACAAAGGTGTAATCAAGCTACTGCTCGAGGATGAGAAACAATTTACAATCTGGTTGTCAACCGTTTCCAAGCTTCTAAGAACACGCTGCCCACTCTGACAAACGCTTCAGAACAGTTGCAATTTACATGTCCATCATTCCCATATTGTACAGGAGGCAAAAAATAAAAAAAAATAAAAAGAAAGGCAGTTGGTTAATTTCTTACGGAGGAGATGAAATAAACCAAACTTCAGAGCCATGGACAAAAAAATTGAAGTTTGTATTAATAAGAATAAAGACATATTACAAGCTGCAAAATAGAGCAATTCCTAAAAATACTAACATACATACATGCGGAAATACATGCCAAGAGAATATGAAAGTTGAATTCCAACAACAGTGAGATTTCCCGAATCTAGATTTGAGCTTGTGTATGTCACAATATACTGTCTATCCATATTTAGTGGTCTTATTGCCACTCATTTCTCTTCAAATTCAACATCAATGATATCGGGTTCAGACTTTTTGGAAGAAGTGGGACCACCGCGACCTCTTGAATTAAAGTCCCCTTTTGGCTGCCAGACAATGTTTCCACAACCCATACATCGTACCATTTGGGTTTTATTTCCAGCAAACTGTCTTTTACAAGCTGGACAATTCCCCTGTTTCAGCCAAGATAGGATTTTTGGTAAATAGCTCAAATCCTAATAAAGTACAGCATACTATGCAACACTTTACTGCTATGAACAATATTGGCAATTTTAATCGAATGTTGTGTTTCTAGGTCCCACAACTCATCAACAAAACATCCAATCAAACACTGCCAACTGTGCTTGCGGTCAAGATTCTGTCAGGTTTCTGCGCCCCTAGCATTACTCTACTGCCCTCGAATAAACTTGAGGAAAGATCGATGAAGTAACTGAATAATGGGGAAACATATGAAACAAAAATATATTTTTTTTACCTTAATAATCATATTATTGGCGATAACTCCAATGAGAAGAGGAGCAGCAACTGGCAGTACCCATGTTGCGAATATCAAAATCCGAAATAGCCATCCAGATAGAGCAAACCACAGGAAGAAGACAGTCTGCATATATACGAGAAAACAAAATAAGACAAGCATGCACTTACAGCAACTAAACGAATAAAAAAACTACGTAATCAAAATGATATCTACAAAATGATGTCTGTGCTTCAAAAAGCATGACACAGAGAAACTAACTCTAAAAAGGTTCAAACAATTTCAGGAAAGGCCCAGAGGTTTTATAGTATGCTCAAAGCACTCTAATTCACATGCAACCTAAAGAGAAACAAAACATCTCAAAACGGACAATATATGAACTGCCAAGTTCACTGACATGTAAGCCAATAGATCCAGACAGAAGAACAGAACTTTTACCCTTACACTCATCATAAGTATGGCTGTGATACCATTTAGAAAACAAATTCATGCAACAAGCTGATAAGAGACGCTCCAACCATTTCAAAAGTGCTCAAGAAGTCTCATGCCAACAATTAGTGGCAAAACGACAACAAAAATACCACTCCATCAATCCCAAATTTATATCCCCCTTCGCTCCCCTCCCCCTCCCCCACCCCCCAAGCCCAAAAAAAATAGTTATATTTCTAATATAAGTTACGTCTATCGTACCTAAATGAGTGTCCATTTTTTGAGTGTCCATTTCTAAGGAGGCTACTCAATTACTCCCTCAGTCCCATAATAAATGTCATATATTCTTTTTTGGTTTGTCCCAAAATAAAGGTTTCTAAAATATAGGAAGTAATCTAAGTGGAATTTCACCATTGTACATTCAATGTACAAACAAATAAAACAAAAAATGTTGAAAAGGCAAATGCAACATTTAGATGGGACGGAGGGAGTGACATTTAACAATACTCCTCTCCCCCATAAAGATAGTCCCGCCTTGACTTTGGTGGTCAACTTGGTTAACATTATTTTGACCAAAGGTTTATGAAATATAATTATCCCTATGTAATTGTAGAGTTGTTATTGAAAGTATTTTCATTAAACAATTTAACTTTCATGAAATATTGGCCAAAGTCGATCAAGTTGATCACCAAAGTTAGAGTTGCAAACAGGTCGGGCTCGAGTAGGGTATGGCCGAACTCGAGTCGAGTTCTTAAAGAAGCAAAGCTGGGTCAAGGTTGGCGGGCAGAGTCAGACTGCCAAAGACACTAAAGATACTGCCGAACTCGACGCAAGATAGAAGAGTGAGCCCCTTGAGGTAACCGTCTTCGCCTCGATGACATCTTGGTGAGTCTGGCACTGTCGAGTCGAGTCGGGTTATTCGGTTAGATCTGTGTTGAATTCAAAACTTATACCTGACGTTCAAAATTTGGTTGATTTGCTTCAAACATGGTTAGGAGCGGCGACATTGTTGCTTAACGTCATCAATAGTTTCTCATTAACGAAGCGGCGACATTGTTGCTTTTCTTCTTTAAAACCTTCTGTTCCCGTGCGCCATTAGAGAGGTGAGAAATATGTAAGTGTCAGATTCTTGTCTTCACTCATTGGTGAATGTATTGCAAGTTTAATATATAAGTACGGACTTTATAGGATAGGGGATATGGAATAAGTGTCGACGACCAATCCAGTTTTAATCTATTGCGCACCAGCGTGGGCAAAAATTATAAATGCTGCCTTCTAAAAATCCCTTTAAAGGGGCCTTCTACATTTATGCCTTACCCTTATAAAACCCTAACCTATATTTCTTAAACTATTTTCGACAACTAGTGCTGCTAGGCAAAACCTCATCATTCCCACTGCACCAAACACATGGAACTCTGGAGAACGACAAGATGTAGACATGGAGAAAACTAGTGTTGGCGAAATAGAATGGAGGATCTATCAAGTTAGAATCTAAGTGATGAGGTCAATCCGGGCAGGTGGAGAAGAATTGAGTTCTGGTAGGGAACGGCTTGCTCAACTCGACTCATTCAAGAAATCAAGCTCAACAATGCCGCCAAAATTGAACCGTTTCACATTCATAAACCGAACCGAGTAGCTTCTCTCTGGTCAAGCTCGAATCGAGTCACGATCACCCGTCCGCCATTACAGCTATAAACCAAAGTTAAAGTAGGACTAACCTTCTAGGACGGAGAGAGTATCATATTCCATTGTATATGAAAGTCTTTACAGCGGGTAGTAAGAGCACTTATGTAAATTTGCTGCTAAAATTGGTCAAAAGACAAATTTCTATTTCCGTCAAAGTCAATATGGAAACTCATATAGGGACACAGGGAGTAGTAATTTTGGTGCAATTTCAAGAAGGAACAAGCAAGTAAGCCTATGTCCTTTAAAAAAATCTAGACAAATGGGACTTTAAAATGGAACGGAGAAGGTATTACAGATTTCCAACCGGGTAAAGTCCACCTAAAGGGTTTGGCTACATAAACTCCTTTCCACCATCAAGGTTTGTACCAAGCTAGTTTATTCCACACGCTATGAAAAATACAAGTAAAACCATAAACAAACTACACTGACTATTGATTAGTTTGAACTAGGCCTGAGTTCAATCAATTCTTGAAACTTTATATATGCGCAACTAACAGCAAAGCTATAAGATATATACTCGCTTCACCCCGAGAAAAGAGGCCGCATACGACAAGCCAAACATCTTGATATCATACTTTTGCTATCCTACATCTCTTCTAATTTGCACAAAAGTGGTACAATTCTCTATGTCATGTGTTCAATAATTATCCTATCTTTACAAAAATGAACATTTTTGAAGATAAATGAGACTCTTTTAAGGCACGAAGGGAGTATCAAACATGTGCACTTATATACATACAAGCCGATCTAAGCCATTCTAAGTAACAGAAGAAATATCGACCAAGATAGTAAAAGGTATAATTACAGCATGAATCGGTGGCATTACATACATAGAAAGGAAATAATGAAGTACTAAATAAAACATACAATTAAGAAATACTCACAAACATACAATTAAGTAATACTCACTGTGAAACTTCTGCCAACTGGAGTATCCAAGAAGTCACTAATCTGCTTTCTATACTGCAAGTATGAAGCATAGACAAGAATAAGCTAGATGTGATGATATATGATAAGTCAAAACAACCAAATGTGAGAAACTAGATCATGACCAAATCCACCCAAGTATGATAAATAGGAATTTTTGCCTGGCAAAGTAAACTAAATTTTAAGTCCCTAGTTTCATCGAAAAAGTTAGTTCCACTTTAGGGCATTCCATTTCTCAATTCAAATATTCTCATCATGCTCAAATTTTACACACCATATACCAAAAGATGATATAAAGTTACCCAAAGTTTCGCAGAATGATTAGTTCTAAGGCTAATTACTTATGTACTCCCTCCGTCCCAGTTTAAGGTTCTTACTTTCCTTTTTGGTGTGTCCCAGTTTAAGGTTCTTAGTTGCTTTATTCCTAAAATGGCAAAATATGAATAGTGCTTTGAAGAATCTTACCCTCAAAAAGTTCATTTAATTACAAAAAAAACATTACTTACATACCTTACTTTTCACCCATTTGCTTTATGAATAGTATTTGGACAATTATATCCTCACCTCCCTACTTTTATTGACCCATTTTTCTTTGTTATTCACTTGATTTCTTAATAAGTGTGCAAAGTCAAACTAAGAACCTTGAACCGGGACGGAGGGAGTATGTTTTAAGTAGTTAAACTCTTAAATATAAATTCTTTTGAGATGTGAGAGGGAGCATTTGCTAACTTGGAAATACTAGTAAAATTTGCTCCTGCATGGTGGATAAGGACCGCATGGTGGATGTGGACTGCATGTTTCATATTGAGGCTTAGCATAGGTATGGAAATAGGTGTGGTCCATCCAAGGTAAGAAACTCGGGTTTAACATCATTACTATGGAACGCTCCAAAAGTCCCTATACTTTTGGTCGTATAGGTCAAAAATCTTAGAGTTAATCTAAAGTAAGAAACTTTTCCACCTGCAACATAAACAATACATTGGAGTATTTTCCACCGCATTGATGATTGCCTACAATGCAAAATGTTTAAAGAAAGGATGATAATGAATCCTAGCAAATTTTAGCGAAAGTTTCCAACTTTATGTTTACAATAACAAGTGCCGCAACAACGATTGCAAGACCATCTATCATATCAATCTTGTCAAGACAAGTTGAAATAAACTACGCCAACTTGTACTATTTAATCCTCCATCCCAACGTGGCCGTTATAAAATTTCTCATCCCAAAATGAGTCCATTTTTCCGTGAAGTTACTAGTTCAACCTTTCTGACATAGCCTATCCTAAGTTGCACTAGCAATGTCGTTATGTACACATTAAGAGCACTCGTCCATGTGTGCTATTAAAAAAGTTCTAAAAGTTATTATCCATAGTCACCAAAAAAAGTTAAAAACAAGCACTCATTTTGGGATGGATGGGGTATAATCAATTGTATTCATAGGGCAGGGCGGGGGAAATAGGGAAGCTAAACAAACTCTAGCCAACTTCATGGTGAGCTCCCAAGTCTACAGATGCGTCTAAAGGACTATTTGTGGTGGAGATCTAACCTCCAGTTCGCACTGAAATTAGAAACTTTGCTTGATTCCATTTTTTAGATCAAGGAGTCAAGGATAGTTCTGGATAATCATTTCTTTTCAGATATATTTTATGATAAAAAACAACGAACCAGGAAATACTTACGCCAAATTTATGTGCCATAGGAAGTGAATAATTCTTCTCCGATAAAATACAAAACTCAACTCAACTTAGAATTATCCCAAGAGACTTGGGGTCATCTACATGAATACTCTTAAATTCAATCGAAAAAACAAGGTCTTCATAAACAATACTCCCTCCGTCCCATACTAAGGTTCTTACTTTCCTTTTTGGTTTGTCCAAGACTAAGGTTCTTTGTTGCTTTATTACCTAAAATAAACAATGGGACCCACTTGTCATTCTCACAACAAAAACTTTCTACCCACTTTCTCTCTCCTACTTTACTTTTCAAACTCACAACATTTACTTTTTTTTAATCTTCGTGTAAAGTCAAACTAAGAACCTTAGTCCGGGACGGAGGGAGTATAATTATTCATATAATTTTCACTCGTATTATTACCCATTGGTCAGATAATATATCGCATGAATTCGTCGGCTACAAATTTATATTCCCTCCATCTGAAAAATATAATCTCAACAGACAAGTAAAACATCTTAAGGATATGCTTTACATGCTTTCCCTCTTGAATTGCAACAAATTGTTGCCTGCTTACAAAATGAGACTTCTTTAGACAAACAAGAAGGAAAGAAGCTCACCTTATGGGGGACGAGAGGGGGATTATCACATATCCATTTTGCAATTACATTACATTCATCTTGTCAATATCTGGTTTACAAAGTAACGCGGTTGTGTTCTTCTGCCAGAAGATCACATTGAATACTCTTACAACGTAAACAATAACATCAAAGTCAATGCCTCAAGTATCCTACCTTTTTTTCTTGTTCAAAGTTGAACTTTCAAAATGCACTCTTTTAAGGGGGGAAAGGTCTAGTTACCAACTTTAAAGAAAATAGTAAAATGGCTTCCAACCACTTGTTAAGGACCCAAAACAAGATATTAAAAAATTGGCCATTGGCTATGAGCCTATGATGAAAAATTTCTGTAAGTAGAACTTTAAGCAGAAAATCAAGTCTTAGTTTGGCACGCCACATTTTCGATTCTCTTCATGCTAATTGAACTATCAATGGAATGAAATTTGACACTAAATGGCATGGTAAAATAACTGTTTTTGCAGAAGAGACTAATGAATTCTCTCATTTCCCTAGTAAGATTTCAATTGAAGTCAGCAAATTTAAGTTCATTTCCACAAGTGCCACTGAACAAATAAGACATTACAAGGCCCATCGTCATCATCATATCAAGCTCATTAACTAAAACGAAACAGAATTTCTGTCAAATTGTAATGCAATTGACTGCAATACCCCACAATAGATAACATTCACATAGAGAGGGAGGGAAATGGAACAAACCCTAGGCCAATTGATGCTGAAATCAAGAGTAAAATCCCGCCACTTCTGCGTAATCTCAAAATCTCGATCAAGCTCCCGGGCACGATCAGAAGCCGACTGAGCCACACTCGATAACCGGCGAACAACAGAGTAACGGCGGTCAATTCGTTCAGCAGTTTTCTTCGTCTCATAAACAAGCTGTTCGAAACCATTGTTGGCGCTACGCCAGGCGTCCCTCCACACCTCGCCGGAGGCCATGCGCTTTTTGAAGACATCGAAGTCGTTCCGCCCAAAGGCTTTAACCTTAACAACGTTCGGTGAAGAAGAAGTAGAAAGCCTAGTTGGAAAACGATATTGGTGAGTAGTTTGGCAAAGACGTTGGGATTTTGAAGGGATTATACCGGGAGGCCATGGGAGGCTCGTCGCCATGGCGGTCGGCGGGAGGTATCGGAGATGACGAGAGATGATTGGGGAAGTCGGTGGAGGAGTGGATGCTGTTCCGCTTTCTTCTGGTTTGCGGGCTTCGGGCCTCTGTGTGGTTAGAAATGGGCCTTGTTTTTTGGACTGAGACTCGGACCCATTCAACTCATTTTGATTGTGTCCTCCTCTTTCTTGTCCGCCGTTCACCATTTCATAGTTTTCATTTGACAATAAAATCTACTCCCTCCGGTCCAAAATATCTGTCGTTTTTTAGCAATTTTTTTGGTTCAAAATAATTGTACTTTTGGATCAAAACAATTTAAATTCCTAATTTACCCTTACATTGGAAGTTGTTTTACTTTATTAATTGACTTAGTGAGTATAATAACGTAAGAAAGATGGACAATAAATAGGGTAAGCATGGAACTTTCACCATTAATATGCCGTAATAATTGCATTTCTTAATCTTTGTGAAAAGTCTAAAAACGACAGTTATTTTGGACCGGAGGGAGTAATAACTTGAAATAAATTCCTTTCGAAAAAAAAAAGAAATTGAAATAAATTATTAATTACCTACTCAAAAAAAGGGAAAAAAATACTTCAAATGTTTTTTTTTTTTTTTTTGAAACAATTCCTTCAGAAAAAGATATCAAGTCGATATTATCTTGACATTTTAGAACCTTGACCGTTGAATTATGAATAAGTTTAATAATAGATCATTTTTTTAATATTAGGAAAATAAGAAGTGTTTTTTGGGCTTTAAAATTATTAATTTTCTATAAAAACGTTAGTTAAAAATTTAACTCTTTTTCAATTTACTAAAATAATCAATTTCAATAAATTAGTATTATCCATTTTAGAAAGTAACTAAATGAAACAGATTATACTTGAGATGTTCAAAAATTATACTCCCTCTGTCCCTAAATGAGTGTCCAAATTTCATTTTAAGGGACACTGAAAATCTCAACTTTTTGAACAATTTGGTAACAACGATTCATATATAATCTTGTAATCTCTTTTCCAAACTTTAGTTTTGCAAGTATAAAGAAACCGGTGAAAAAAAATTCGAAAAAAAATGTTTAGGGAGAAAGTTATGTTAAAAAAAGACACTCATTTAGGGAAAAGATTTTTTGAAAATGAACACTCATTTAGGGACAGAGGGAGTAACATAAAAATTACGTATAACATAAAAGCCTCAAAATACACGGTTCGATAGTCGTAGCTCAAATTTAATGTTATTAATGAATAGCAGCAATATTTTTTTTCTGTAAAAATATCAAAAGATATTTAATGTTATTAATGAATAGCAGCAATATTTTTTTTCTGTAAAAATATCAAAAGTTGAGTTTATCTTGAACAACAACAACAACAACAACAACAAAAAAAAAAAAAAAAAAAAAAAAAACAACTTCAGTAAAGAAGAAATCCTTGATTTCCTAAACTGGTACCCCTCCGTTTGAGTTCCATCTATCTTTCGCTTTCTGGTTCTCTTTTTTATCCTCGCAAACACACCTTGATTTTCTAAAGGGGAAATGACAATTTAGGGTCCAAAGTTTGGGGGGGTGTGCCAATAGGGGTCTGATGTATCAATTTTGTCAATTTAGGGTCCAAAGTTAACAACGTTAGTCAATTAAGGGTTTTTGGACTAAGTTGCAAAGAAAATCCAGTTAAGTAACAGAAAAACTTAACTGGAGTTAGGTTTGGATGTTCGCCTGGGCTGTCATTTCACACACCCCTTATATAATGGACCCTAAATTTTCTTTCACTTTTATTATTAAATTTTCGAATAATTTTAATTAATTCAAAAATAATAATAAATAAAATAATAAGCAAATAAAAAATTAAAGTGATTTTTTTTAAACCGCAAATAATGAAGTTATAAATAAGGAAAATTAATAATAAAAATAAAATATAATTTTATAAATAAAATAAATAATTAGAATACTAATATTAATAATGAAACAATACTAACCACCACCACAGAAAAAAATAATAAAAAAATTGTCCAAATCCCCACTTTCTTCTTTCTAAAAAAATAAAGTGGTTTTATTTTTGGAATATAGTTTTTTTACACTTTTTCCTTTTTAAAAATTATACTTTTTATTTTATAGTGGTTCTAATGAAAAAAATATTTTTATTGTATTTCTTGAAAAAATATTTTCGGTAAATGACGTCTTAATTATTAGTTAATTTAATATAAGAAAGTAAAATTTAATATTTCAATTTTTTTAATTAATTTTCTACATCTGAAATGACAATATGCTCATGCAAATAATAAAAACAAACTCCAGTTAAGTCCATGCAAAACACTTGTAACTTAACTGGATTCCGTTAACAGAATCGTTAAAAAACCCTAATCTGCACAACTTTTGCAACTTTGGACCCTAAATTGATAAAATTGATACATCAGACCCCTATTGGCACACACCCCCCAAACTTTGGACCCTAAATTGTCATTTCCCCTTTTCTAAACTAGCACACTTCACTTCATGCAGTGGTATTTATGAGTCTTATCTTGTTGTTTTGGCAGTCCCCTTTTGACAATTTCAATGCCAACAATGATAATACTAATACTCCCTCCGCCCCACACTAAGGTTCTTAGTTTGACTTTGTACGGAGATTAAAAAAAATGTTGTGAGTATGAAAAATAAAGTAGAAAAAAGTAGGGGAGAAAAAGTGGGTAGAAAGTTTTTGTTGTGAGAATGACAAGTGGGTCCCATTGTCCATTTTAGGTAATAAAGCAACTAGGAATCTTAGTCTGGGACAAACCAAAAAGGAAAGTAAAAACCTTAGTATGGGACAGAGGAAGTACTGTGAAGATATGCGCATATCTTTTTATTTTAGGTGATTTATTTTAGGTTAAAGATTTATTTTGAGTAGGATTGTTTTTCCTTACTCTCCAAATTTTTCCTTTTTCTTGAACTCTTGTACTCAATATATATCCTCCGGAGGTGAGAAGAATAACATAAGATGAATTCAACCCTAAATTGAGTTCTTTCAAGTACTAAATTTATGGGCACCTAAGACAAAGTCCTTCTGGTCAAAGTCAAGTGGTACGTGTGGGTGTGTTAAAGGTTTTTTTTAAGGCTCGAGCTTTTATGGGCACCTAAGACAAAGTCCTTCTGGCCAAAGTCAAGTAGTACGTGTGGGTGTGTTAAAGGTTTTTTTTAAGGCTCGAGCTTGATTTGCGCAAGTTGTGGGTCAACTCAAACTCAAACTTTAATAACCAAGGTTAAACATTGCGGCAAGATCAATAGTGCGATAAGGTTAGGGCTCGAATTCATTAAATTAAAGTTGAACTCGTCATCAAGCGAGCACGATCTAAGATCTCTGCGAAAACCATTTTATGGCCCAATTGCAATTTGATAACCTGTGTTTGTCACATTTTGAAATTTTTCAACCCAAGTTTGTAATTGTGTCAACCTGATTCCTAAATTTGTCAAGTTGTTGCAATCCGAAGAAAAAAATTAACGATGTGTTATTTTTATATGAAATCAAACTTTATGTGAAAGTGATTTGTTTAAGCGGACGTAAATACACACTTTGTAAGGTATTATGATTCTTTAACAACTAACTATATATTGCAAAACTCAACAAAATGTTAGAACATGGCTTGCATTACAAGTCACTTAGTAATTTCATACATGAAATCATATCTATAATGTTATTATAAAGTGTAGTTGATAATAAAATGTGTAGAATTCCTGGATGTATGATTATCTAATTGTGATGGGCAAAAGGGTAATATAACATCATTAAGCTTGAAAGCAGGGTGTGGTCCCTAAATGAAGTGTCACCATGTTAACTATTTAAAGGCCTCTCCATCAAGCCTAAAACATACTACATTTCTTACTCTCTCAACTAAATAATCTTCATTTTGTTTGGAAGACTTTGAGTGATTAAGAAGACACTCATCATTTAGAAGATCCATTTTCCTACATCTTCTTCTTCGTCTTATTTCTCCCTACAACATCGTTAATGGATTCAACAGGTATTACTTCGCTTCCGCCTTCATCTCTTCCTCAATCTCTTTCCAGAAATGAGTTAGGCATTCAGGGTTAAGATTGTTCCAACAATTGGTATCAGAGCCTGGTTTTTTCTGGTTTGAGTTTGAGTTCTTTTGAAAGCCTTAAAACGCTTTAAATTTTGATTCATTTTTTCCTGTTGAATCATCAAGTTTTGATGTTGTTTAGAAGCACTAATTCATTCATATAGTGCTGATATTCATCATATAAGTTTAAAAGAAATGGTTTGAAAAGTTTTGTGAACACAATGATTCAAGTTTGACTATCCCTTCATAACATGGTTTTTTGTCTAGTGCATACCATGTGGATCTACTCACTTGATTTCATTAATTTTTAGCAAGATTATCCCTAAATAACATGGTTTTATGTTTTAAGTACATACCATGTGGATCTACTTGTTGTTCATTGGTTTTGGGAATAATTTGACAAAAAATTCAGAATTGCAGAAAAATCTTCTGCTCGGCCGTGTCTTGTGTTTTGCTCGGCCGAGCACTTGAAATTCTTGAATCGGTGCTACAGATAGTGGGTGGTCCGGGTGGGTCATGTATTTGGTCCGGTCGGACCCATTAGGGTTTTGAAAGGGTGTGTAGAACAGGCATGGTCCGGCCGGATCTTTGGTCGAGTCCGGTCGGACCCCTTGCATAAATCGGGGCGGGTATTAGGAATGACCCGGGCGGGTATTAGGAATGACCCGGGCGGACCTCAAAGGCTTGCACGGTCGTGCGTTGTGTTTTGCACGGTCGTGCAAAGTGTGCCGAGTTCAACAATGTTTCTGTAATTTGGTGCTCGGCCGTGTCATCCCTTGTGCTCGGCCGAGCATGCACTATTCACATGTTTTGTACTTTTCAAGTTTCTGCACCATTTTGTTTTCCTTTTTGAACAAAACAGACATTTTTTCAAACCTTAAAGTTTTGGTTAATTATATGCTTAAATAATTTTATTCATTATTTAAATAATATTATCGCCTAAGTGATTAACGTTATTTAAATCCAAAATTATTAAATTGTTGAATGTTTAAGTTAATATGTGAATGACATGAATTTTCCAAAGAAGATCTTGACATTTGACTAAACTTGAGCATTCATATGATGAAAAATAAAATGAACATTAAGTTGTTTTGTTAAATGCTTAAGACTACCCAAAGGAAGATTAAGCATTTAATCAAATATTGTTCAAATTACTTGTTATCAAAGTCAATTATTTATGAATCAACTCGCAATCCAAAGATTAGTTTTGATGTCATGTTAATTGACTTATTGATGGATTTCATTTGATATAATTAATCTTTTTATTCATTATCTAGTTTCTTATTTATGTTTTGTTTTTTCATTCTTTTGTTCTCAAAAGCCCAACAGATTTACTTATTGCTTCATCCGTTATCACTGCTATGAGTACCGTACCGATGCTAAATGGGACTAATTTTAAAACTTGGAAAAAAAATGATTATGATCTTAGGCTATATGGACATAGATCACGCATTAAGGGAACCGTTTCTTCTTCCTCTCTCTAATGTAAGCACTCAAGAATATTGCTTAAATGTTGAGAAGTAAAAACGCTCCAACCGCCTAAGCCTAATGATCATGAATATTGTTGTCCCGGAGACTATTTTGAAAGGTGTCTCCAAGGATGTTGATGCTAAAACATTCCTTGATATTCTTGAGGAACGTTTGCCATCTACTTCTTCTCATGGGACAAAGAGAAGAACGAAGGAAATTGCGGTTGCAAGTAATAAGAAGCCTAAGGGATCATCCAATGATCATAAAGAAAAGAAATGCTTCTTTTGCAAGGACATCACTCACATGAAGTTCGACTGCCCTAAGTATCACGCTTGGCGTGCTAAGAAAGGTATGTCATTTAGTCATGTTTGTACTAAGGCTAAATTTGGTTTCAATTTCTACATATACATTGTGGTTGAATTTTGGTGCTTCAACTCACATAAGTGTGTCTATGTAGGATTGCCTGAGTTACCGAAGACCTAGTGAAGATGAAGAGATTCATCCATATGAGAGCTGGAAATCCGGTTGAAGTTATAGGCATAAGGATCCTTAGGTTATTGTTAAAGTACTAAGTATTATTTGTATTAATAATACATTCATTGTACCGTCATTTGAACGAAATTATGATATATATCACAATATTAGACAAGTAAGGTTACTCTTGTTCTTTTGATGATAATATATGTGATCTTTATTTAAATTACAAGGTTATTGGTGTCGCGCCCCGTACCCGTGGTCCTACATGGCCCCACGCTCGGGACGCGCACGGAAGACGTCATAAATCACATTTAACAAAAACTTTTCGAAAACTATCATAAAGATAAACGAAATCCACTTTGGAGTACAAATCTTCCACTTTACCTTTAAATAACTTCCACAACTAAATTACTTAGCACGAAGGCCTACATTAACTTATACAAAAGAATGAACACCACCATTATCCAAAATAGGTGTTACAAGATCGAGTCACGGATACACTACCCATTAAGGTTATACATTTACATAATGTAGCCTTTACAAACATACCCCAAAAGAATTTACCACCTCGACGCCTTCCTTGTGATAAGTGACCTATCCCGGATGCACGCCCTTATCTAAAACAGTAAACAAATAAGGGGTGAGATAAAATCTCAGTAAGCTACTAATATGCAACTACATTTCATGCTAACATGATAATCGCAAAGGAACAATCAATAGGCATTCACATATGCATATAACACAAAAGATATAGTCCACTCATCACATAACACATAATGCGGAAATAAACACTCATAAGTGGATACTGAGCCAAGGTTCTATAAACGGAACACCATCCTTTGAGAAGAGTCCATTGAGCAGCATGAACGAGCTGAAGCCGGTTCCGGAACCAAGTAACAACAACCAATAGTGGGGGAAATAACACAAAGTCATACCCCCAAGCCAATAGCTAGAATACTCACCATAAGAGCTAGCTCATCCCAACCATGATCACGGGAAGGGGCATCCCACTCAAGGCCACTGAACATGGGGAAACTGGGTTACCAGTGAAGTACATTATACTGGACTCGGCTCGTGCCATTATAATATACATCACTGCCCAAAACAAACACAACAATGCCAGCTGGACTCTATACAAGCACATAGTAATAAATACTCGCTTGAAACAACAACGGGGCATTGATTCCAAAGTAGGGAACCAAGCCAAATTCATCACAAAGGATTCAAACTAATTCTCATGAAGAGATCAATCAATAACAACATCACACTTGAAGTTACTCAAAAAGAGCACCATGGTTACACACCTTAACACATTACAAACATGATCACAAACGGACCCAAACCAACACTCCCAACCAATACTTAGACATTTCATTTAATAAACCCGCTCATCTCGAAGTACTCAAAAGGAGCTTTAAAACGATAGCTTACACAACTAAAACGGAGTCCGGGTGAGGAAGTTATGACTTACCGAAGATTAAACGAGAAACGAGCAATTACCAGAACAGGGGAGGGGAAGCGCGCGCCTCATACCAAGGGGATGCGCGCGCCTCCTGAGATCAGTCACAAATAGAAGATTTGAAATGGGAAGGGTGCGCGCGCCTCCAATAAATTGATGCGTGTGCCTCCATCCGACAGTGGGCAATTCCAGATTGGTGAAGAGGAGGGTGCGCGCGCCTCATCTCAAGGGATGCGCGCGCCTCCAAGAATATTCAGTGAACCCAGATCTTCCTCCTGGGTTCTTCCACCCGAAAATAAACACAAAAATTCACCATTTCACCCCAAATTGACACCAACTCTTCCTCCTCATTTACCCAAGTGCCAAAACAACTTCTAAGCCTAAAATAACTCCTCTAGAAACATTTAAACAACCCAAACCAAAAGAGGATTCAAATACCCAAATTTCACAAAATATGATCAAAGATACAATCAACGTTTAAATTCACAACTAAGCATTTAATCATCATCCAATGTTCACACAAAACATAAATGACCAATTTTAAGCTAAAGGGGGGCTTAGTAACTTACCTCAAAGGAATCCAAACTCAACCAAATCAACTTCTATTGAGCTCCCCACGAACCTATCGACGATCTAGACATTTGGTATAACATGAACAATGAGAGGAAATGGGGGAAAGATGATTGAAATGAAGAGAGAAGGAAGAAGAGAGTTTTACCTTCAATGCCCAAGGAGAGAGAGAGAAATTTCTGAGAATGAGGAGTGAGTGAGGGAGGGAGGTAAGGTGAGGTGAGGGAGAAGGTGAAATAATTCAAAAATTTACACTTAGCCCCCTCCTCCATTACTTACCCAAAAACTAACACTTCCTACTAACAACTAAGACCCAACAATTCTATACTAGCACAAGATCAATTAAATGCTAAGCATAAAATGTTATAACACACAAAATGCACACTTAAATTTTTAATCAAATAAACAGTTAAGCAAGTAAACAAACAAATAAATAATTATTTATACAAAAAAAAAATAGGGACGGGGTTTCGGGTCGTGACAATTGGTACTAGTACTTTGTCAAGTAATCTTTATTTACTTGACATTATTCAAACAATATATGAATCCCATAATAATGAAACCAAAAGTAAAAGCGAAAGTTATCAAGTGAAATTTTATTCATTATGACATAGGCGTTTTGGTCATATCTCTGAGAGGAGAATTGATAAGCTTGTGTCTAAAGGAATCTTGATCATACTTGATATTCCGGAAGAGACTTTTTCATTAAATGCCTTAAAGGAAATTTATAAACATTAAAAGAATAGTATCCTTGAAAGCATCAAGCATCTTAGAACTAATACATTTAGATATTTGTGGACCATTCATTACTCCTTCGTGGAAAGATCAACAATACGTTATTATGTTCATAGACGACCACTCTTAATATGAATACATTTATTTACTTCATGAAATGTTTCAAGTTTGGACATTTTCAAGTCTTATAAGGTCAAAGTTAGAAATCAACTTTGAAAGACTATTAAGAACGTTAAGTCCAAATCATAGTGGTGTATACTATGGTTGGAATGACGGTTCGAAGGAACAATGTCCGGGTCCTTTTGCTCGCTATTTTGAGGAGTGTGGGATTGTCTCTTTCTACATTAAGCCAGGTACGCCTAGCATAAATATGTGTAACAGAGACATAATAGAATCCTTAAGGATATGGTAATAAGTATGTTCCTTGTACTTCTTTTACCTCACTCATTATGGGCGATACATTGAAAAACCGTAACTTATATTCTCAATAAAACTTCCCCTAAAGTTACTAATAAAAATCCTTATGAATTATGGATAATTTAGAAACCGTCCTTAAATCATTTTATGTATGGGGTTGTCCAGAAGCTAGGCTTTATAGGCCTAATAAGGGCAAACTGGACGCTAAGACTCTTAGTAGCTATTTTGTGGGGTATGCCGAGAGATCTAGGGGATATAAATTTTACAACCCGAAAACTATAACATTTTGAAATGAGAAATGCTAGGTTCTTTGAGGATGTTGAATTTAGTGGGAGATTAAGTAATATTTTGAATTTGAAGAGGAAGAGGCATCCATTCTTTACCTTTTCCCATAGTTCTAATTGGATATCAAGTTTTATACTTGACATTCAAGAAGAACATACAATTCAAAATAATGACTCCTCTATAAATATTGAACAACATGAAAATGTTGATCATAAGGATTAAATTCAACAACCTCAAAATGAGGAAGAACAGGTGCTCTTAAGGAGATCCAATAGAGTAAGAAGAAGTGTTATTCCGGGTAATTATAAGGTGTATCTTGCCGAGAATGAAGGACACTTAGGTTTAGTGGGAGATGAGTCTCTCATCTTTCATGAAGCCATTAATAGTCTTAAATTCTCATAAGTGGATCAATACCATAAATAAAGAGCTAAAATCTATAAAAGACAACGATGTTTGGGATCTTGTTCCATTACCTAAAGATGTGAAACATATTGGGTGCAAATTGGTCTTTAAAGACCAAAATGGATTCACAAAGTAATGAATAAAGATATAAGGCTTGTTTTATTGCTAAGGGATTTACTCAAAATGAAGGCATTGATCATAAAGAAACATTTTTTCGGTATCTTCTAAAATGTTTTAGGATCATTATGGCACTATTAGCATCTTTTGATCTTGAGCTTCGTTAAATGGACATAAAGACAGTTTTCCTTAATGGAAACATTAATGGTAACTGATTTGAATCAAACTAATCAATTAGTTTGTGAACTTAAGAAATCCATTTATGGGCTCAAACAAGATTCTCGCAAGTGGTACTTAATAATTTAATCAAGTTGTTATTTTATTTGGTTTTGAAATAAATCTTGGTGAGAATTATGTATGCCATAAGTTCAGTGGGAGTAAATTTATAATTTTGGTCTTATATGTGGATAATATTTGCTTACTAGTAATGATATGAACCTTATTAAGGAAACTAAACAAATTCTTATTTGAAATGAAAGATCTTGGTAAGGCATCTTTGTATTAAGAATCCAAATTCACCGTGATCGCTCATGAGGTGTTTTAGGATTATGTCAAAATGCCTATATTGGAAAGGTATTACAAAAGGTTTAGTATGCAAAATTGTAAACCACATGACACCCCTAGTTTTAAAGGAGACAAGTTTAGTCTCAAACAGTATCCTGAAAGTAATTTTGAATCCAAGTATATTGAAAATATCCCTTATACATCAGCAGTAAAGAAGCTTAATGTATGCGTAAGTCTTATATTTATTGTTGGGATGCTTGGTCAATACCAAAGCAATCCGGAAGAGAACATTAGGTAGCAGCCAAAAGAATGATAAAAATATTTACAAAACACTAAAGAACTACTTGCCTATATTTGAAGTCAGATCATCTTGAGATCATTAGGTATTCCTAAATTAGTTAAATTATATGGCTGCATAAGTTAATTAAGGGACTGCCAATTGTCAACAAGTGTCGAAAGACCGCTTAAGTTTTATGGTGACAATCGGACGGCAGTCTCGTAACAACAAGAGTTCATCAAAGTCTGAAGGATATAGACATTAAGTTTCTTGTTGTAAAGAAAAATGAATAAAGAAATACAACGTATAGAAACAAACTCCATATTAGCGGATCCGTTTATGAAAGCGTTATCATTTTCAGTGTTTCACATGGGTGAAATAATCTTGATAACATTTAGTATAGTGGGAGTTTGTGTTGTCCTTTCATTGATTGTTCTCTTATTTAAAGTTTTGATCTCATTTGGTTAAATTGGACTAGTTGGAAGAATGTGAATATATTCATTATGATTCCATGCTACACATCTACACTTTTGATCTATGTCATTTAGTTGGATTTGTACACGTGATTACTGTGGGTTTAGTTGCGAATCAATTACAACGACTGCCCCTTTAGTCCTTATAATTGGATGACTAATGGACGAGATTGTTATAGATGACAACAAAGTGCGCACATTTAGGTTGTCATTTGTGTTATATTTATGATTTTAAAGGAAAGACTTGTTTTGCAACCCAAGTGGGAGATTGTTAGAACATGGCTTGCATTACAAGTCACTTAGTAATTCCATACATGAAATCATATCTATAATGTTATTATAAAGTGTAGTTGATAATAAAATGTGTAGAATTTCTGGATGTATGATTATCTAATTGTGATGTGCAAAAGGGTAATATAACATCATTAAGCTTGAAAGCAGGGTGTGGTCCCTAAATGAAGTGTCACCATGTTTACTATTTAAAGGCCTCTCCATCAAGCCTAAAACATACTACATTTCTTACTCTCTCAACTAAATAATCTTCATTTTGTTTGGAAGACTTTGAGTGATTAAGAAGACACTCATCATTTAGAAGATCCATTTTCCTACATCTTCTTCTTCATCTTATTTCTCCCTACAACATCGTTAATGGATTCAACAGGTATTACTTCGCTTCCGCCTTTATCTCTTCCTCAACCTCTTTCCAAAAATGAGTTAGGCATTCAGGGTTAAGATTGTTCCAACACAAAATTCCAACATGCTCCTTCACACTGTTACTCTCAAACACATTGTCATTGGCCACCCATACCTTCGCCGGCATTTTGCTACCACACTATGTCTCTGCCATCTGCTGGATTTTGCTATTCCCATGGCATTTGCATTAGAACAGACCTTGAGCAATGATAGGAAGAAATCCTAACCCGTCATCGTCATGTCCCTTCTACTCCCTTCCCTGACTCCCTTAGCCTGCATTCTCTCACTATTTCCACCCATCAATCATGCCATATATACATGGTCCTTCCCTCTCCCATCCCACTTGAATAGATATGTGTTGATCTGATCTCACTCAAAGAAATGGCTGCACACCTTGTCAAAGGCACCGGTTGAAAAGTAGTAGACGGAGTTGGTGATGACGCGACCTTGCAGATAGTGGCGGAGCCAGGAATTTATGGAAGGGGGGCAAAAATTTTGGAGCAAATGAATGATAAACGGGGGTTTGAGGGCAGCGCCCCCGATTATTATTATTATTATTATTATTATTATTATTATTATTTTTTTTTTTTTTAGTGTACTCTTGTATTAGTGCTTCCCAAAGAAGGAATTTACCCTTCAAGTGGGACAATCCAAAAACAAATATCAACCTCTTCAAGTGGGACGGAAGTAGTAAAATGCTTAAACAATTTCCTCCAAGTAAAATTTAGGGACTATTGGACAAGGTTGATGCCATTTGCATTCCAAAAGTGGTAGAAGAAGGAAAAATCACTCACGCCACCACAAGTCTTAGAGTATATTGGTGACTATGTAAAGTAAATCACCATCTTTGTTGGACCTGAGTGAAAGACTCCTTCAACCTGCAAAATACTCCCTCCGTCCCAAAATATTGTTCACTTTTTTTATGTTAAGAGCGAAGGAACTTTGGACAATAATTTTAGTTTAATTCAATTATCCTAATATAAATATAATATTTGTTATTGATACACTATTAAAAATACTATAAGTAACAAGTTTTACACTCTCATTACGATAGTTGAATTAAACTAAAACTACGGCTCAAAGTTCGTATTAACTCAACATTTTGAGACGGGAGGAGTAGGGAAAACTTGAAAATAAAAAAGGCAATATACCAAAAGTAGTCATGTCGTCTACCATAAAAAAAAAAAAAAAAAAAAAAAAAAAAAAAACTCAAGGGGGGGTAATTGCCTCTGCTTGCCCCTGCATAGCTCCGCCATTGCTTGCAGAGGTGATGGCTTGGGAGGGAGGAGAGTAGGAAGGGTGGAGAATGAGGAGGGAATGGCAAGTGACAATGCAAGGGAGGGGAAGGGGAAACGGGGAGGATGAAAGGGTAAATTACGGGGAGCGATGAGGAGGAGGGACGATGACTGCACTACACTGACTTGTGAAGGTAGATATTTTGGGTAAAATGCAATTTGGTAACATGTGCTCGACTTATTTTTGCACAAGCCTTCGCAAAATGACAAAAGTACTTTTAAAGTTATATGTATGGCACATAGAGCTATCAATTCGGGATAACGGAACGGGACAGGATAAAACTATGATGTCCCTCAAACTATACGGAACGGGACGTCCCAAATTTATCGCGGGACTGAAATTCCCCGTCCCATCCCAAATCAAGTCGGGACACGGGACAAATACGGGATAAGTTGACGCGATCACCCGATCACAAAAACTGGCGATTTTTTAAGTTGAAGTGAGTATATCACATTTTATGTTAGTCTTTTGGCATCTCAATACACAAGAAACAAAAAAGGGTTAATTGCACTTTGGTTACCTGAGTTTTCCAAAATTCTGCAGTCGGTTACTGAATATGTCAAAGTTGCGATTGGGTTCCTTAATTTGCTGAACCGGAGCAATCTGGTGTAAAATCCGTTAACTTGTTAAAAAACTAACAAAATGGACACCATGTGCGAAACACGTGAGTTTTAACGAGGGAAAATATGTCATTTCCACTCCTGGTTAACGAAATTGCAATGACGGTCAAGTCTTCTTCAGAACATCAACCCATTATCCCAGCCATTATCTTTTCTTTGTGACGAATCACACTCTTTAAATGCAAATTCTCACCCACTGATATTTTCATCGCTCATACTGGCTTACGCTGTAATTTTTGAAAATTTTATTTGTGTAATAATGGAGATTAATGGCTAGGGTTCTTGAGTAAAATTAGAAAATGGGGAAGATGAAGGTGAGAGGGTATTGAAATGAAGACACGTATATAACTAAATTCTCCAACTACCCCGCAACCGCTTCATGGAATCGCCCCCGATCATTCTGCAAAACGCCGGCCAACAACTTCCCCACCGGCGATTGCAACTCGAGCGGCATGTTCAAGCTAGACTCGTTGTAACGCTGTCCCGCTCTCGCAACCACCAGCCTACTATTTTTGTTGGAGTTCTTCTTCCCCCTGCTTGGTGGAGTCACCAAACTTCGATCCCCAACTGGTTTGAATCGAATTCCACGACCGGATTCAAACCCGTTTGGTCAAAATTAGGGTTAGGGTTTGACCTCTCATCTTTCTTTTGCAAATTAACAACTTTAAAATCGGATTAACCGAATTGGCCGGATCGCTACCTTTGCCGGATCCGTGCTCCATAGTATCCATAGCTTCAGAATAAAACCATGACGAGAAGAATCGGCCGGGAAAAGACTGAGATCGTTGCTTCTCCGCTCGATAACGCTGCCGGAGCTTCTCCATCTCGTGGCAACACTGGGAGCAGGTTGGGGTGAAGGCGCCTAGGACGGCGAATAGGATGACTTTTTTGGATTTGGTTAGGTCGGAGACAGTGGTGGTTTGGAGCTCGCCGTCGGAGTCGAAGTAGGAGAAGGTGGATTCTGGATGTGGTACTCATTTAATAAGGAGTATAGTTGTTTTTTTTTTTTTTTTTTTTTTTTGATTTTATATTGTTAAGAAAAGACATTTTGGCCCTCGTTAAAACTCACGTGTTTGGCACATGGTGTCCATTTCGTTAGTTTTTTAACAAGTTAACGAATTTTACACCAGATTGCTCCGGTTCAGCAAATTAAGGAACCCAATCACAACTTTGACATATTCAGTAACCGATTGCAGAATTTTGGAAAACTCAGGTAACCAAAGTGCAATTAACCCAACAAAAAAAACCAAGTTGGTCTTCCCATTTATGTTGTGTCTTCTTCTTTCTCTTGTTCGCAGTCTCTCTTTCCTCTCCTTCTGTCTTCGTTCTAATCCTTTTCCTTGCAGGTGATTTGTGCTTTTACGTCCTACTTTAATTTACAAAAATAAACTTCAAAGACAAATGCTTCTAATGTACTCAAAATTTAAAATGAAGATAGAAGACATGTAGATTAAATGATGTTGGGCTTAGATTGCCTGGGTTGGAAATTAGGATTGGGCCTAAAGTTTCAAAAAAATACGGGACGTCCCGTCCCAAACGGGATGTCCCAAATAGTCCTGCATTTTTTCGGGATTAGAATTTACTGTCCCGTCCCGTCCCATATATATAGCGGGATGAGACGTCCCGACGGGATGATCCCTAATTGACGGCTCTAATGACACATGACTTTGATTCCGTAAAAAACTATCATGTATTATACTATAATATATTTATCGCATTGCAATTGACTCGTCTACAAGTTTGGGTTAAGTATTGTAAAATTGTGACAAACACAAGTTATCAAATTACATGTGACCCTCTTTCAAAAAAAAAAAAAAAAAAATTACATGTGACCCCATTTTATTGTGCTAATAAGTATTTTTAAAAAGAAAAAAATATAAAAAACACGTGTGAGGTGGGTAGTTGAAGCTAGCTAAAGAAGTGCGCAGAGCGCAGATGTACAAATTGGAAAAGAAAAAAAAGAGAGATAGAAAGGGTCCAAAAGGGCCGACTTAAAACAAAAAAACAAAAAAAAAATAAAATGGCTTGGCGTCGACAACAAACTCCCAACAAAACTTCCCTTCAATAAATTACACACACTCACTCACACATTTTCTCCACCTCACTTGAACCCAAACGGCCCTACTCAATCTCGTCTTTCCTCCCTCCGGCCACCGCACCTCCGCCGCCTCCTCGATTCGCTTCCCTCCTAATTGTATGCTCTCACAGCCGTCCGCCGCTGCGCTGTTCTCCGTTTCCCCAATTCTCGATTTGCTTCTTCTCCCTAATCTCGTATCCCTTGCACCACCGCATTTCCACATCCATTAAATTCCAGATTCCTTCCCTCAGCTCCGTAGTCTCATATCCGTTTCGCCAGTTCTCGATTTGCCTGCGTTTCTCATAACCTTTGCGGCCCGCGCATCTCCCCTGCCGCATCGATTTGCGTAAGTTCATATTATATTCACAAAATTCTCGCCCCAGATATAAGAAATTGCTGTTTGTGTACATATATACGGAGGCCGGAATCGTATATGCTTAGATGACCTAATTGATCGATCGTTTGAGTGGTGATTTATTTGAAAATCTAAGTGGTCGGAGATGGGAGACTCCACCGTCGGAGGGGAGAACATGGAGAGAAACGCGGCGGAGGAAGTGTCTAGAGTGGTTGAGCAAGCCAAGGAATTGCAGGATTCAGCTACCTCATTGTTTGCTCGAACTTCAATCGATGAAGCATCGCTCCGGCAGCGAGCTCTATCTGTCAATTCTAACATTAAAATGCTCCGGTCCTTCATTGCATCATCAGTCAAAAAAGGCAACTTGGATCCCAAAGAGGCGGAAAAGGTAATCAATCACTTCTTCTATCTTATGCATGCATTCAAATTTTACTCTGATGTATAAGTATTTTTAAATATATGATGGAGTTGTTGCTTATGACTAATTTCAGAAAGAGTGATGGCTAGCTTCTTATGCATGCAAACAAGTTTTATTCGGATACATATTGTTGAAGTTGCTGGAACTATGCTTATCTGCAAATATCTTCTTAGTCATGCATACAATCTGTATTGGGATATATGTTGTCATATACTGTACATGTTCAAATCCCTGCTTCGGTGCAATTTCAGAAACAGTAAATAGTTAGGTTCTAGGGCTTGCATAATTGGATGTTAAATGTTGTATATTTTGAAATTGCTGCCCTGTGGCAGTTTGGAAAGACATTGCAGCTTCTTATACCTGCAAACATGGTCTATTTGACATGAGTGTGTATCGTTGGATATGTTTTGAAAGTGTTGCGTGTTTGAGTTTAATTACTGGTTGTAACTTGTACAGTTGGTGGAAGAGTTGAGCAGAGCTAGCTATACACTGAGTGAAGGGGATGCTGCTGCATTTCTTCCAAGCAAATCTCATGGTAATTTCGTGGCTTTTCTATTTGTTGATTATTTTTGGGGAGTCATACTGGAGGGATTTTTTTTATTAATTTAAGGCCAATTTTATTGACTGTGTGTTAATTGGGACAGGGCGCTTCTTGAGGATGTTTCTTGGTCCAATCAATGTTTATGCCAATAGAAAGGATGTTCAGTTGAAAGTGAAAGAGGAATACAATAGTTTCAGGGTATGTTAATATTTCATTTGCTGCGCTATATGGGCAGTTAAGGTCCGGCTATAGTTATTGCATTATGACAATATTACCTTTTCTTTTTCTTTCATATTCCTGTTACCAGATTTTCACTTTGAAAGCATCGGAATCTGGACTTTTTTCCATCATAAGTGTCCCTTGAAATTTTCTAAAGTCGGGCCTTCATACAAGTCTATTTTAATTTTGCTTTCTTTCCTTTAACTAATGTAATCAGTATCTCTATATTCACATGTTTGTTGATCATATAATTTTGTAAATTTAATTGAAGTTCATTTGTTACCTTCCCCCTTTTCCTTGTATTTCCCTATATAATGTTGATTTCTTGAATCAGCTATGCATTGAAATGAGAATACTGAAAGCGTAAGTAATACTCCCTCTATCCCAAACTTATAGTCTCATTTCCCCTTTTTTGCTTGTCCCAGAAAGTTGGTTCAATTTGCAAAATTAAGGCTTCAAAATCCCAGATTTTTCAAAACTTACAATGTAACCTTAAATGTTTGAAAAGTCAAATGGACTATCAATTTGGGACAGAGGGAGTATTTCTGTAGGTTTCAACTAGTGTTGCATGATGATCTCCAGAAGACCTGGAGCTAGTCCTGTAGCATTCACTAGTCATGTCTTGGATATAGCAGTCTTCTCACAAGTTTGGCCATAAGATAGTTTATAGACAAGGATTGTGATTGCAGTTGTTTACATTTAACTGAGAAATGTTATGTGGCTTTGCCTCCACCTTTTGTTTTTTCTATGTCAGCGTGAATTTCTCAGGGTCTTGATGGTAATTAGTTTGGTTAGAACTAAGGCTAAAAGTATTTACCGGTTGTTTAAATTTCTTTTTCAAATAAAGTTGGAAGAGATTACTTAATGTAATTCTGACTGCCTTTGTGTCGCCTCAACAGGATAGAACAGCATACTTGTTCCTAATTTTCCCGTCGTTGCTGCTTTTGTTGAGGGCATACATTTGGGGCGGATGTTTTCCAGCATTGCCAGTTCAACTTTATCAGGTAATGTTTGTCTTTATTTTCTTCACCTGAATTCATTTTTCTTCAAAGTTATGTATGTGCTGCAAAATCATAATGAGCATTTGTTTTTCAGGCCTGGTTGCTTTATTTATACACTGGTCTGGCTTTGAGAGAGAATATTTTGAGAGTTAATGGAAGCGATATTCGTCCATGGTAGTTATCTATGATTTCCTTATTTCCTTTATTGATTTACTTTAAGAGGATTCGTGTTTTAATGCTCACTTTTTGGACTTTTAGCTGTCACTTCACTCTCTCGAATTGGCAAGCTATGTCAATGTGCAAAGCATTATGTTTATTAGATGGCTACCCTGATATACTTGATTAATAGCGAATTATGTGGAAGTTCTATACATAATAGTTCATGATTTTACAGGTGGATATACCATCATTACTGTGCTATGGCTATGGCACTCATCAGTCTCACTTGGGAAATAGAAAGGCAGCCTGATTGTGCACAGAAACAGGTATGTTACTGCAATTTTCTTATTTGTTCACTGACCTGTATGTCACATTTTTTATGTCCAAAGTCGACCTGCTTTTGCAGAAAGGAATACTACTGTTCCTGAAATGGGCAATTATGCAAGGAGTGGCAATGCTTTTGCAAAATAGATACCAGCGGCAGAGACTGTATACGCGCATTGCGCTGGGCAAGGTGCTGTAATAAGCTCCCTCGTTTCTCACACACAAAAGAAAAGCTTTTGAAATTGCTGCATTGAGCCCCTAGATCCTCTTCTTTTTTTTTTTCACCTTTTGTGAATTACTCTATCTCCGTACTGCTGTTATTGGATACTCTTTATAGACCAAAATCCTTTGTGTTTGTGTTTCTGATAGTTGCAAGGAATGTGCATAGTTTTGATATGATCCATATGATAGTTATTTTCCTTAAAACTTCATATGATGTTGTTTTCTGGGTAGGATCCCCCCTGTAATATGATCAATCAGGAATGCCAATTTTGGTGCAAACTATCATCCAGCTACATTTATCTTGTTTGCAGGCTAGAAGAATGGATGTTGTGTGGGGAGAAACTGCTGGAGTGGAAGGTCAACTATGGTTATTGTGCCCCGTACTTTTCGTCTTGCAGGTGATTCAAGTTGCATTAATTTTTTTTGCTTGCATAATTTGAACAGCTTCTAATGATTTCTGATATAGTTTAGTTTTTGGTATTCACAACATAGTTTTGGTAAAACTGTATCTTGTTGAGGTCTAGTTACTTGCAGTATATTAGAAAATAAATATCTAACTTGTTTATGTCGATCTTTTAGGAATAGGGCTACGTAGTCATATCTCCAGAAAAACGATAGATCTAAATACAAGGGTTATTAATTAGTCATTGAGATTGATGTTATGATTGGCAAGTGACAACCCAATTTCAAACGTGGAATTGGAAGAGCAATTTTAAGTTCGACAGGACTCAGTTTGTTCTTCCAATTCAAAATATACGGCTTGGAATTAGTTAGCCAATTTTAGTATGAGGGTTAGTTGACCTAAGAATGTAGTTGTAATACGTAGTTGAAGTAATAAACCTATTTCTTCGCCTCTGCCAATAAATCAGCAGTCTCCTCCGTAATGGCCATAGATCTGAGATTATAACTATACCCACACATCTCCACTTCTCTTAATTTTCGTCATGGTTCCTCTCAAACTTAGTTGATGCTACATGTTTGTTGGGCCACCTCTTCTACGGATGTCTTTATGAGGGCAAGAGTTGTAGGTTTTGTTTTTCAAAGGTTGCTTACCACTTCAACAATAGTTGTACTTACACTAATAAATTATGTGGTTCACCAGTAGTGATAATGATCGGGTAAATTTTCTTCAGTTTGTGGGAATGTATTTCAGTAATTAAAGAAGTGATTTTATAAGTGGAAGTAATTAAATTAATTGATATCAGAAATATCATTTTGCTTGCTCTAACTTCTTTTCTTACCTGGCACATTTTGGACTGGAACTTAGTTACTCTTTGTCATAACGAGTTGGATTGTTTGGCTAAAGATATACTGTTGCATTAATATTCGGGTTGGTGGTCCACTAAATGTGTGTATAATGTTTCCTATTGTGGGTAGATTTGTACTGTACATATATAATCTGGTGGACAAATAGCAGAAGGAAAAATGTTTAATTACAATTTTACAAATATAACCGTGTTAGTTGATTTGTTCAGGGTTTTGAAGCGTATGTTGGTGTGTTGTTGCTGAAAACTGCTGTGGTTGGTGTCATATCCGAGTGGCAGGTGAGAAGAGTTTGCAATACACCTAAAACTGGAATCTTCTCTTATTACCGGATTTTTGTATTATGTCACGCTAATCTGAATTTTGGTTCTTTATTGTGATATTGACAGGTAGTCACTTGTGGGATCCTTCTGATAATTATGGCCGTGGGGAATTTCGCAAACACGGTGCAGACGCTGCTTTCTAAGTCTCGGTTTAAAGCTAAAATGAAGAGAGGTAAAAGCAGGCTAGATCTAACTCATGGATCCGATGCCAAGAGTTTGTGATGGAAAGAAAAAGTCTTATTTTGTTGTTGAGTTTGATGGATTAGTTGTGTACGAGTGTTTGATCACTTAGTTTATCAAACACATTCGTACGCGATTCACTTTTTTTTTTTTTTTTTTTTGTGTGTGTGGTATGTTTTATGAGATAAAAACATTAGGTTTTTGAAGTGGAGGTTAGTATGAGTTTGTTTTAGTTGTACCTAATATAAATCGTGCACCCGATTTGGTGTTGCAACAGTAATTATGATTCTATAGTAATAATGGGTTTGATTTGAATGTTTGAAGCTCATGAAGAGTGAAGATATAACGTTCTTCTGAATTGGCATAGGCATAATATAGAATGTTGGACTGTATGCGCACCCTTTGCTATAAGGGTGTTAGATTTGCTATCATATGGATGAGTAAAAATAAAGTTACAAAAGAGGGAAATGCGATCATATCTTTCTTGAACGACTGCTGACTGCTGCAGACGATTGCTGCAGTGGAACGAGTTCGTTAAAGCAAATCCGTCCCAAAATGAAATTTGAAATTTGTTCTTAAGAGTAAATTTCAAAAAAAAATAAAAATTGGGTCAATCATTTTGAAACGGAGTACTATTATTATGATGCCATGTTTGACTTCAGACGCTTCACTGTTTCTGCTTCAACTAAGTTTTATACACCAACCCAGAATTTTGGCCTATCAGACGTTTTTTAACCTAAAAACCATGGCAAAAGAAAAGGAAACTCTGAAACTAGGATTAAACCTGGAAATGCTGAAACTACAACTAGATCTTCTCTCAGCCTCCTACCAACTCCAACTGTAAAGGTCAACCCGCATCATGAATTCTCCATTTAAAGATCGTTGTCATCATTCATTTCGCACGCATGCATTGTCCAATTGCATATATGTCATAACGCACTTCATGAGGATGAGAAACAAAACTGGAAACCTTCTGTTAGACTGTTACTCTTCTTTCTGGAACAAACTGCAATTAGTATGATCCCCAACCTGGTTGCCTCAACCCAGTGCCAGGAAGAGATAAAGTCCCCCGTTTTGGTTCCATCAATCCATTGACAACCGAACTTGATGGGAATATACCAAACTTCTCCAAAAACCTATTTAACACGTTACCAGCCACATAAGCAGCACCCGAGACTATAAATCCCATAGTTATATAGTAAAATACCGTTTTCAAGTAAGATTTGGGCGGCCTCTGAACATAAACTTTCCCAGCAGACAGCAAAGCAATGCATACAATTGAAGATCCTGCAACGACTAAAAGCTTGAAATCCTCATCATTGCTCTTGCGGAACGAGAAACCGTAGAGAACAGGAGGGAGTAATCCAAATATGAGATACGAAAACACAGCAACAACTGAATGGAGTAGGAAATTTTCTCTTCTACCCAGTTGAACTTGGTAACGCTCTCCAGAATGCTCATTTTTCAGGTCCCAAAGCTGCGAAAAAGTGGAGTTGTAAGTTCGCAAGTTGAAAATGGTTTGGATGCAGTTTCTTTTATATACTTACTCCCTCTGTCCCAACACGATCTACCTATTTTTTTGAGGTTACTACGAAGGAACTTTGAGCAATAATTTTAGGTTGATTCAATTATACTAATGAAAATATAAAACTTATTGATAAACCATCAACAATACTATCAATAACAAGTTTTAAATTTTCATTAGGATAATTAAATCAACTTAAAATTATTGTTCAAAGTTCATTCGTAGTGATGGCGAAAAAAGTGGGAAGATCATTTTGGGACGGAGGGAGTAAGTAAATTTTCTTAAACCTACTCTAGTAAACATGTTGCAGATTGATTACTGAGCTACCTTTCTGCTGTAAATGTTTAAAAATACTCACATCATTAGCAATGACGAACAATCCACCAATTAGATTAGCCAATCCAAGAGCTAAAACATTTACTGCAACAATAAGAAGCGGATGTTAATATTACATGTTCCAGTTTTATGATGACTCGACCTAACATGTCAAGAAATAGCTCAAAAATGAGTGTAATAGTCAAGAAGGTCAAAGCATTACTAGTTTAGCTGGGAGAAAAAGCAAAAACTTGGAACAGCTTGAAATAAAACATGAAGATGTATAAAACACGAGCAAATCTGGTTTCAGAAATACAAGCTGCTGGTGCATTCAGCATAGCAAACTTGTTGATGCGAAGAACCAGTCGTGGCTAAAGCATGGAGTGTTTGTGATTCCTGAACATTACTAATACCTCTGTCCCAAAGTGAATGTCTAATTTTACTCTTGATCAAGTGTAAAACATTCATTATGGGACGGAGGGAGTAATAGTTATCATAGACAAAAATTGAGAAGGTACTCTCTTTGCATCTCATTCAAAAGAATTATATTCCAGAATGTGCATTTCTGATGAAGTTTACTTTCACCTCTGCCAGCTATCATACCCCAATATGCACTAGCAGTGGTAGACCATGAATTCTCTTTTAAGAGTATTTAGGTGCGTGGTACTAAAGGGCTAATTAATTTCTCTATTTGATTTTAGAAATGAACATACCTTTCAGGATAAGGATACTTGTTTTTTGTTAACATAAAATGTCATCATACTAAAACGCAAACACATTGGTTCAACCATTTTACATTAATGAAGTTTATAAAGTCACCAAAAACAATCTTAACGTATGACTAGACAATTTATCCACTTGAAAGGAGAATGATAGGGACGGGGAAAATGAAAAGTATTGTACTTACATGTGGCAGCATGAGCACCAACTGCAGATGACACGACACCAACACTTGTGATAGATTCAATTAATCCACCATATACGATACTTTTAACTATTTCCAAGCTATGATATTCCCTTGCTATGGTGCCTGTTTCTACTGCTGCACTGACTGCATTGTTAGTCTGTGTTAACACCCCATCTCTAGACGAAACAACAGTAGTTTCTTGAATATGGGACGGCATTGTGTCCACTTGCTCAGCTTCTACATTTATTATGGTATCTTTGCCTGCACAAAACGTAATAAAATATATTAGTCTGTAGGGCAAACTTTGTGATGCAAAGGAAATCTCTATGAATGATTTCCGTGTTGCTCTAGAAACATTCTCTGTGTTGACATAATTGTTAGTTTGTGTATACCAGCGAAAATCTAGGAGATTGGAATCTGTACTGCAACTATGAGAAATCAATATTTTTTTTTGGGTTAGTACTATTTTACCTGCATTGGTTTCAGCTGGAATGAGATTCGGAAATTTGCTAAGATTGTTATGTCCGCCTTGAAGCAATAAAGCATCCTCTTTAGATGAGATAACTGCATCTTTATCAGATCTCGGAGACTTCTCCAGATGAATTTCCACTTTTTGATGGACAATGTGATCTAGAGAACCTTCATATCCTCCATCTGTCAATATAAGTTCATTATCATTGCTCAAAAATAAAAGTCACACATATTGCCAGCCATGCACAGCAAAGACACAAAGCATCAATGTCCCAAAGACCAAATATCTACAAGGAGCATCACTATCTTCTAACGAGTCTTTTAAGGAGAAAGTCTAGTTATAAGATTTAATGACTTGAATCATCAAAGAACATATACCCAACTTTCATTTGTAAAGAATCATCAAATAGAAGGATCAACTTTCATCCATGGTTAGCGGAATGAAGGTACTGCTATTATTATTCTTAATGTTCTTGTAATGACAACATTTTTTTATCTATACATAAACTGAACTACATTAAGGCCAGTCAGGCCAAAGCTAAGGAAGATTTCATAAGTTGTGTAGCTTGGCCTTCCCCAGACAAATACCAAAATCTAATGTAATTATACCACGAAGGAGTTGCTGAACAATAATCCTAGAGTGGTAAATAACAATCAATGTTTTCACTTACGGTAAAGTTAGAAAATTACAGCAGAAAAGTTACATGCAAAACCCCTCAGACTTGTCAAATTGAAGTGTCACAAATTTTAATATAAGTGTGCTAAAGTGTTACCAATGATGAAAGATGGTGTAATAAGAAAAGTACGAGAATGGAGGTTGTCTGCTGCTTATGTACCTTTACTTTTGACCTTTTCATTTTCAGCTTCTACGATAACTGATTCAGTCTGAATAGCTGCTGTAACATGATGCCCATTGCCAGAAGGATAATGCACCGAGTTATTCACTTTGCTAACCACATACGACTCTCTTTTAGCAGAAGCTGGTGTTGATGGTAAAAGCATTGTGTTCTCATCTGCATTTGCACAATCCAGTGAAACAAACAGTAATCATATAATCTAACAGATGAGTTCTAGGTGAAATCCCAAAATTAAAAAAAAAAAAAAAACGAAGAAAAAAAAAGAGAGAGTTTTTCAAATGACATAAACAACATCCTTCAGGATCTACAGATTTTAAGCGGTAAAAGCTTGGTGTCTAAATTTTCAAAGAGGATGACCAGGAGTAATTCAGAATGTCAAATTAGCTAGACATGGACGTACATCATCAACCATCCTATTGGTTGTCACTGTCATGCAAACTCAAATTACCTGCATTTTCCTTCTCTGCTGTCAAATTAACCTTTTGGTCTTTCTGCAAATCCTCAACAACCAAAGACCCCACATCTGAAGGAATGAGAAGCTTCAGTCCATCTTGTTGAGGTGAAGCTATTGGACTTTCAACAGGATCTCCTATAACAAGTGGAGCCTTGCTAAAAGAAGTTGTTTCCTGATCACTTTTATCATTCCGTGGTGTTTCTCGAGAATAGATATGGGAGTTCAATTTATCAACGGTATCAGCTTGATAATGGCCAAGAGAAGTAACTGCTGCACAAAAGATCAAGCATGATAAGTTTTTACACCCATCACATGGTTCAGCAATAACAAAGTAAATCGTCAATTCAGCCGTTCTTAATCACAAGAATGTTAGTAACTGTTTGTTATCCAGATTGATAAAGAAACATAAATTACAGCAAATCTATGCTTTCACAGCAAGACCGGGGACATACAAAATTAGACAATTAGCATAAGGCTACGAATGCAGGATGCATGTGTTAGTTAATAAATACAGAGTACATAGAAACATAAGCAAACCAAGGATATAAGACAATAAACCTTTTCAGATAGATTAACTAACGTTAGTTTCATAGGACATGGACCAATAGTAAAGTCAATAGCTAGTTGCTCAAACAAGTATGACCTCACGGGTAGTTCGTAAGAAGACTAGGGATTTTACTTTTACCAAAAAAATAAAAAAAATAAAAAAATGAATTAGAATAAAGTAATAGAAAGTGTTTAATTGAACTTTCCGAGAAAACCCCCAGTAATTGCCTCCAATTTTGTATTTTCCAATGTATCTTTTAACCTCTCTGCGACATCTAAAATTGGCTTCCCAAGTTCTAAGGTTATTTTCATTAAAGAATGTACAATACTATCTTAAACTACTTGAGCATTAGTGATCCTACTACTTCCAAGTGCAGTAACAAAAGTCGGAGCAGCTAACTGACCATCTTGTGTCGATGAGAGTTGACTTCTAGGGTCATCCAACTGCAAAGATGGATCAACTGCTCCAATGCTATTATTCTTCATATCCACAACATGACCAGCAGCAGAATGTAATGAGACTTCTTCCCTTGGTGAGATTTGATTCTTTGGGCCATCCGGGTTTCTTGGAGCTCCAACATTGTTCGTGTCTGATTGATGACCAGTTCCTGCATCAGTAGAATCGAGCGAAGACTAGCTCAAGAAGAAGAAGAAGAAGACAAAGAAAAAGGGTAATAGTCTGTCCAAACAAATAGTTGCCTTTTGTTTCACTTGGTTAAATGTCACTGAGAATGCTAACTAGGCCATCTGTAGATAGTACATTTTTCAAGTAATGCTCCTACCTAGTGCCATATAATCTCTTGTACGTCTCAGTATTTAATATGCCACATTATTTTTTGGTTACAAAACTTCTCATAAACTATATTCTGATTTCCACTTTAATTTGTTCCAAAAGGAGAGTCTCGTTTCAAGAGTTGTCTGCTATAAATTTCAATGACTTTCTTTATTGACCTTTCCTGAATGATAATTCGATTTAGTGGTAAACAAAGAACAGGAAGAACATAATGGTTAAATGCAACATGTTTGCAGGACATGTTATGAAGATTACTAATTATAGGTGAATGTTATAGCCAGGAAAAATAAACACCAATATATGTGGATTGCAAAACATTACGGACCAAAGTTTGTTATAGGATAGGAAGGTTGACAAAAAAGAACACATAAATGATGTACATACAAATAATTGGTCTGCTTGATACATTATTGTCTCATATGAATCTCATTTAGGCTCTTATATGCATAGATTTACCAAGTGAACGAAAAAATAAAGGCATAAACAAGATTGAATTTACATGCATAAGTTGCGCCAACTAAAACAAGTGTCATGATTGCTGTCGCAAATTACCTGCCTCCGACAACATTGTCCCCTTTGTTGATGCAAAAATAGACGAAAACCAGTGCTTTTTCACAGCTGGTCTTGTCTGAGAATCTTGCAATGTTTCATTCTTACTGCTATCACCAAACATCCAGAAGTTTGAGCGGCCATCCCCTGCAAATCCATAAAACATAGAAACTAAATCTTATGACAAGCCCAGATATAGAAGCTACATAATTGCACATGCTAGCAGTTTAGAGTGCTAAATTTGAGAAGGGCATATTATTCTTTAAATGCAAATTGTAAATTGTGTAAGGGTTGTTACCTTTGTATGAAATTGAACTTTACACTAATGCAAGTAAATTATATTGTGTCCTCAGTTGTTCTAATTGGCATAACTCCTTAACCGCAAACTCAACAGTTATGCTTACATGAACTTTGAAACTATGAGGATATCATTCTACACAAACACTTCTGAACTAAACAGCATACACTCGTAAGAATGTTGGAGTATACTGGGTTATTGAGTTGCCACAGAGAATTTGATGCAGTCGAAGAGTTGGCGTTCGAGTTTTTAGATGCGTTCGACCGTAACGGGCGTAACTTTTGATTCCGGAGGAGTTACGGGACGCACAGCATATCAAAACGAGCGTCTTTTCGAGAGGAACAAGAGTCAAGGGCTTTGCCCCCTGAGCGGCCCGTAAAAAGGCCAAATTCCGCTTCGAAGGCCCTCAAACGGGCTTCTGAAGTTTTTATCAGCTTTTACCGTATTTTGGACATTTTCGTAATTTCTGTGTTTTAGGGTTTCTTTTCAGTAGGGTTTTTTTCCAGACTTTATATGCTTTATGCTAGGGTTTATGGGAGGCAGTTTTTGATATCATTTGAATAAAATCGTTTTCTTGTTCCAACTTGTAGTCTTGATTAATTTCGACTGCTGTTGAAGGATTGTTTACGCGTATTGATTCATTTCTACCGTAATCAATCATTTATCTAAGCTTCCGCTACGTCAGAATTCCACAATGCTGAATCATTTCTTTTCTGCTATGTGAACCATAAGGAGTTTGCATCTCAAAAAGAACAATTCTGTGGATGGTCAGAATATAGTTCTTTTAAGTTCAAATGTTCCAAAAAGAGTTGTGTCAAATGAACACATCCATGTCCAACAAATTGGTGAACATGCCCAATGCAGTAGTGGATGTTCACTACCAAACATTTCTACATGCTCTTAACAAGTGCCCCAGGGAAACCTATCAAAAATTCCCATAAAAATAAACACGTCAGTTTTTTAGTCATGCTAGAGAAGATCCTTACTTTTAGGAATGAAAAAGCTGAAGCATGACAAGCATCTGAAAATATCTGGCTCTCTATCTCGATTGTAATCATTCAATGCAGGTGGCAGATTCTCTTCTAAATTGACTTCAATAGGAGCTTGATCACTGGTTAAATCATCTGACAGGAATTCCAATTCGGAGCGAATTAGACTTTCCGACTTGTTGCGTTTTGCATCTTCCTCTGCAGTTCGAACTCTGCGTTTTCTTTTGCGAAGAATCACCCTTTTGGTGATACAAGAGTTACAATTAGGACAAAACAAGTCATGTGTGTCCTGCTTCTTTAATACCGTCTCGACATCAAATTCAGTTACTTCACTATCACCCTCTTCTATCAGATCAATATCAGGAATTTCTATCGCTTTGTTGCTAGAAAACTTGAAGCTTGTGTTGTTAAGATCTTCAAATGAAATATCTGAAGACTGAATGCTGGAAGCAGAGACGATCTCATGCTTTGGGTGTTCCTCGTTCTGGTTGTCGACTACAGAGATAAAACCATTTCCCCTCTCAAAACTATCCAGCAAGACATCTATGATCTCATCTTCGGGAATTTTCGGAGCATAGGATTCAACTCTAGTCTGCTCCTCTAAAGCTTTATAATGGAATCCAGTACCTGCAATGATATATCAGACTAGCTTCCATTAGAAAGAACTGGTGTTTTTAACATGTAAGTCACAAACATAAATCCAAATCATGAGAAAAACATCAAGCAATGTAAAAGGGTCAAGCCACAATATATTGAGACAAACTGCAAACAAGAAACTACCACAGAAGATCACACGGAACATGTTAATTAGTTCATAAAAAACATAAGCTCCAAAAAATTAAGAGAAAACCAGTCCTTCCATGAAGTTTCAGTATCAACAAAAGTAGGCTGAAATATGAAGTTCTATTGCATTTTATGTCTTATGACAAACCCGTTAAAACGTTATCATCCAGAACTGTCCTTGGATATAGAATTAAGAACATGTACGACTACAGGTTAATAAGCCCACAACCAGTATGCTATTACTGGCACGTGGCTCGGAGTTCCTTTTCCTACATGTCTTTGATAATCTAGATTCCAAGTAACACTTGGTGGAAGCAACCAAGCACTATTGCAATCCCTTAGTCACATTTCTGTTGTAAAGGAACTTCTGAATCAAAACAGAGGACAACTTCTTAAGTACATTGAACTGCCGATCATTTTTCGTAAATCATGAGATGATTCACTGACCTTCAGTTTCATGAATGAAACAGGGTCTCTGTTGATCAATAGTATTGACACTCGTCAGCGTATGCCAGTGCTCCTTATCACATTGATTGTGATCAATCAAACCACTTCCACATTGTAAATCCCAAGAGCACAATCGACATTTCCATTTTCCTTCAGTCAAAAACAAAAAGTGATTGCAATTTAAGAGGATTGCTGATAGTGTCTGATATTAAAGAAGATTGTAGAAATTTGGTCTGCAAGTTCCATTAGCAAGAGAATGACGGGTATGGTTAAAAATATTTTAACAGGTTTATGCTGAAAAAGACCAGGAAACTACATGAGAGTTGATTTTGCAGAAAAAAAGAAGAGAATGATCCTGAAGAATAAATGTCATCTATAAATGGTATTTCGAGTATCTGAAGGCACATTTTTCATTCATGTTTCTGCTACTTTGAGTAGATGCGGTAAAAACAGCTCAGGTATCAGCAGTAAAAGTCATGTTCTTAACATTACGAATCATTAGTAGATTGGGGATGTAACAGTCAGTGTAACCTTGTATCCAGCCCAAGGGTCTAACATTGATTCAGATGATTTCTTACGCATGCCTCATATCTCCCAGATCAGGTGGTTCACAAAAGCTAAAAGGACAGGCTCACTAGTAATCAGCAGTTCGAAGTGGCAGTCGACCGAAGAAGGCAAAATAGCTACTTAGTAACGGCGTGTCTATAATCGAACAAATGAAAAACAAATTACAAAGAACCCCTTTACGTGGTAGCTAAAATTTTGTTTGATATATTAACTAATTGAGTGAAAAAGTAACCACATTAGACTTGACTACCATGGAATTGGAACAGCTGCAGCTAGCAATTCACTGCAGCACTAGAAAAAAGTGTGGGATTTGTCCACATCTCCCTTTTACGAGATGTGGGGTCGAGATTTATTGGGCAATATGTGGGACCCAACGAGCACTTTGTGGAACTCAATAAATCTCGACCACACATCTCGCAAAAAGGGAGATATGGCTAAATACCGAGCATCCGCTGCGGCGCAACACAACTTGCTTAGCTGAAGCAGTTACTCGTCCAAGTACCATTAGTAAGGCAACAGCAACGATCCAGGTCAAGTTTTAACTTTGAGCCACAACCTCTTCTAACAATCACTTTTACAAGACATAATCCAGAGACATTGCAGCTCAATTGACTACTTCTACAACATAGATCATCATAAGAGTGTTCACTCACACAGTCACACACAATGATATAGCAGTAACTCAGTAAGTAATTGATCTCTGGCTAACATGGCGAACACATGGGCTTACCACAAACTCAAAGAGCATTGGCAGAGTCGATCTGCAAAATTTCGGAATCGCACTTACTTCCTCTAAATTACTGTGATAGAGAGAGAGAGATGAAGACGAAGAGTGCGTGGGGGCGGGCAGATCGGCGATTTACGGCCCCAAACTTTTTCTTCCGACCGTTCGACATGTAGGACCGGAAAAGGCAACCGAGTGGGGAAGATAAATGTCATAATCGTCATACTAATTACAGTACTATCTACTTTCTCCTAATACACAAAGTATAAACCATGTAAATTAATGAAATACAGAGAGACGAATTAGCGGAAACGGATGAATTTGACGACGACGGAGCCGCCGTCGACGGCGAAAACAACCAAAAATTAAAATCCATACAGCTAGTGAATATGACAACGCATACCTTGATCGTTATCATAGTAAACGCTATACTCAGATCCTTTCCGCTCATCTCCAACGCCGCCATTCATCTCATCGACATCGTCAATTTCACCGCCGTCCGTACCAATTTTCACCTCCTCTTCACCTTCTTGTCGAACCTCTGACGACTCATTCTCAAGCAACACGGAGTTCATCACAACAGCTCCTCCGCCATTGTAGTCACCATTACCGACCGGGCTCGTCGGAATGTTATCAGCAGTTTGATGAGCTTGTATTCGAGGCTTACGTCGCAGCAAATCCGTATCTAGCTCGTCTTCTACTTTCTCATCCTCCTCAACATCATCATCTCCGTTTTTCCGCCATAGCAGCTCAGCTTCTACTGCTTTCTCCATTACTACTCTCTTACACACACTCTCTCTCTCTCTCTCTCTCTCTCTTACACACACACTATACGTGTGAATTTATACGGGGATCACGGGATCACGCTCATGTTATTTATCCAAAATATTCGCTTTTCAATCTCATATCCATTCACAACCACTTAAATAATAAAGTTATAAAGGACGGCTATAAAATGTGACTTACAAAATGAGGTATTATAATTGCGTTGGTGTTTTTAATTGAAGTGTGCCGGGTCCACTATCGATGTAGCCAATGAAATATCGTTAATCCATCATTTTGTAAACTTCTTTTGTAAGTCTAGCATTGCCCTATTTTCTCTTTCTTACCCACTTATAACACTTACTTTTTCTACATATTTTTTTAATTTCGTACACTCACATTCGATAACAATAAATGTGAGACAGAAAGAGTAGAAAATAACGTGGAATGTGTGTGGGGGGGGGACGCGAGGAGAAAAGATCCTCTGTACCACTCTTTGTGTACCACTTGTTTGCTACAAGTGATCTAACGGTTATAAACTATTAAGACTTAAATAATTATAATGTCAAAATTGATGCATAGCCATCAGATTACTTGTGTTTCACAAATGATACACAAATGTGCTCGGTCGCGAGGATCTTATCTACTTTGAAATGGAGTTTCTAAATGGGGAAACTAGTGAAGGAGAATATAAATGTTATAGTTGTGGTTAGATGACAAAAGATGAAGTTGCATTCGCCAACCTACCAACATTTATGTTGAAGCTTAAAGTCAAAGCGTTCATGTTTGAACTTTTGTACAGCACTTATTTGTTTGAAAGTTTGAGAACATAAAAGAAAGTTATAATTAATTAATCATAGTTTATCCTACCTCGTAGTAGCAGTTTGAGAAGCTCGTCTTTATGGAGGGATGGTTGGAGGAGTACAAGTTGATCCTTGGGCTCCAATGACTGATAGCGGAAATTTGGAAGATTACTACGATGAAGAAGACGGCTTTCAAACAGTTAAAGGAAAACGAAGAAAATCTGGTTCGAAAGCTAGAGCAAAGAATACTAAACCTAAGAGGCCGTGGAATTATAGAAGGCAATTTGATTGACCTTCTTCTTATTTTACCATTTGTTCTTTATTTTACATTTTATTTTTTCTTATTTGTACTTTTTATTTTATCTTAATAAAAATTTAGGGGGCACCGCCCTTTTCGTTAAAAAAAAAAACGTAGTAGCAGTTTGACTAATCAAATTTCCAATGTTCATATCCTATCTTTGCTCTTTAAAAAAAAAATAAAAAAATCCTACTTTAAATTTATATTCCATCCGCCTCACATTTTTTTTATTTATTTAATTTTTTATAGTCAACACGAATAAAATTTGATCAAACATTTACTTCGGTTTCCCGGCCCCGTTTTTGAGTCAACCCGCGCGCAAATGTGATATGTCCGTGTGGAGTGAGCCCGCGGACCGGACCAAACCCGGCCCGTCCAATACCACTTAATCCGGTCCGCCCTTTAAACCCTTGAGTTTTACCTTTTAAAGGTTTTTTTTTTTCTAATTTGGGAAAATACAGTAATCTTACTTTTAATTTTAAATTTATGTAAATTTTATGATCGACTCTAATTATAATTTTATAAATATATATTATGTATATTTAAAATTTTACTCACTTCGTCTCAGACTAAGAGTTTTGCATAAAATATGCACGTTTATTAAGAAAATAAAAAAGGAGGAAAATTTAGAAGTGAGTTGAGAATATAATTGATCAATACATTATTTATAATTCAAGTGAGTAAAAACTAGTTTTTTTTTTTTTTTTTTGAAAGATAAATAAAATAGGTAATCAATTAAGTATTGATTAATAAAAACTAGGTTAAGTATTGGTATATTTGTACACCTTCGATTTCACAATATATGTCGTTTTAAACTCCTCACATATATTAAAAAAACAAAATATTATGTTCTTTACCTGGGTACAAGTGTTGCAGACGAGGGAATATACTCTGTATTGTACCCCTCCGTCCCAAACTAAATATTCAATTCTTTTGAAAAAAATATTTTTGATTGAGATCATATTTGAATTTTTCTTACACATTCATTTTGGGACGGATTCATTTTGATTCATTATGAGACGGATTCATTTTGAGACGGAATGAGTAATTAGTTTAACACAAAATTTATATGGCAGAGGGTCTAATAAGTGTCCTAAACATCCCAACAATGATTGTGTAAATACATATGTATATACAGTGACATATTTACTATATAAATTATTTTGCTTTATATTTTTTTTTCTTAATTAATTTGATTTTATGTAGGGTTTTGACAAATATCATTGATTTAAATGAACCTCCTCCTATGAATGAAGATGCCAATGATAGGATAATTGAACTACATCAAGAACAAAATTTTGAGACAGTCTCAAATGAACTAGTTGCTGTGCTTGAAGACAAGTAATCCATCCGTCCCAAAATACTTGTAGATTTAAGATTTTCACACAAATTAAGAAAAAACAATCAATGCATGTTTAATGGACTAAATTACCCTTGAAATATTTCAAGTACCAAGATAATTAAATGCTTTTACAACGACAACTACCATCATAAATAAGATTATATTTGACAAACAATGTCAAAGATGTCTAAATAAAAGCAAAAGTATAAATATTTTGGGACAAATTTTAATTCCTTAAACTACATGTATTTTGGGATGGAGGGGGTATTTATTTATATTTATAAAATTAATGGTGAAAACGTATGAAGGAGGGATTTTTTTGGAGGGAGATTGGTTTGACTTCATGAAAAAAAGGGAACCAAAATCAAATGATGGATGTTTATAAGTAGTGCCCTCTTTCTTCTCTTGTATTGTCTTGAAAAACCCTAACTCTTCGGCAGGCCGCCATGGACGGAGGAAGAGGACCCGCTTCAATCGTCGATGATGGTTTCCCGGCACATAGACTCTTCAGTCAGGGCTATTCATACACTTATGATGACGTCATCTTCCTCCCTCATTACATCGATTTCCCCACCGACTCTGTCCAGCTCTCCACCAAGCTCTCTCGCAACCTTAACCTCTCTATTCCCTGCGTCGCTTCCCCTATGGACACCGTCACCGAGTCTTCCATGGCCGTCTCTATGGCCGCTCTCGGCGGCATCGGCATCATTCACTCCAACAATTCCCCCGCTCAACAGGCTTCTTTCGTCCGCTCTGCCAAGTCCCACCGCATTCCTTTCTCTTCTTCTGACCCCATCTTCTTATCCCCTTCCGATTCTATCTCTTCCTCCTCCGATTTCCACACCTCTCCTTGCATTTTCATCACCCAAAACGGCTCCAACAGTTGCAACATATTGGGCGTCGTCTCCAAGTCCGATTGGGAGGCCTTAAACGATAAGGAAGCCAGGGTGGAAGACTACATGAACAAATCCCCCGTCTCCTTGCCATCCACTTATAATTTCGAGCATGTTGCTGGTTATTTAGCTGCCAACAACCTTCAATTTGTGCCACTTGTGAACAACAACGAGTTGGTGGCTCAGGACGTGGAGACAGTTAGGGGTTTCCCCAAATCATCCGGTCTTCCATCACTCGGGCCTGATGGGGCATTTCTGGTAGGGGCCTCAATTGGTACGAGAGATTCGGACAAGGAGAGGCTTGAACATTTGGTCAAGGCTGGGGCTGATGTGGTTGTCTTGGACAGCTCCCAGGGGAACTCAATCTATCAGATTGAAATGATCAAATATGCTAAGAACACTTATCCTAATTTGGATGTCATTGGAGGGAATGTGGTGACCATGTACCAGGCCCAGAATTTGATTCAGGCCGGCGTTGATGGATTGAGAGTTGGTATGGGATCCGGTTCTATTTGTACCACCCAAGAGGTTTGTGCGGTTGGCCGTGGGCAGGTATTGCTCTCAACCTCAACCTGGGCTTGCTATTAGTTCCACTTAGATTTTCTGTCTTAATTGTTGCTTCATATACTCCATTCGTCCCACAATAGTTGTATTTAGTCGTATTGCTCCATCCCAAAATAAATAAATGCTTCTTTTCTAAACAAGAAAAATAATGCAATTTGACTATGTAGTGCAAATAAATAAAGCATATTACGGTTATTAAGTAGCGGATGGAGTAGTTGCCTTGCCATGCCCGTGATTTTAATTTGAACTCACCATTAACACTTTAACAGTCTAGGAGTAGTGGACTTTATATCTGGGAAATATCTATATATGAAATACTAAAGACATCCCTTGGGTCACTTCGACCCGAGCCCGCAGGCCAATATCTTGGGTCCCACCAAAAAATCCATGAACGTATTGGTATTCATTGGAAGTTTCATGGTACTTAAGTACCACTCCAATCTTTTTGTACCCCACCGATGTGGGATACCACAGTTAGTCAGTTGTGATGTTGTTTGGCATTTAAAGGACACCTCTTGGTGCCTTACGATAATGTTGTCTCTTTAGGCCTATCCTGGATTATGTAAGAAGGAGTATATTAGTTTAATTGTACCAATGCACTAGCTTTTATTCAAGTGGTTACTAGGCTGAGCATATGACGAATAAAAGACCACAAAAACGTCAATGCTAAATTCACCTTCTCTTCTCAGAAATGATTATCTTTTGCCTCGCTGCCTTTGTAGGCTACAGCTGTGTACAAGGTGTCATCTATTGCAGAGCAAAGTAAAGTTCCTGTCATCGCTGATGGTGGCATCTCAAATTCTGGGCATATCGTCAAAGCGTTGGTCCTCGGGGCTTCAACTGTTATGATGGGAAGCTTTTTAGCCGGGAGCACTGAAGCTCCCGGAGCGTATGTGCTTCAGGTACGTAACTTGTTTACTTCTTTTCCAACATCACTTGGTCTACCTGGTATTATTTGGGTTGAAAGTTTATCTGTAGACGCTTTTCTTTTATATATACTCCCTCTGTCCCATTTATAATATTGGTGTGGGTATATTTCCTTTTTGATTATTCAAAATAGAGAATCTCTTTATTGGGCCGGATATCTTGGTAATAACTAAGACCCATTGCTTGAACCCGAATGCTCCTGATGCGTGTTTGAGGTGGATAATCACCCAACCCAACCAATGAATTCGCATGTTTTAAAAATTGGTGTGGTGTGAGCCCAAATTAGTAGATTACTCTTTTGTTGCATTTTTGAATTGTAGGGCGGTCGTCGGGTAAAAAAATACCGTGGGATGGGATCACTGGAGGCAATGACAAAAGGAAGTGATGCTCGATACTTGGGTGATACAGCGAAGCTGAAGATAGCTCAGGGGGTTGTAGGGGCAGTTGCAGACAAAGGTTCAATTTTGAAGTTCATACCATATACCATGCATGCGGTTAAGCAGGGGTTGCAGGATCTTGGTGCTTCCTCCTTGGAGTCTGCCCATGACCTGTTGAGATCAGAGGTGTTGAGGTTGGAGGTATGGCTCTTCTTGACTTACTGCTTGGTATGTTGTTTTGGGAGTAGTCAACTAGTCATTCAACTGTTGTTATTTGTTTAGGTGCGAACTGGAGCAGCACAAATTGAAGGTGGAATTCATGGCCTTGTTTCTTATGAAAAGAAATCTTTTTAACCACCAACATTGGATGCTGCTCAGCAGACTTCATTTGTTGTTTTAATCGGTCTAAAAGCTCTGGGGAAGTTCAAGGAGACAGACTCGTCAACAGTTGGTGGTGCACGGTGTGATTAAACTGAAGGATCTATAAGATAGGTTGGTCAGGTCTGGTGGAGGGCATGAAAGTTTTCCTTACACTGGTGGCTGACATTCATGTAGTTGAACCCAAGTTTTGTACTCCCTCTGTCTCAAAACAAATGTCCAAATAATCAAATTTTCTTAAATGAGTTTTTGAATGCATGATGTTCAATTCTTATTTAAAGCTGAAAATATGTGTTTCATGTGATTTTTTCTGTGGGCAGGATTATATACCTACTTCGTTTGATAGTTTGGACATATGATAGTGGTTTTTAATAGTGAACTTTTTGAAATTTGTTCTTATTGCAAGTTGTAAAGGCTTGATTGCATGGCTAACCTAGTTTCTTAATTTTGGTGCTTTTAAAGAGAAATAATCATCAACTGGGTATCGATGTTGCAATTTATAATGCAGGACTAGAGACATGATTTTTTTTTTTTTGGGGGGGGGGGGGGGGGTGAATTTTTGTTTGGAGCTCATTTAATTATATCTACATAAAACATACCTAAATTGTTAAATGAGGTAGAAGACTCAGTCTTTCCATGCCTTAGAGCATCCTTCTACTAGCGCCGCTAAGTTTATCCTTTATTACATCATATCATGGAGGGTTCAGAGAATCTTCCAGTTGAAGAACTTAGTCTCCACCAATCTGGTATAGTTAATCCTTTTATTACATTCGAATGTCCTTAATTATTGGGTTGAATCGAGTAAAATTTATGCTTCATAATTAAATCAATCTTCTTTCCACAGTAGTGATAGCAATGTAATCCGAACTTCATATATGCCCCGTGATGCTAGGCATCTACGCTGTCTAAAGGACATTCGATAGGACAATACCCGGTTTACACTAACAGAAACCCAAAGTGACAGGAGTCATGAAGCATGGCACATATGTCCACCTAAATCACCAGTAGTAGAATGTGAACTTACGGATTTCGTGCCAACAAATTAGTTTTGATACACCTGCATGACAAGTATACGCAATATTGTCTTGCTACATAGATTGATATGCTTAACTAATGAAGATCCAATTCAATCTGTGGTTATGTCTGTAAATATCATTGAACCATCTTTCTTGTATCTCTTCCCCCTCTCTCCCTCCCCCTTGCATCTATCTCACGGACTACTAGCTGAAGTATTCCTATTACCTGCTACTTTTTTCATTTCATTATCTTGTGATTTATGTCGTTGACTGGTACTTTGATGGGGCTACCATTTGTGGTTTTCTTTTCTGTTCACATCCCAACTTGTTTGAATCTATTCTTGCACAGATAGTCCACAACACATGGAGATGTATATATTTTGTGTTTCATGGCATTTTTGAATGTCTATCTGCCAGATTGTGGAGAATGGGGTTTCTTATTTAATCTCACTGGAGGGCCAGAAGACAGGATTTTATGCTGATCAACGTGAAAACCGTCAATTCATATCTACAATATCAGCGGATAAGAAAGTTGTTGACATGTGCTGCTATGCTGCTCATGGGCATGCCTCGACTGTTACTCGTACTTGCCAGTTCCTTTTGTTACTTGTATTGTTAACTTCAAGGGATATCATCTATATCAGCAACTTCATCGCTTATGTTCATTTATTTGATTTTATGGGGATGACTACTTCAAAGTGAAGGTAAAGTTAGAAAGCAAGAATTGAGATGTACACATATATTTATATACTTCCTCCGGTTCCTGATAGATAGTCCCACTTTTTCGATGTTACTTTGAGCAATCATGTAACTTACTTTTTATATATCCTAATGAGAATCTATAACTTGCTTCTAATACACCATATAAATATTATCAATAACAATTTTTAGATTTTCATTAGGTTATTAACTAAAGTAATTAAATTATCGTTCAAAGTAACTTTTAAGTAGTGTGTGTATAATATTCAAGATTTCATTAGAGCTTTTGATATTAGTACTACCTTTGTAAGTTGCACGTTAGTCCCTTTACTTATTTTCAAATCAGTCTTTTAAATTTTACTCTTTACCTCCTTAATCTTTCTTTATTTTCAAATCAGTCACCAAACTTTCATGTGTCTGTCAACTTGACCCCTTATTTTTCTTTACCTTTTGAGTAAGTTTTAAAACTATTATGAAATAGAGAATCACTACTCCCTCCGTTTTAAAATACATGACGTTTTAGGTGTTAATTTTTATTCCAAAATACTCGACGTTTTTACTAATTCTAAAGAATATTTACTCTTGTTACCTATAATAACCCTATTCATTAATTGCAAGTTGTCTCTTGTGTAAGCATTTAACTGTCTAGAAATTGGAATCTGTTAGGGGCACAAAAGTCTTTTTAATATCAATTAATTGCATTTCTTAATATGCTTGAAAACGTCTAAAACGACATGTATTTTGAAATATGAGGGAGTAATAAAGTTCTATACATCGTGTACTCAAATTGATTTCAAATATTTTTTTACATGTAAAAATGGTTTCAAAAAACAATACACTCCTTAGTAACTTTTTGGGCTAGAGGAAGTATTTTATTTTATTTTTTTTTTCCGACTCCAGGAAGTATTTCTTTTAGTTAGTTAATTACTGTAAGTAAACTTTATTTTGCCTAACTCAATAGTTGCTCCTTGCCTAACTCATTAATTGCTCCTTGCCATATTTTTATACATCCAAAAAAGGTTGATAATTTATTTTTTTTTTACCAGAAAAGAGTACCTTATATATTCAAGAAAATTAGCTCAGGGCCAATAAAGTTATCATACATATTCCTAGCATATATGGCATTGCTGTGAGCATACTTTACAATCTATCTACTTTATATATATATATATATAAAAACTGACATAACCTAATAGAGTTCTTGATATCTGAGATGATGTTGTCCAAGTCTTGAGGTATTTGCATGGAACCTTGAATGTAAGCACATGCTAGCTGAGAGTCTGTGAGGACCCTGATTTCTGTAAAATTATGAGCAATTGCCCAGTCCAGTCCTTTGTGAATTGCTAGGCATTCAGTGTGGATGCTTGATGGTGTTTTGCAAGATTAGCTTCCAATTGCTATTCTACCGCTTCTTGTATCCCAGAGTTTCCATCCTAATCCTGCCCATCTGGCATTCTTCTTCCATGCCCCATCTGTTACAAGGGTAACCATATTGTCTGTATTGTTGTTTTTGAGGTATTCTTAGAGTCTTTCCATTACGAGAATCAAGACTCCTGGGATTGTTGTTCCCATTTGTGTTGTTGCGAGTGTTTCCTTCTGTGTTGGTATGCCTCTGTGTCTGCAGTACTTTCGTCATTTTTTATTCAAGAAATTTAATGTGTTGTAGTTTGTGTACCGTTGCGGGGAGTATGTTGTCTATACTGGGTTGAGAATGGTTTAAAATGATATCATTTCTATTTATCCATATTTCCCAGAGAATGAGGATGATGAGGACTAGATCTACATACTAAAATCTGAGTTTATCCATATTGATATCCATGAGAGGAGGGAAATTTCCGGAGTATCCACAGGGATCGGAGGGGGAGGTAGGGGGAAGAGAGCCAAACTTGTTGGGAGATCCAGCAAGTAAAGAATAAGTGCACAGATGTTTCTTCATGATTTCCACAACGGTTGCAAATAGCTAACTCCGTGCACTTTCTTATGTGCAAAGATTTTTGGGTTGGTAATTTTTCTTGAAGGAGTCGCCAGAAGAAGATTTTAAGCTTTGGTTCAGCGATTGCCAAAAAAAAATTTCCAAGCTTTTTGGATTAAAGGGTTTTGGGCATTTTCTAGGTGGGTTTTTGTGTCTGGATGATTGGAAAGTGCAATGAAATAACCAGATTTACATCACCATTGGCTCTACACGTGAATCATTAACACGCCGACATTATTATCAACTCAAACCCAACATGGGCTAACAAATTCATCATCAACTATTCAATATATAGATTGGAGAATAAAATTGAACCAATGTATAAATTGGGTAACATCACACCTTAAAAAAGGTCTTTTAAGGGGATGATGGCCCAATTCTACTGAAAAATAGTATTTAAGACTATTTTCCTATAAAGAATGCACGCACTAAGAGATAGAGTACCGAGTGAGTACTGGCCAGCCCAGCTGAAAGGATTATCAATGAAGTAGAATGATAATACACAGAAGCTGATTTTGGTATGGTGTGGGCATGGCGTACAATGCAGAGTCATTTCGGGTATCACACGAAAAAGATCACCACCACCACCACCATCTTCGCTACCACGATCACCCCAGTTTTGGCATTAGTAAGTTTTAATCAAACAATATTAGATTCTCTATAACAGAAAGTACCAGCTTGTAGTCTGGTAGATGCCAAAGCCAAATCTCTCTGCATATTCTCATGAATCTCATCAGAAACAGAAAGTTGGCACTAGGAATGACTGAAAGGACAAAGTTTACTTGTTGCGAGTCTCTAGTCTACTTGGTTAAGGTTAACGATCTCTTTCCTGGACGACCTTAACACGAGAAATGCTCGAAAAAAATCAGCTGTTTCTTTGGTTTGATCAGAATAGGATCATATAACGATGAATATACAGATGACATTTGACAGTAGTAGCATGATTGACACGAGCCAAAAAAGAACCTACGTACCTTGATCAAATATTATTTTTCACTCTAGCTACCAGAACGCTTGCTGGGAGTTCGTGTGGATAGCTACCAGCAAGCAAAGACCTCATTGGCTGGTTGGTAATGATACAACTGCAAGAAGAATATTACACAAGTTTGAGCATATAGACTATATCTAAAAAACGCTTCAGTTTAATGCACAATGATCATGGATAAGAGAAACGAATCGTAGTCAAAATTCCACCATCACGAGTAACAAGCTAAGACTATATTGAGGATTAAGACTTCAAATCTGTGACCAAAAAACTGTCGTACAATGAGTTCAACTTCTCAAAATCCTTAGCCTTTCTTCCGGTTTGACCTATTCTATTTCTTTTTCTAACTGTTGTACTAGTATATTTTTCGCACTTAAATTTACTCAAAACTCCGTTGACTATTGAGTAGGCAAGAATGAGAGATAAAGTTAGAAATTTTATCTTTTGTTTTCCTTCGATTATTCAATAACTGATTGTTTGACATTTCCAGAGAATGTTTCTTTTTTTACTTTCAGTTTTCAGATATCATAGTGCACGCTTGGCTTCAAACCCTGTGTAGATGATCCATGTTATTACTCTGTATTACTTTATGTCAGCTTCAATCAACAGAATAATACTCCCTCCGTCCCGAAATGATCTTCATGTTTGACTATTCAAACTTTTTAAGGATATGAACACTTGCTTCACTAGCCATGTTTTGGTTGTGCACTTTTAAAGCCTAGATTGTAGAAATGAGAAGAACTTTTTGGGACAATGAATCATGGCAAATGAGAAGATCATTTTGGGACGGAGGGAGTAATCAAATTATCATGCAACTTTTGAATAAGCATAGTATTTGATAGAGTAAATTCAAAAAATTATTCTAAAAAATCCGAAGGAAAACTTCTTTTCAACTCTCTAGAGATATTCAAAAGTTTATTGGAGAAATACTTATATACCACAACAAAATACTCCCTCCGTCCCAAAATGATCTTCACATTTGACTATTCAAACTTTTAAAGGATACGAACACTTGCTTCACTAGCCATGTTGCATTTATGCACATTTAAGCCCAAATTGTAGAAATTAGAAGAACTTTTTGGGACAATGAAAAATGGCAAATGAGAAGATCATTTCGGGGCAGAGGGAGTAGTATTTTGTTACCCGTATACAGTATCCGCACGTTGGTAATGCCAGTTTTAATTGGTTCTCAGCAAAAATGCAACCTTAATCAAAGCATCAGGTATCCACAACTCAGTAAAACCTTTCTTCCATTGTCCCGTCCGGCTCAGAAAGATGATCTGTCTCAATATTATATACTACAAAACAGTCAAATTGTAGGATTAAATAAACTGATCAGAGAACATATATACTATATAAAAACAAATAAAAAACGCATATAGCAGAGAATATCCTGACGAGACGGCTGAAAGATATATAATGCTCCAAAGACTTGTATAATCGGTCTATGATATGTCCTCCCAAAAATGATCCCTTTCAAGTCATTAATAGTATTCATTAAATAAAATAAATCTCTAATGAAGTGGGCAGTTAACATAAAAATTGCAAGGTGACAACTATATAAGCCAGCTAACCTACATTTTAATTTCTTACACACTCGCTTCCCATAAAGATATTGCGGCAACTTCAGTAAATAAAACCAAAGCGATAAAACAACAGTTTCACGTCATGGATTATTCATATGTTACAATGCCAAAGCATATCCACGAATATCCTCCTCCAAACTTTGGTTTCGTAAAACTATATAATACCTATAAACAAACATATATTGCATGGTGAGAAAAATGGGTCCTAAATACTCAAAAGAAGAGGGGATTGAGGACGAGAAGGTCGAAAATGTAAATAAGAAGGAGATTGCAGCTCGAGCATTGCCATTTCGTAAGCTCTTGAGTCATGCAGATGCCTTGGATTGGACTCTAATGGGTCTTGCGAGTATAGGCTCTATCATTCATGGCCTTGCCCAACCCCTTGGCTATATGCTGCTTGGCAAAGCCATTGATGCATTTGGTAATAATATTCACGACAAGGATGCAATGGTTAAAGCCCTAAACAAAGTATAATTCTATCCGTCAACTATTGAATTATATTACTTGAGTGAAAATTACATCTATTAAGTACGTCTAATTCATTGTTTTCTTTTTTTCAGGTTATTCCATACGTATGGTATATGGCCATTGCCACATTTCCTGCGGGCATAATAGGTTTATCCACATTTCTACTTAATGATAAATCATACTTATGTGAATAGAGTCAAGGGTCATCAGTTAGTCAATTCACGATCAGGGTTGACTTATTTTCTCAGTCCTCTTTATATCCATAAAAACAACGTTCTCTACAATTTATATGAATGTGTGTTCTGCAAGTTTTGGCATAACAATTCACTATCTAACGGTCAAGCCAAGATTACCAAAATCATTCGAAGGCACGATATAGATGGACTGTGTTTAAATCATTCTAAATTGAAACTTTAACATTGTAGTTCATATTGTTACACAGTTGCATCAGCCCAATGTGCAAGGGTTTAAGAGTATCAACAACAACAACAACAACATTACCCCAGTGCCGCAAAGGCTCCCACCTATGGTGGGGTAAGGGGGGGGGTCGGATGTACGCAGCCTTGCCCCTGTATTAAAGCACAGAGAGGCTGTTTCCAGATGACCCATGATGAAAATTGCGTCGAAAATTGCATGGACTGACTGCTGCTTCATCACAAAGAAGCGCAGACAGTTTAGTGACCCATTTTGCTTTATTCCATCATATTCCCAGGCCAAAAAATAGTGAGTCTTTGGCTCCATCGGAAATGATGGAAGAAGGGTTTAAGAGTATAACCACGTATATTGTTAATATGTATAATGTCTCTAGAACCTTAACAAACAACTGAATGTTATTCCTTCCAGCAAACTTTTAAACTGCTGTTGATTTTCCAAGTACTAAGCAACTAACTTGAAAATTGTTGAATCATTGGATAGGGAAAATTTTACCCGGTTTGTTCTTCATAAGGTTAGCACAGCTCCATGCAATGGTGTTCTTTCTCCGTCTACGCAGATAAAACTTAGCATTAGGGAATAAAAGAATTTGTAAACAAAATACTCAAATGTATGTGTGTGTGTGTGTATGTAAAACACACACACACACACACAACACACACACATATATATATAGTTCAAAGTAGGAAACGAGAAGTTTTATCAAGTTCTCATTCTAACAGTATCCTATTGGAATGTGCAGAGATTGCAGGCTGGATGTATGCCAGCGAAAGACAGGTAGCGCGCTTAAGATTAGCCTACCTGAAAGCAGTTCTTGCCCAGGAGGTTGCGGCTTTTGATACAGAATTGACAAGTGGGAAAATTATAAGTGGCATAAGTAACCACATGAGTGTCATACAAGATGCAATCGGAGAGAAGGTAAATGGTCTATTTCTATTTCTATTCTAATAGTATCCCCACTTTTGTGATTATTAATGACGCACACTTACATGCCATAGTCGAAGTAACACACACACAGAGACTTGTACCTGGCCACTGGCCAGTACCAATTTGGATGAACAGAAAAATGTACCTACAACCAGCACAACAACTTTAGGAAGTGCATGCCATATATTCTAGTAACATCCTAAACATGCAATTGAGGTTCATTATCAGGTATCTGAAGAATCACAGGTTGTTAGGGCCTTCATCTTCCATCATAAGGGGGAAAAAAAAAGAGTCCTACTTTAAAAATCAATTTTTTGATGATGCATATTGACTTCTAGATGTTCCTCCAAATTGCACCAAAATTACATATTTTTTGTACGGTGTCAAAGGGAAACGCCATGCTTTTTAAAAGTACGAAAAAGCATTGGAAAAAACTTAGCTGAGAAATTGTGGCTCCTTTATGGGGAAATATATACTCTTTTTGTCCCAAAATGATCTTCCAATTTGACTATTCAAACTTTTTAAGAATGTGAGCACTTGCTCCACTAGCCATGTTTTGTTTATGAACTTTTGATCCCGAATTCTAGAAATGGGAAGAACATTTTGGGACAATGAGAAATGACAAATAGAAGATCATTCCGGGACGGAGGGAGTATTACGTTTTAGGGTTTATAACAGTTTGTTTGGGAACTGGTCAACTCATTTTTTACTACTACTGAAAGGACTTCCCACTGAACATATATGAGCTATAGGTATCCGATCATAAAGAAAACCAGATTGGCGATAACTAATGATGCACATTAAGCAGTTGCGTTATACTCCCTCAGTCCCAAAATGAATTTCCATAATTGACTGAGGGACAGTAAAGTGTTGTTGTTTTTGGCAATTTTCGTAGGCATAAATACCTATACACCCTTAATGATCCTACCACACGAGATCATGATTGTTAGTGTAAATTAAAAAATTATGTTTCATGATTAACAGTGGAAGACTGGAGGGTTAGTAACTTCACCAAAAGAAAAGACATTCATTTAGGGACGAAGAGAGTAACATGTATTTTTCTCTCATCCTACTCAGATCACCGATCTTCAATTAGTAAGTGCATATATATTACGAAAACCAAAACAAGTGAATAGCCATCCACATTCAAATAACCAATTATTGTTTAAGACCTGAAAAATTATAAGATGTTGTTTGAGAGTGTTATTTCATACACAACTAATGAAATACCTCACTGACAGTTGGGCCATTTCTTGTCATGCTTCGCAACTTTCTTTACTGGAGTAGTGATAGCTTTCATATCATCTTGGGAAGTGTCACTGCTCACCTTGCTGGTTGTTCCCATGATTCTTATAATCGGAGCCACTTATACAAAGAAAATGAACACCTTTTCAGCTACAAAGACAATATACCTGTCAGAAGCCACATCAATGGTAGAACAGGTAAAATAATAGCAAAACTATTTCTAAAGTTAGCTTAAACAGAACTCCTGACTTCATTTGCATTAACAATATACCATTTATTAATATTGTCGACTTTTTGTATGGCAGACAATATCTCAGATCAAAACAGTGTTTGCATTTGTTGGAGAAAACTCGGCAATGCAGTCTTTCTCTGAATGCCTGGAGAGACAATTAATACTATGCAAGGGAGAAGCATTAATAAAGGGGATTGGAACTGGAATGTTCCAGACGGTGACATTCTGTTCTTGGGCATTGATTGTGTGGGTTGGAGCCATAGTTGTTGTAGCTGGAAGATCCAAAGGAGGAGATGTTATAGCTGCAGTTATGAGCATTCTATTCGGAGCCATGTAAGTAGAACAGAAAACACATACTACCTCTCAAAAAGATAGTCCTGTTTAGTTTTCGATGGTTAAGACAGGTGAGCTTTTGATCAAGCATTAATGTCAATCTAATCATCCCATTAAAATTCTGAAAGCTGTATTGATAACCATTAAATGATTTATCCATAACAATTTTTAGATTTCCATTGGGATAACTAGATTGACACTAATGTTTGATCAAAGTTCATTTGTGCTGACCATCAAAAACCAAACGGGACTATCTTTCCGGGACGGAGGGAGTAAAACACAATTCTCAACGTCACTCCTAACAGGTTGTAGACCTGGGACTTCACAAAGTGTGAGGTCTCAAATTCATTACCTTCACACACAAAATTTTATAAATTACAATTAAGAAGAAAAACAAAAAGAAATCACATTTCCTCTTACTTAGACATCACTGGCCTTTTTTTCTTGACTTTTTCTCTGTTTTTCAGATCACTCACATATGCAGCACCAGATATGCAGATATTCAATCAAGCAAAAGCTGCAGGAAAGGAAGTATTTGAGGTAATGGAAAGGAAGTCAGTGATAAGCTATGATTCAAAAGGCGAGATACTAGATGTGGTTAAAGGCGAGATAGACATACGTGAAGTTCATTTTGCCTACCCATCCCGGCAGGAAAAAATAATCCTTCAGGGGTTTTCATTGTCTATCCCAGCAGGAAAGGTTGTGGCCTTAGTTGGTAGTAGTGGATGCGGTAAAAGCACAATCATCTCCCTAGTGGCAAGATTCTATGATCCTGCAAAAGGTATGCACCAATTCCTAGCTATCAAAGAATTTAATTTTCTTTATTGGAATAAAATCACTAAGGGTATATGATCCTGTAAAATCAGTTATATGTATGTAAATAAGCAGCTAAACGGCACAAATTACCATAATCAATAAACTAAAGATGGGGTTAATTATCCAGGTGAGGTTTTTATCGATAACCACAACATCAAGGATCTTGATTTGAAGTTCCTCAGGAAAAACATTGGAGCAGTTTTCCAGGAGCCATCACTCTTTGCTGGCACGATAAAAGATAACATGAAGGTAGGAAATATGGAAGCAGATGACAAACAGGTAGAGGATGCAGCAATTAAGGCAAATGCACATGCTTTCATATCCCAACTCCCAGATCAGTATTTAACAGAGGTGAGATGATAATACCTTAAACAAGAAATTCTGGTCAGAAAACAAACAGGTCAAGATTTTCATTGTCCATGAATAGTTTTTAAACAAAGCCCACATACAAGTTAAAATCAACCAAGGCAAACACGAAATTTCACCACTAAACTTAGAGAATATAATTAAGAAAACAATTATGAGTTCAAAACAGTGTCATCTAAGACATAATCAGATAAGTTATAGGATAAAGAAAACCTTCCCTGAACAAACCCTGTCATTGCTGTTATATTCAGGTAGGGCAGAGGGGCGTACAATTATCGGGTGGACAGAAACAGAGGATTGCAATAGCGAGAGCCATTCTAAAGAATCCTCCGATTCTTTTACTTGATGAGGCAACCAGTGCACTTGATTCAGAGTCAGAAAAGCTAGTTCAAGATGCTCTTGAGAGTGCAATGCAAGGGAGAACGGTCATTCAAATTGCACACAGGATGTCAACCATTGTTAACGCAGATATGATTGTGGTTGTACAAAATGGACAAGTTACAGAAACAGGAACTCACCGTGAACTGTTAGATTCTAGCAAATTCTACAACAACTTATTTGGCATGCAAAATATCAACATAGATGGTGACTCAAGGTTAGTACAAACAATACACCCTCCATCCCATAAAGAGGATTCCTTTGACTTTTGATGGTCAACACAAGTGAGCTCTGACCAAACATTAATGGCAATCTAACCATTAAAACTTGTTATTGATGATTTACTAAGTGATTTATTAATAAAAAAATTTGTAAATTTATTGAGATGATTAGATTTAACATTAGTGTTTAGTCAAAGTTCACTTGTGTTGACCATCAAAAGTCATAATGTCATATGAGAGAGAGTAGTTCATTAATCATATGCAATCTCCAATACCAATCAAATTTTTGGTACATTTACATGAATTGTTTTACAGCCAGGCAGATCCAACAGAAGAGACGGTGAGAACAAAACAAGGGATTCCATCTAATCAAGAACAACCTGCAGAACCTTCAGAGACCAAAAAATCTCTCGTGGATCCTAACAAACAGGAGATACCCGCAGAAAGAGTGAAAAGAGCTATATTCTTCAGGATTTGGTTTGGATTGAATCAAAAAGAGTATGTAAAGATTGCTATGGGGTCTCTTGCAGCAGCCTTTTCAGGCATCTCCAAACCTGTCTTTGGCTACTTTATCATAACAATAGGAGTTGCATACTATGATAGTAACTCGAAGCAAAAAGTTGGATGGTACTCACTATTCTTTTCTGGGATAGGATTGCTTTCACTCATTAGCCACACATTGCAGCATTACTTTTTTGGAGTAGTTGGAGAGAAAGCCATGACAAACCTTCGACAAGCTTTGTATTCAGGTACTCCCCTACGGTCCATTACTCTTCTAAATCTCTCAGTAAATTAATACTCCTCCGTCCCTGAAAGATAGTCCCACTTTGACTTGTATGGTCAACTCAAGTGAACTTTGACCACAATAAATGAAAATCTAGCTATCGCTATGCAATTCTAAAAATTGTTATTGATTTACCATTAGAAATACTAGGCCAAATTACGTTTATCCCCCCCCCCCAAAGTATCCACCATATCACACTTTGCACCCTAGTTTAAAAAGTGGGTATGTTTGGTACTTTAATTTTGAAATTGTCCCACTTTGCCCCCTGACATGACTTGACTAAGGGGTAAAAGTGGGACGATTTGGAAAGTGTCCGGGGGTAACGTGGGACGATTTGGAAATTAAAGTACCAAACAGACTCACTTTTCAAACTAAGGTGCAAAGTGGGATTGGGTGCGGAGGATAAACGTAATTTGTCCGAAATACTATCTATATCCATTTTTAGAATTGCATGAGAGTAATTGAATTTTCATAAAAGTATGGTCGAAGTTCAATTGAGTTGACCATGAAAGTCAATCTGGGGATATCTTTCCGGAACGGAGGGAGTAACATTGATACTAACCAGTAAGAAACATATCAAACAGCTGTTCTCCGCAATGAATTAGCTTGGTTTGAGAAATCTGAGAACAGCGTGGGTTCACTTACCTCAAGAATCATCAACGAAACCTCCACAGTCAAAACAATAATATCAGACCGCATGTCAGTAATTGTCCAATGCATTTCCTCGATACTGATAGCAACCATAGTCAGCATGGTTGTTTGTTGGAGAATGGGTCTTGTAGCTTGGGCTGTGATGCCTTGCCACTTCATAGGTGGCCTCATTCAAGCAAAGTCCGCCAAAGGATTTTCGGGCGATAGCGCTGCAGCACATTCAGAGTTTGTCAGTCTTGCTTCTGAATCAGCAACAAACATAAGAACCGTAGCTTCCTTTTGTCATGAAGAACACATACTAAAGAAAGCCAAGTCATCAGTCGAGAAACCATTAAAAGAGAGCAGGAAACAAAGTATCAAGTACGGACTTATCCAAGGGGTGTCACTTTGCTTATGGAACATTGCTCATGCGGTTGCATTGACTTACACAACAGTCTTGGTTGACCGAAAGCAAGCCAGCTTCGAGAATGGAATAAGATCGTACCAGATATTCTCCCTCACAGTACCTTCAATCACAGAGCTATGGACACTTATCCCCACTGTTATATCTGCAATCAGTGTACTAACTCCTGTGTTCCAATCCCTTGACCGGTCAACTGAAATTGACCCAGACGCAACTGAAACCCCACCTACGGAAAAAATCAAAGGAGAAATTGAGTTTAGAAATATTCATTTCACTTACCCACTAAGGCCAGAGGTGACAATACTAAACAATTTCAGTCTGCAAATTGAAGCCGGATCAAAGGTGGCTCTTGTCGGACCAAGTGGGGCTGGAAAGTCTTCAGTTTTGGCACTTCTGCTGAGATTTTATGTTCCCGGAGAAGGAAATATACTGATTGACGGGAAGAATATAGAAGTATACAATTTACGAAAATTGAGAGCACAAATAGGATTAGTGCAACAAGAACCACTTCTCTTTAGTTGCTCAATCAGAGATAACATTTGCTACGGGACTAAAGAGGCTTCCGAGACAGAAATCATTGAGGTTTCAAGAGAAGCAAACATTCATGAATTTGTCAGCAATTTACCAAACGGGTATGATACGGTCGTGGGTGAAAAAGGATGCCAACTTTCAGGTGGGCAGAAACAGAGAATAGCAATAGCACGGACTCTGTTAAAGAAGCCTACAATTATGCTTCTTGATGAAGCAACAAGTGCCCTAGACGCAGAGTCTGAAAGAGCTGTGGTGAGTGCTTTGGAATCAATTAGACAGAATCAAAGTGGGAGCATGTCTAGAACGACACAGGTTACAGTTGCACACAGGCTTTCGACTGTGATAAAGTCTGATACTATAGTTGTCATGGATAGAGGTAAAGTTGTTGAAATGGGTACACATGCGACTCTAGTTTCAGCATCTGATGGAGTTTATTCAAGATTCTACAGACTCCAAAGTATGTCTAATCATTAATACATCTTTTGGCAACACAAAAAAAAGGCGCACTTCTGACGATTCAGTTTAAATACATGTTGGCTAGCAAGTAGCAAGTAGCAAGTACTATGTTGTTTGTTTCTTACGAGGAGAATTTTTTGGTTAATGCTAAAGCCAAAAGTGCTCTACCAGATTTCGTTTATATGTATGACGTTTTTTGATAAATAAAAATGATTCACGCAATTATTGCAGTTTAATTTTTCCTCAGGCAACTTCCATTACAAGAGCAAGTTCCCAAACAAGTAAATAAAACTAGGAAAAGTATGGATGTCAAAATTACTTTCAAAATTCAAAATAGACACTATTTTTGGTCTTACGATCCTCCATTTTTATGTCAATTGCGATTCCAGGATCAATATAACACAGCTGAAATAAAAAAACAAAAACAAAGCATGTATAAACCAACTTAGCACGCCATTGTAAGACTAGTGACTGAAGTAATCAAAATCATAGAACCTGATATTCAAGCTTCTTCAGTGTGTGAACGCCTCTTTTTATAAACTTTTGCCATCCAGAATTCACTCTGAGAGATTGTTCCAGAACTTCGGTTGGCTAGAATGGTGAGAAACAGATCGGAGATATCAATTAAATCAATTTCAACAGCTGAAAAATAGAATTACTCCAGCACTAAAAAGTAAAACCAAAAGATGAATTCTTTGGTAATACTCCTAGAGCAGCACAGCATAATCCAAATCCCACTAGAAAGTCAGTAAAGCTTCTACGAAAAATGAGCATATATGAATCTTTAGTACGAAATAAATGAGCATATTCGAATGAATACATGAACACGGGTGAAGGTTACCTTTCGAGTTCTTCAGTTTGCACTTATTGTTGACTGAAAGGGCAATCCAAAAAGCTCATATTTGCCACAATTCTGATTAGCAGCTAAAAGAAATTATCAAAACCATAGAATCAATTTTCCCTCGTTATTATGGAATTCAAAAATCAGGAAAATCTTACTTTAAGCGGTCCAGCGATGAACGGAGACGAATAATTTTGGTAGGAAGGAGGGAAGTTTTTCTCTTCAGAGGTGAGGTGAGGTGAGGTGAGGTGAGGTGAGTTTCAAATTGAAAAGCTCTCTCACCCTCCATTATGTTTTTTTAAGCAATATGTTTTTTTTTTTCATGCACTTCAGACCTACATAGATTAATTATCTATAGTGTCGCATCTTCTTTCTTTATTCATCCATCTAAATAAATAAGAAGTCATGTTTCTAAACACAAAAGATAAAATAAAAATGGCGCAATATTATTATGGTACAAACAAATGTATTTATATTAAAGTGTTAAACAAACTAATTAATCTAATGAACTTTGTAAACCTTAAATGACATACTCTGTATCATAAACTGAAATCACTATAAAACAATCAAACCGAGTTAAGAAACAAAGGAACAACCCACAAACCCGAATTACCCACTAGTCTGGATTCAACTTGATCATATCGAAATCATCAAAATGGTTGAATAAATAAAGCAAACATTTCTACTTCAAAACAATTTTCTGATACCAAATTAATTTTTTATTTTTTTTTGTTCCTTTTCTCCTGACACAATTGTTCTATGTTCATATCAATTAGTCCTCCTTTCAAACAAGTGTTCATGCAATAATACATATGAAAATCAATGTACCAAGTGAAGCTCCTCTAACAAGAACCAACAATGGCAGATCCAGAACTTCATCCTTTCCAAGAAGATTCGGCAAACTTATTTTTCATTCTTGCGAGGCGTTCCGCTCTTAGAGAGAAGAAGATCTTTCATTTCTTTGTAAGCCTTGAGCTCTTCTAATGCATCTGAAGAGTAACAGCTAGAATCTTGTCGTAGAGGAGGGGCTGTTCTCAGCATGTGAACGAGTGCACCAACTGCAGCTTCTTGTGATTTTTTGGTCATTGAGAAAGCCTGTGATGTTATTTCTGATGTTCTCTTCCCACCCTGATTCTGACTGTTAAATAAAAAAATGAAAAGTTTATAAGGAAGTGTAAAATGGAAGTAATTTCATAACACAGTTAACACTTATCAAAAATAGAAGTTTTGGGGATATGCAACACAGCATGTGTAAAGCCCAAAAAGGGCAAATTGCAATTTTGTTACCCAACATTTACACAGTTTTGCAATTTGGTTCCCAACATTTCATATTTTGCAACCTGATTTGTAACATTACCTTGTGTTAGCAATTCAATGTAAAAATTGATGAAACATTAATTTTTAATGGAAGTGGATGAGAAAAGTAATGAACATCTTTAAAAAGTGAAATGCCCACATTCAAATAAAACAATGAAAAAGTTTCCAGGAGTAAAATCCATAAGCATTAACAAATCCACGATCAGGGGAGGGAAGGAGGGAGAGCGTTTGCCAGCATTATACAACACAGGCAAACTCGTTGATACTAGCATGGGCGGCCAAAATATGTTTAGCCCCCCAAAGTATCCACCCATTCCCACTTTGCACCCCAAACCCAATTTTGTCCCAAAGTGACCCTTTAATTTGCCATTTGTCCCAGTTTGACCTATGACCCCTAACGACGTTAGAAAGTTAACGAGAAATGGTCATGTGCATGTCATGTGAGGGCTATTTCGGTCATTCTCATTTTAATGATTGTTTAATTTATCATCCTCTCTCTCTATATATAATTATTATTAATATTAAAGTAAAAATTATATTCCCTCCGTCCCGCTTGAAATTGCACAAAAAAATTATGGCACAAGAATTAAAGCAAGTTTTGCAATTTCAAGCGGGACGGAGGGAGTATTTATTACCTAAAGTTATAAATTTATTTTTAGTGAAAAAATATTAGAAATAACATCCATATATTAAAATTATTTAGTTTATATTACTATAAGAGTGTATCCTAAGCTACCCAAAAAAAAAAAAAAGGAAAAAAAAAAAAAAGAAGAAAATACCCACATGTTTAGGTTCATCCCCCCTTTATTCATCCTCTTCATTTTCCCCAACCAACCTTCCTCCCACATCTTCTTCATTTTCCTCTCCCTGTATGCCCTTCCCCCATTCTCCAATTCAACCCTCCCACCCTCTTCTCCCCCAGTTCATCCCTGCCATTCCCCCTAGCCCATTCTCTCCGGCCTACCTTCAATCCCAACTGTTTCACCCAAAATCCCAGATTCATCCCCTTGCCAATTCGTCCCCACCGGCGAACTCCATCATCTCCGATCTCCCTCACCACTCCCCTCTAAATAGCCGCTGGAAAAAACCTCCTCACCATACCACAGCCTCGCGTTCCTGCTCACACGCCCATGGCCTCATCTCCGATTCCGTCAGTTCTGCGATGTCCGATTCCCCCTGCTCTCCGCCAGTTACCGGATCCTGGTAGCTGTCGGAAATGGATGGTGGTGGCCGTCGAAAATGGGTGGTGGTGGTTGCCGGATTCTGGGAGAAATGGTGGTGGTGGTGGTTATTGACTGGTGGGGTTGGGTGAAGAAAGCAATTGCCACCCTCAATATAAATGGACTTTTATACCCTTTTATTTTCAAGAAGAATGATAAAAAGAACCCTCACATGACATGCACATGATCATTTCTCGTTAACTTTCTAACGTCGTTAGGGGTCATAGGGGGCATAGGTCAAACTGAGACAAATGGCAAATTAAAGGGTCACTTTGGGACAAAATTGGGTTTGGGGTGCAAAGTGGGAATGGGTGGATACATTGGGGGGCTAAACATATTTTGGCCTAGCATGGGCACAAGTCATTATGATAGTAACATTATTCAGAATGCAGAACAGGAAAGCTTTTTATTACATCGGCAAGCATGCTAGGCTTATAAAACAATGATGAAAATAAGTACTGGGATTTGGGAAGCAGAAACCTCACCTAACGGACACAAGCAATATATGCCGTAGCCACCTTTATAACAAGGGGATTTACCCAATCACTACAAGTTTGGAAACACGCAAAATCCAAAGCTGTCACCAACCCTAGTTACACCCCCCCACCCACCCAAACACATTCTGTGGTTGATCCTGTACTCTCTGGAAGCCACGTAGTTCCTAAAAGGCCTGAAGGTACATCATACACTAAGCTGAGAGTAAGGACCAAGTAACCAAGTAGATACTCATCCAAAGGATTCCAAGTTATGGAACTTTCAAATGTCACTAGCTACAGTCTAAATCGATCCTCTATGTAAATTCCATAGCTATGAGCTGCCTATGCTGTTCTTATTTGTTCAGGCCATGCGATTAAAGAGAAGCCAGCTAGTCGATAATTCCTCATATGTTAAGGAGAAGTGCCAGAAAAGGAAGCCTAACATTATACTCCCTCTGTCCCGGAATAAAAGTCCTACTTTCCATTTTCGTTTGACCCAAAATAAATGTTGTCTTACTAAAAATAGGGTATAAGTTTGGTGATCTTCCTATACTACTCATTCTAATAGGCACAAGAATTGCAAAGCAATAGGAGATGTCACTCTACCCACATGAATAGATTGGGGCAATCAACGAAACATAACTAAAAGCTTAAAAACATTGACTTGTCAACTATGACATTTATTCGGGGACAGAGGGAGTATTGAGTTCTAGAAGAAGTGTGAAAGCCTTTTCTTGCAACTGCCGAGTATTCCAACAAGTACGGAATGCAATTGAAAAAAAGAGTTTTCATACTTTTTCCTAGAATAGAACTCAATGTAATGTTTAAGTTTTGGGGTGTGGTAATTTATTTCCGTTAAAAATGCTACAACAATTCGAGGTTCCCAAAATCCCTTTTTTTGCAACTGGATAAAGTCTTCAGGATGCCATGAAAATAACCAGGGTGAATTCAAACACGGGAGGAACTCTTGCATTTGATATTACACCATCCACTGGGAAAAAAAATATTTTGCAGTTTCCCTGTTTCTTGCAATGGTTACAGCAATAAAAACCGATTTGAGCATTCTGACTTCTGTTGTCAAGGGATGTTAAAGTATCAGATGGTCCAACAGCACAGCACCAAAGGAAGGAATAGAAAGCAGTACTTTAGGGAAGAAAATAATATTCTTTAAGCTAGTAGTTTTCAAGAAAGTCCCCTTAACATAGTACTTCAACCAAATTCATGCAAGAAAATCCACTTTCTTTTTATTTCCCTCTTTTTGTTCACTTTATGTTTGATTACTTTCTGTTTCCAAAATTAACTCAGTACCAAATGGAGCCAAAGGGAAAGAGATGTAGCATTCAAAAATCAACAAGATATTTAAATTGGAAATGTACATCAATCAGTACAGTTAATTATTTCAAAACATGGTTCCTAGTTAACAGATAATCATTTCACAAAGATAAGAAAGAGGACACAGGGCATGGGAAAAAATCTTAAACTGTCCAATAACAAGGAGTAATTAACTCTTCTGTAAGCAGTATTCACCATGGGCACAATCACATGTAAAAATCACCACAATCGAAAGCAAATATTTAAGAACTACCAAAGTGCACGAAGACTTTCCCCTTAATTTTAGTGGCATTAAATTAATGAATCAAGTAATGAAATACCTGGTTGGAGAATCAGATGAATCCACATCATCAACAATAAATGGACATGAAAAGTCAATGTCATCCAAGTCATCCTGGAGAGATAGTCTACTAGAGCTCCTAGAAAATCCAATGCGTGGTGAGCCACTAGATGATAGTAACCCTGAAAACCTCCCTGAATCATCTTTGTTGTCTCTTGATACCTATAAAGCAAAGAACCTTGGTAAGAATTGCAAAAGATGGAGATCTAAACCACAAAGAATGAGTGTATAACAAATATCAGCTGGTTCAGAAAATGAACTCACCTTCTGACCAAGGCCTGAACTCAACTCCCCAGCCCTTGACATCTCTGATTTTCTCAATGATCTGATTCCAGATAGAGACTCATGTGATGAAGTATCATACTTTGTGTTTCTGGGAGATGGAGGAGGAAGAGAATTTCTGTTTGGATCTGACAAATTTGGAGAAAGGTATCTAGGACTTCTGCCCATCATTGGATGAGGTATACTCACTGGGGCAGTATCAGAACGCATACGAGATTGTGCATAATTTCCGCTGGAAAGGTAAGCTGGGGGAGATGGGGAAGAAGATGGTGAGAATGGAGGTGACAGCTGGCATTCATCAAAGCTGTTTCCTCTCTGGTTAGTTGGCGGTCTTAGGTTTTGATTCCTATGACCATATATATCAGTAGGTGAAGAAGATAAGTCATATCTCCCAGCATATACGGGTGGTGATCCACCCTGGTTTTGGTTATATGGTAATGGAGGTCCCTTGTGAATGCCACTTGTCCAGCTATGTGGGCGTTGAAATGGCGATGAAGGTGACTGTGTCCCTCTTGCTGGAGAGTATGATGTGGCAAACGTACCCTTGTTCTTGGAAGGGAAAGCCCTCGTTGGGTCCGTGGCAGGGCTACCAACATAATCTGTAATAATTTGCGGTGGAAAAGATGTTGAAGTCTCTAAGTTGAAATCAGAAAGGCTTTCACGATATTTTACAGATACAGAAAGACGTCCTTGCTGGGCATCAACGGGGGAAAAGTTATACTGCTTCATCACTTCTTCCTCTGCCCTTGTAAATGGAGCACTAAAGGAAGAGACCTTGTAATTTATATCAAAATCACAAACCCTACTCGATACAGATAGCTTTCGGAAGGCCCTGTAGGCCGGAAGGAGCCTCATCATTGAATAAAGGGAACGTAAAAGGATAATTGATTTTTTGTATATTTTCTTGTAAGAAGCAGAAGATTCAACAACTGGAGGAGTCGGTGTTCTTGAAGGCTCAAATTGAAGAACCCACCTCTCCATCACTGTCTCAACCAATGTCCCATACCCTGAAGTAATACCCTCACCACCTTGGTCGGACAAAGAACTAGGTATATCTTGAACAATTATAATGTCAATTATCATTGGCTTCATCAAGTTTCTGTGCCAAAAATTCAAATTATCCAAAGCAGCAGGACGATCACCTAATATTAAATTGAACCATTTATCAGTCTTCTTCACTTGAGAGCTGCGACCACTTGGCCGGATAGAAGGAACCCTTGAATCCAGTATAATATGCAAGCCTTTCAGCAGAAACTGCGAAAGTATCTGCTCAAACCGTCCATATTCAACATGGTTTTGCAAGTCCATTTCTTCCTATGTAACCAAATTAAACCTACTTTTCAACTGCCACCGTGATAAAGATATCCTCTTTCTATAACTCAAGTAGGTAACAACACAAATATGTAAATCTCAACAAATCAACTAAATCGCGAGTTACTCGTGCAGGAAAGAACTCTGGTCTTCGTATATATAACTCCAACCTCTATCTCAGCTTGGTTTTCTCAAATGAAACAAACATTTACAAAATCCAGGATATATTACTTCAGTTATATTTACAGAAAAAATCAAATCCTCAAGCAAACAGGAGCTCCATTAACAAGGCTGGCTGATTTTGTACATACACCTGAAATAAATTCACAAATGAACTTAGCAATTGATGAATCTTACTTCAAAAGATCATACATACAAAAATATCATCATCAGATTTAGGATTCAGAAACATCCATAAAACAAAATTAAAAAAAAAAAATGTCACAAAATTCAAGTTCATACGACAACAGATCAAGCTCAAAACAGTTTACATGAACAACAACAAGGATCCCTAAATCGATTTATCAACTGAAAACTTTTATAGATGCAAATGAATCGATTAAAACAAACAATTCTACAAAAAAAATCACACAAAATTTATCAAAAAAAAAACCTACGAAGAAATCAATTAGCAAGACTTACAGGAATGTTGATGCCTTGCGATGATATCAAAAATGGGAAGACGAAATCAGATAGCGTGGAGATTATGAACTGGTTAATCTCTTTGATTACTTGAGGGATTAAAATTTTGTAATCGGTGTTTATCAATTCAGGCGCGTATTGGAGAGGGATTTTTTGACTTTTTTTTTTTTTTTTCTTTCTAATTTTGCTTTCATTTCCAAATATATCGTCAACGTCCAGAGTATATAAAATAGTGGGAAAATACGTTGTTCTAATTATTGATACGCTAATTTACAGTTTGGGCCCTCAACTGTGATCATGGATTTTGGTTTGCTTCTTAACTTTCAGTTTTTAACAATGTTCCCCCTTTTAGCTTCTTTTTTTTTTAAAAAAAAAAAAAAAAAAAAAAGAAGAAGGCCAAATTGCATATTGGTGACCTGAGTTTGTGTCACGTTTGCTATCCCCAACTTGAGAGTTTAATTGTTCCAATCAGGCACCTAAGTTTGTCAAATGTTTGTGATGTGGTGAATAAACTAACTTTTTGTTAATTTTTTGACGGACCTAAATACGTGTGCCTCACACATTATCTTTTAAAAGGGAAATTTTGTCAATTCTTATGGGATATGCAAAATATGTATTTAACTGAGGGGGTCAAATGAAACTTTTTAAAAATACAAGAAATAATTAAAAAAATCACCATGTCATACCTTTATTTGTTTATCAACTTCATCTTCTTCCTCCATCTTCTCTCTCAATCTCTCACCTCTCTCTCTCTCCCATTCCCTAACCTAATCAACGCCGGCTACCACATCATCTCCGTCGGCCGACGCACCCATCGCCATATACAGCCCCCACTTCCTCTTCCGACCGGTTGTCTACCCCAGATATATGTCCGCAAAAATTCTGGCCAACACCCTCTTCTCCTCGGGACATCATCACCGCCCCCATCCGTGTCCCTGTCTATGATCGGGAAATTACCAGCCAACACCTTCTAATTCACAATGTTTAACTTCTTCTATCTTGTTATTGATTTGGGGTTTCATTATAATTTGTCAATCTGGGTGCTTAGAATTTTCAATTTCTTGTGGGGCTTCTTAGAGTGAAGTAATTTTTGTTTTTCTTTTCTTTCTGGGTTTGAGAAACAACCTGCTCTTGCCCATATTACCCAGCAACAACATTAATTTTCTAATCTAGAGTTTTGAATTTTGAAGTGCTTGATTTGAAATTTGAGTTTTTGAAGTTCTTGAATAATCGGATTTTTGGAACTTGCTGATGGTTTGATGATGGTGGTGGTGGTTTACTGACGGTGGTGGCGAGTGGTGGTATTTTGAGGCAACTGAATGGTGGTGTTGGTGCCGTGTTGAAGAGATGCGTCGCAGCCGTGGAGATGGGGCTCTGAGAAGTTGTGAAGAAGATGAAAGGAATAGGGTGGTGAGGGCCAGCCATGGGTGGATTCATCAATTTATAATGAAATGACAAAATGCCCCCTTTAACAGACATGTGCAAATCACATGTGTTCCATTCAGAAAGAAAAAAAAAAAAAAAAACTAACAATGGCGAGTTTCATTAAAGATTTAATTGAACTCGCCAATGGTAGTAGCGAGTTTGGTCAACTCGGTCAAACTCGCCGTTAACAATGGCGAGTTTCATTAAATTTGAAATTATTTTCGGCCATTTTTTGTAAAATACAAAAAAAATAAAAAAAAATTAGAACAATAAACTCGCCACTGGTAGTGGCGAGTTCGACCGAAAAAAAAAATAAACTCGCCATTGGTAGTAGCGAGTTTTAGCGAAATGGACATTTTTGCAAATAGTTTGGGAGGGTTGATACTTTGGGAATTAAAATTTTAAAATGGAATTATTTGAGAAATTAATCTTTGATTATATATAATTTTTCTTTAATTCCCGTGCACCTAACGCTACAAATTCCTTCAAGTATTAATACTATTAAAACTAATTGACTTATTTATTCGTTAAGTATGGAGTATCCATAAGTAAATAAATTTGTTATACGAAGATTATTAAATTTCAATAATATCAAGGAGTTAATTTAAAATAAATACTCCTTCCTTCCCACTTTACTTAACTTTACTTGACACGCAAGAAGTAGGCACAGCAACTAAATAAAAAGAATAAAATAAATAAAATGTGTGGTAGAAAATAAAGAAAGAGAATGAGTGGGTAACTAGTAGTATTGGTTGAATAAATTGAGTGGTGGATAATGAAGAGATATAATGAGTGGTGGGGACGTGGGGTAGAGTGGATATAAAATTATAAAAAGTGAGGTATTTTGAAAAGTGTTAAGTGAGCTAAAACGGACCAAAATGAATTTAAGTGTCAAGTGAGCTGGGATGGAAGAAGTATATTGCATGCCTATAATATTTTTTATTTTTTTTTGTCGATGATAAAAGAAAAGCGATAGCAAAACCATTATGGGCCATATCTAGTACGAGTAGTTAGGCTATAGGCCTCATTGACGGTCTAGTTTACAAGAAAAGGAAGCCCATATGATGTAACACATCATATGCAGAAAACTCTAGACAAAATTATTATTTTGATATTGCTGGACCGTTCTGGTTTGGGTCTAGTCTGAGCTCAAATGTATGCACCCACCGTCCCAAACTTACTCCTACTTATTTTCATTTTTAGACTCATTTGCTAAAAAGTTCAATTTTCTCTCTCCTACCAACTCATAACAACTATCCACTAACTTATTTTTCTCTTTTACACACTCACAATAATTACTTTTCCAACATATTTTCTTAATACCCGTGCACTCACTTTTTGTAGCAATAAGTTTGAGACGGAAGGAGTACTACTCCCTACGAGTGTGAAATTAAATTAAAAATAAAAATGAGCATACCCAGTGGCGGATCCAGGAATTTGGGTCAGTGTGGGCCAAATTTTTCTTCACATTGCGACATTATTCAAATTAATTACTTTTTCTTCTTCTGATTATATTCAATGCATAATAAAATTTTCACACACTAAGCTCTAAGGCTAGCACCAAAATATTAAATACTTCTTTTGTTTCAAAACAATGTCCTTAAAAAAATTCAAATTTTTGAAAAGTCATATTTGAGCATAGAGAGTATTTTTCATTGTTAATTTTTTTTTTCTTTTTTTGTAACATAAGTATTATTTTTATATTAAATGACCAGTATTGATAATAATAGTTTGTTTTAAAACAAAAAAATATGGATGGTGGTTTTGGTGGACTGTGGGTTAATGAGAGATTAAATGTGGACCCACTAAAATCACTAGCTTAAATTGTTTAAACATTTCTCTTAAAAAAAATTCCCTTTTTCTTTTGACTAAAATCATTGTCAAGAATGCCATAATTCAATTATTATTATTTTTTGTCCAAATAAATAAATCTGAATATAGTATGAATTTAAATAATAAAAGTAAAAATGTTAAAGATTTGGTTGAGTAATAATTTCATAAATGGGAGATTGTAATTTTTTTATAGAGGATGTGAAAAGAGCATGGAAAGAAGAGCTAATTAATTAAGTTTTCTATATTTGAATTTCAAATTAAAAATATTTCAGATTAGGCTTTCAAATTTTCATTTTAGAATATATTTTCCTATGAGGTCCATCTAAGACACTTGGCACTATGTATTTGTATTGTAAATTTTCATTTTAGAATATATTTTCTTATGAGGTCCATCTAAGACACTTGGCACTATGATATTTGTATTATATAAGAAGATTCTATACACTTAGGCTCCGTTTGTTTCGCGTAAAACAATTTCCGGAAAATGATTTCCCGTAAAAAGTTTTCCGGAAAATGACATAAACATGTTTTTGGTTGTTTGGTAAATCTAAAGAAAATGTTTTCCGGAAAATATTTTCATATGAAAATAATAATAATTTAATATGAGAAAAAGAATTATAATGAGAAAAAAATTGAATGTGGGTGGAGATTTTGGGTTGGGATGGGGTAGGTAGGGGGTGGTTGGGTGGTGGGGGTGGGGGTGAGTGAGGTGTTCAAAAATAATTTTAATATGAGTAATTTTTTTTATTTTTTGGGGTGGGTGGGGTGGGGTGGGGGTTGGTGGGGTAGTGGGGAGCAGGGGAGAGGTGGGGGTGGGGTGGGTGCTGGGGTAGGTCGGGGTGATGGAGATGTTAAAAAAAAATTAATGAGTGAAAAGTTTTTTTTTTTTTTTTTGGTGGGGTGGGGTGGGGTCGGTGCTGGGGTAGTTGGGGGTGGTGGAGATGTTCAAATTTTTTTTTAATATGAGTGATTTTTTTTTTTTTGTGGGGTGGTGGGGTAGGATGGGGGTGGGTGGGTGGTGGGGTAGTTGGGGGTGGTTGAGATGTTCATTTTTTTTTTAATATGAGTGAAATGATTTTTTTTGGGTGGGTGGGGTGGGTGGGTTCTGGGGTAGTTGGGTGGTGGAGATGTTCAATTTTTTTTTTAAATATGAGTGAAAATAAGTTTTTTTTTTTTGGGTGGGATGGGGTGATGGGGTAGGGTGGGTGCTGGGGTAGATGTTCATTTTTTTTTTTTTTTTAATATGAGTGAAAAGAAGTTTTTTTTTTTTTTTTGTGGGGTGGGGTAGTTGGGGGTGGTGGATAAGATGGATGAAGAGGGTAGTGTTAGAGGTGTAGTGGGTAGGGTAGGTAGGGTGTGGTTTTATGGAGAGTTGGGTGTGAGTGAGAGAGTTAACATTTTCCGAAAAATGACTTACTTAGTAAAAATCCGTAAGTCATTTTACTTAGAAAAGAGGGAAAACCATTTTCCGGAAAATATTTTCCTCATTTTCTGGTGCGTAACAAACACCGAAAAATGAGAAAAACATTTTCCGGAAGTTATTTTACGCGAAACAAACGGAGCCTTAGTGTAAATGTAGTTTTTTCCTTCGTTTTTTTTTGTTTGACTTATATGTAAGGAAACCGAACAGTACTGATTATACTAAAAACGGCAATGATAAAAGAAAAATTAGCCAGAATTTTGTAACAAGTGATCAAAATAATGTTCAGTTGTCTTAATATAACTTCCATTTCTTTTATGAAAACAAAAATGAGTAAACTACCAAAATGACCTGCGTACTAACAATTTTTTACATATTTACCTGCGTACTAACGAAACAACCAATCTCACATGCGTACTATGTACAAAATAACCAAAATAACCGAAATCGTTAAATTTTTTTAATGAAAGTTTATGAACATTAGTTTTCTAACAGATATTGCTATCAAAGTTTTCAAAATGCCCCTTAACCTACCAAAATCGTAACTTGCTAAATTAAGTGCTAACATGACCTATTCACCCTTATTAATATTTATATCAACTTTAACATAATTAACATTTTGTGTTCATTTTGTTTTTTGATATTTATGGTTTTAAAAGATTCAATTTAATTGCACCCATAACTACAAACTTTTTTTTCCCAAACAATTAACTAAAAATCCTAATAATTACTTTTTGGACTTTTCTTTTATTTACATTTTATTTTAGACCACCTCAATTAGACTCATGGCCATTTTCCACCATCACCATCATTCACCCATCAACCCACCGTTGACCACCACAACCAGTCCATAACAACAACCCACCACCGTTGACCACCACCTCAATTAGACTCAGGGGGAGACGAAGACAGAGAGGGGGTGGGGGCGACCAAAGAATGCCGGAAATGGGGGAGAGAGATAGGGAGTCCAAAGAACTCCGGCAAAATTGACGGGAGTATTGTCTGAAGGAGGGGCGTGTGTGGTGTGGAAGGGAGACGCCAGATTCAGACATCATCAACCATTCAAAATCCCAGATCTGGGCATAAATAGGAAAACAAAAAAATAACAAACCCTAAATTGAAAAAAATCAAAGACGGCGACCGATTTTGCAAATGCACTTGGGATTTCGCCATAGCCTTCAATCTTGCTCTGATTCGCCGGCAAACTGTACCTGGGATCTTCGGTATCTTCGTGATCACCGGGATGAATGGAGGCGGAGGAGGTGTGGGTGGGCTCTTGTAGCGGATGTAAGAGAGGGTTGGGGCGACATAAAGAGACGATAGAGAAAGAGGTGGAGGAGGATAGGGGTAGGGAGGAGAAGGGCGAAAGGGGTGGCTGTTAAGGAGGGTTTGGTGAAGCTTGGCCGGTGAGTGGTGATGGGGTTCGACTGAGAAGAAGGGAGGCGTTGTTGGTTTGGGTTTTCTGAAAAATATTAAAGGCTAGGGACGGTTTAGGGTGAGATTGGATGGGAGGGGTTACTTGTAAATTAATTATTTTGCTTTTAGGCTTTTAAAGTTATGATAATTATTTATAAGGTCTGATATTTAATAACTTTACCCCTCTTAGTTCCACATAAGTATACATCGTCATGTGTAGTAATATTCGTTAGAAAACTAACACTCATTAACTTTTATGAACTTTTTTAACAATTTTGGTTATTTTTGTTATTTTGTATATAGTACAAAGGTTAGATTGGTTGTTTCGATAGTACGCAGGTAAATATGAAAAAAGTGGTTAGTACGCAGGTCATTTTGGTAGATTACTCAAACAAATATTGAAATGTTACTCCCCATATGTCTCTTGTCTTACTATAACTTACATATCTTTTATGAAAACAAAAATTGAAATGTTACGCCCTCTGTCCTGAATGAATGTCCTACTTTCTATTTTTGTTTGTTCCAAAATAAATATCGTATTATCAAAAATACGGTATGAAGTTTGGTGATATTCGTATACTACCTATTCCAATAGGCACAAGCACTACAATGTCATATGAGCTGCCACTCTACCCAACCCGTATGAATGAATAGGTGCAATAAAAAAAACATAACTAAAAGCTTAAAAACATTGACTTATCAACTATGATATTTATTGCGGGAGTATTATAATGGATGGAGTAAAATGAAAACATAAATATAAAAATTGAATTTTTTCCATAGTGTGGAGAGGACTGGATGACCCACCATCTGAAGTTCTGAACCTGACCAACTAAAATGTGGACCTAAGCACAGTACAATATGCTGGAATTCAGAGGTGTTGCAGCCCAATAAAAAGGGTAATCCCACAATGTGAAAAAGGTCAAATATTTTTTTTTAAAAAAAAAAAAGAGAAAAAGGTCAAATATTTAAAATTTGAGAAAACAACCAAAAAAAAAAAAAATCAGAAACAAAAGGTTGAGGTGAGCAGAAGAACACAACTAGAAACCAACAAATAAACCAAGTAAAAGGTAGGAGGTAAAAGAGATATTCTCAAACAACATCTTATCCGGTGTCTACATTATGAGATTCCATTTATAAAATTTGTCTCTTGTCCCAAATAGTTGGTCCATTCCCAAACAATAAAACAACTTGCATAAAACAAGAGTAATTATAAAACCAAATCTTCTTTACCAGAAAATACTTAATTTAGTACTCCCTTCGGTTACGCAAAAATTAAAAAATAAATGTTGTGAGTATAAAAAGTAAACTAGAAAAAAGCAGGAGAGAAAAAGTGGGTAGAAAGCTTTTATTGTGAGAATCACAGGAGTTCCATTGGCTATTTTAAATAATAAAGCAGCTAAAAACTTTAGTTTTGGACAAACTAAAAAAAAAAAAACATTAGTCTTTCTTTCTTCGTCGATTGTTTATCAAGTTCGCGCTCCAAGTCCTTTGACTGTTGAACAGAATCCAACCACACGTTCTCTTTCAGGCCTTTCAACCAATCTATACGACCCCGGTTTGGGTCGGATGGAGTATTAGTAGACTTTTTAAGTGTTCATGCTGAATTTTAATATATAATAATTTAAAATCATAAATAATACTATTATTACCTTTGTCTCATAAATATTAGTCCCCTTTAACTATACAGAGATAATAACAAAACAATTCTATTTTGGATTAATATCCTCCCTTCTTCTTCCTTTGTCTTTTATCATTACCTCACCCTCTCTCTTTCTCACCTACAATCGTTAGTTATCACGAAGGCAATTATGGAAGTTCAACAAAATTATCTCATAATTAAGGAAATGAGAGTATCTTCCAATTAAGAAAATGAGAAAAAAATTATAAGGCATACGAAAATGATAAGTGGGACTATTTTTGCGAGAACGGATAGAGTTTTGTGTTCCAGAAGATTAGCTTATTTATTACTCCTGCAATGCTAATTCTTTTTTATAATTTCTTTGAGCTTACAACTTGGGGTGTATATGCACCCAATCTAGAATAAACATCTTAATTCGTTTGATAGCACCAATTAAACGATATTCAAGCCAAAAAACAAGGAGAAAGGGTCATACTTTAGACCTCACAATTTGTGAAGTCTGGCTTTACTACTGAATCAATCGTGTGTTTTTTTTTCCGAAAGAATACTGAATCAATGTGTGTTTAAGGACCTTTAAATCTTTTGATTATGGAAAAAATTATAATATGACATTTATTTTGGGATATAAAAATTATACAAGGACTATGTCAAATTATCAAGAGGCTGTCTCTGGTACAACCGTCGCAAGGCGTGCGACGGCGCCGAGCCGAGCCATATATTTATTTATTTATTTTTATTTTTTTGCCGAGTTTTTTTTTTTGCCACCCCAACTTTTTTTCCTCCAACAAAAGTAACACTTATTATAACGAAATGTAACACTTTTTTAAAAAAAATGTACCACAATTTTGCTGCAATAGATAAAGATAACATAATGATTGACAACTAAACTAATGTAACACTTTTTATAAAGGAATGTAACACTCATTTTTTCAAATGTAACACTTTTTTTCTCCGAAAATTAACATAGGATTGACAACTAAACTAATGTTACATTTTATAAAAAATGAATGTAACATTTTTTTCTCAATTGTAACAGTTTATATTCTTAAATGTAACATTATATATGAAATGTAACAATTTTTTATTGAGAAAGTAACAATTGAAATGCAAACCCATTTTTTTAAAAAAAATTACTGTTACATTTGACTGTAAAAAGTGTTACTTTTTGAATATGAAACTGTTACTTTATTAGAACAGAGTGTTACATCTCAGCTGACAAAGTAACTCAAACTTTTTGTGTGTAAAAAATGTTTTTTTTTTTTTTTTAAAATATCAAACCATATCATGACATATGTAGTTTTATTCGTCTCGTTGAGACGAACACAACGGTATTTTTAATTTTTTTTCTGAGTTATAAATCTCAAGATATACTATTTTAAAGTTAATGGGTTTTTTTTTAAAAAAAAAGTACACGTCACAACGGGGAGGGGGAGGGAGCTGGAGCCGGGCGGGCTTCTCATGGAGCGGGCGGGCCGACCCATGGGCATACCCGCCGCACGTGGTGCGGCCGCCGCATTTGAGAATTGGTCAATTATCAAAGTCAACGCAGCTGAAAAGTCAACCTATAGTACATATGCACACAAGCTAATAGAAACTATAAAGTAAAGAACAATAAAGCTACTCTCATAGTCATAATCATAATCAAACAAGAACTCGGACCCGGAACCGCTCCACCCACGTTAGCTCTACCCCTCCACTCAACGGCTCCGATCAAGGCCACATAGGCGAGCGGTTTGGGTGTGCGGCTAAGATGATTTCAATTTTTTTGAGTTCCACCGAGTTCGAACACATCTCAACCATTGGATGGAGCTAAAATGAAGTGGCTCCAATCAGAACAATTGGGTGGAGCCAACCGCTCGGTGCAGCGGTTCGAAATCCCAAGAACTCCATGTAGATTTTATTCCCACCATAGTTCAAAAGTTTATAAAGCCACTTCGCTTTCAATCGCATGTGCATATCTCTGAGGAACTTGTAAAAAGATACTCCCCCAAAGCCACAACAAAAAGCTAATGAAACAAACAAAAGCAATCAATTTGTTTCTTGGCAAGAGTGTAAATAATTTATACTGTCACAAAGTCAAACTTCTAATTAAAATAACCACAAAAATAATTCTCCTTCCTTCTGTCTCAGAATAAATGTTACGTGTGTTCAACTAAATTGAACGTTAACCAAAAAGTTATGAAAATCTAAGCACTTTTACATTATTTTGAAAACGGTTATTGATACATCAATAGAAACATTATTCATAACTATTTTTGAATTTTAGTGAAGATAAACAATATTGCATTAAAAATTGGTCAAAATTTAACTTAGTTGACCATAAGTGATACTCCCTCCGTCCGATTTTAAGAGTCAAAAATTTGTTAAAATGGTGTCCCATTTTAAGAGTCAAAGTCATAAAATGGAAAGTGGATCCTACATGTCATACTCACAACAATCATCCACTAACTCTTCTTTACCCCACTTTCTCTTTTCTACCCAACTATCAACACTCACAACACATCACCCATCCATGTTTTGGGACGGAGGGAGTATTTATTTCGGGACAGGGGTATTACAACATATCCTTAAAACCCAATTCAGAACAAGATTCTTTTCAAAGACATGACTCTTGCTACAAGATTTAAGACCCAAAAACCTCAACAAAAACAACTTAGTAAGACAAAAACAACATAAGATGTGACAAATTACTTTTACTTTGACCCATCAATCTCAAAAATCTAGCATTTAAAAGTTCAAACATAACCATATTCATAAGTCATTATAATAAGAAGATCAAATACTGTATTCAAGATTTTATACATACTAATCACATGTTATTAGATAGGTAAATGAGTTTCTAACGGATTTGGAGCTGTTGCTACCATGCTTCCAACAACCAAGATTTGGTTTTATTTTTCACGTTAATTAATAGATGGATGTTCGAGATGAATTGAATGCCGTATATTACCCAATTCATCTTGTCCATTCATCAAAAAAAAATGTGATCAAATTTTGGCCGTTGTGAGTATAGGAGCACCGGAGCCAAATCCAGTCTAGAACCCTTTTCCATCATGGTCATTGTATATGCCATTGTTGTTTTGATACCTGCATAGCACCTTGCACTTGACCACATTGCCATAGACATAGAACCCTGGTTGAACCATGATCCGAACTATGCTCGGGACCAACTTTCGCGCTTTATCTCCTCCCATGTCCTCCATGTAAACCGAATCAAACTTAACCATTTTCTCGACTCTAAAAATGGGTAGACTAGGGTGCACCGCGTTAGCCAAGAGGTGCACCAACCAAACGGACTTGGACGCAGCAAAGAATGCCTGAAGTAGTGACTCGGGCCACGCTTGAGTCCATCCTAACATCGATACAATCTCACTCATTTTCCTATCGCAAAACTTGCTGAAATCCTCACTAAATTGCTTAGTCCCCTTGGTCAAGACCTCATCCCATGACAACTCTTTCAACCGAGTGAAGGAGTTAAAATTGGTTTCGCATCGTTGGATCGGATTCAAAACTTGATTCGACCCGCCCTTTTGGAAACCGGACGATTCAAAGTCTTCATAGAAGGCCTTGTTGAGCAATGCCTCGAGGTAAACGAGTAAACCCCTAGGGTTTCTCGAGAGAGAAATCTTGATGTCGTAAGGTTGAAGGAGTGAACCGATCCGATCATATACTTTCCCGCCAACTTGCCGGAGTTGACTGGTCAACGACCGGCTCAGTAACCGGACCGATGACCTAGATTCCGAGACCGATACTAAGAAATGTTCGATCACTTTATCATGATCCCCAACCTTAATCGGCCTATGCTTCACTTGTCCATTATCAACATGTCCGATCGATTGTTGATCGGACTTGATACTGCAGTTATCGAGTCCAGATTTCAAAGTATGGCAATACATTTCAAGCTTATTGAGCTTCTTTTCCAATTCAGCCATGGAATACTTCAATCTAGAAGATTCTAGAATGGCTTCATCGCGCTTCTTGGTGGCTTGAATGAGCTTGTGAGAAAGCTCAGCCACGGCAGCTTTCCATGGCTCTTCCTCCTCTTCCGCCACCACCTTTGGAGACACTCCGTCGGCCAACTCTCTCGGGCTTTTCTTAACCAAAGAGCTAAAAATAGTTTTAAGCAACCCATTCGGGCTTGTGACAGAGTGCCGGCCGGCGACGGAATTCTCTACCGGAACGACTGAAATCTTCTCTCTAGAACCTGGCCGGCATTTGTTACACGAGATCCCACGATCGTCGCTGCCGGAAATGCTGTCGTTGTGTTCTGCCCGCTTCCTGTTCGACGATTTGCCTCTGTGAGAAGAGGGCTGGTGGAGAGGGGTAGGGCGGTGGGTGTAGGTTGTGTCGGTACATTCCGATGGAGTTGTTTTGACGCTGACACGCCCTTGTGATTCGTCATCTTCTCCGCCTTCTCTATCGCATTCTGGAATCTGCAGATCCCACAAAGAGAGAAAATCAGTAAATAAATTAAAAAAACATAAAATTTGAATCCAGCCAAGCCAAAAATTGCAAACAACATACAATTATTATGTGTTTTTTAGATTGAAAATCAGTAAATCAAAAAAAAAAAAAAAAACACATAAAATTTGAATTCAGCCAACCCAAAAATAGCATTAAACATGAATATCAACAATCTATATTGAAGTTATGAGCTATCGATTCAAAAAAAAAAAAAAAAATCTCAGCAGTGTGTGCTTGTGTGTGAAAATTGAATTAGAAACATATTGACAAGCATGTGTATATGGGTGATATTATGTACAAAACTTAACATAAACAAACATGGTAAAAACATTCAAGAAACTAAACATATTTGTTCGATTTCATATGAATTTGCAAGCGCAAAAGCAGTAAGCCAAAACAGTGGACAACCTTAAACAGGTAACGATGAAATGAAATACCCGAACCCAAAAAAAAAAAAAAAAAAAAAACTGTGTGCTAGTGTGTGTGAGACTGATGAGAGGGAGACTTACAGGAGTGAAGGGATGGTGATGAGGAGAGAGGGAAGAGGAGATTGAGGAAGAAGAAATCGCCATGGAAATGGATAATGAGTCTTGTTCCAGAGCAGAAATTTGTTCTCTCTCAATGTATTTAGAGTAGTAACATTAATGCCATAAAAGAGACAGATTGTAGTAACAATGGCTTACTAGGAGTCTAGGATTACTATCAACTTATTTTATTTTTATTGTAAGTCCATATTACGGTAATGAGAATATTAGCGTCACATTTATATCACACAATTTTACTCATACAATTTAATTTTTAATTTATCAATTATTTATGTGAAAATCTAGTAAAAAACGCGTTTTTTCTAAACAATTGGAAAAACGGGTTTTTGCGGCGTCGACGCTCTGCCCCTTTCTTCGCGCGACTGCGCCTTCTTCTTGCACCGCCGAGTCGCCGACTAGTTCCCATCTGAAATCCGGCCATCCCAAGCTCCGACCGTCCTCCTATTTTTCTTTCTCTGGCAACGACAATAAAGAGTGGATCTCATGCTCAATTTACCCAAATTTCCAACCCAGGTAAGAACCATAACCACATTGAGCAGTAGTAACAAAAGGATCTGAAATTGGGGCATATTTTTGAAGTAATTTTGATTTGGGAATAAAAAAGTGTAAGAACAACCTTGGATTTGGGGATAAAAGGTGCCAGTATATGTCAAAAAAAAATATCTCAGTTTATGTCAAAAAAAAGTGCCAGTGTGTGTTTTAAAAAGTGCCACTGTTAAGTTAAAAAAGTGCCAGCGTTAGGTTTAAAAAGTGCCAGTGATAGTGTAAAATAGTGTCAACAAATGTAAACTGACACTTATTGACACTACCACGGGAACTTTTATAAGTGCCAATATCAATGTTAACTAGTACCAGTGTAATGGCTGACAGTTATTAACACTACCACTGGCACTTTAATAACTGTCAGTATCAATGTTAAAAAGTGCCAGTGTAATCACTGGCAATTTTTAACATAACCACTGGCACTTAAGAAAAGTGTCAGTTTCATGTTTATAGACGCCAGTATGAAATCACTGCCTTTTTGTAATATTAACACTGACATTTACTATGGTTGCTAGTATTTACGAAAATGCCACCGCTTGTTTTGAAGAATAATGCCTAGCGTCTTTGAAAAACACGTTTTTCCTTTACTTAAGGAAAAACACGTTTTTCACAAGACTCACTCATTATTTTTTACTAATTTTTTTATAATGTACGTATGATTTTAACATCAATCAACAATAATCAGTTCATATTTTAAAATAAATGTCTTATTTTCTATTTTTTTTGTCCCAAAATAAATGTTGTCTTACTAAAAATAGGTATGAAATTTGGTAATCTTCCTATACTACCCCTTCTAATAGGCACTAGCATTGCAATGGTGTCACTCTACCCATATAAATAGATTGGAGCAATCAAGGAAACACAACTAAAAACTTAAAAACATTGATTTGTCAACTATGACATTTATTCCGGGACAAATGGAATATAATTATAAGAGCAATGCTAGGGGCATAAAAAAAAAAAAAACTCACAAAATCTTAATCACACAATGAGATAAGGATATTTTAGTGAACTCAACACACTCTAATTAAAAATACAAACAAAAACATTATACATAAGATTTTGTGAGCAAAAATTAGTGACGGTAAATGTGATTTCGATGTGTATCATTTTTAGGAGAATTGGGTAGGGGTATTTCGTCGAGAGCAGATCTTCTGTGCCCATTCGGTGTGCCACTCCATGTGCTCAAAGTGATCCAACGGCTCACAGTTTTTAAGATTAACATTTTATTAATATTATTCAAACGTATTAACGGTCGGATCACTTTGGGCACATGGATGGCACACCGGATAGGTACCGGAGATCTGGTCTCTATTTCATCGGCTTGTAATGACGATGGACGAGTTTGACGGAAACATGCACAAATCTTCAGCCCCTCAACGACTCCTCACTCTGTTAGCTATCAATGCTCTTCATCTACTGGTACTACCTTTCTAACTTTGGATTTTACTCCGTCGGTACTTATTTTTATTTTTTGGTTAGTCTCTTGTAAAATACGTTTTACTAAAGTGATTAAGAAAAACGTGTTTTGCAAAAAGGAGCGATTAGTTGGAAAAAAACATCAAATGACAATTTGAAGGCCTAAACGACGTTTTTTGGCGATTTTAAACACGGAATCAGGGGGCAAAGCCCGATGACTTCTGTTTCTCTTCAAATTTCTTTTCAAAAAAACTCATCTGAATATCGCTTTCAAATGTTCTGGCTATCCAATTCAAAGGTTCTGTCTATCAGTCTCAAAGGCTTTTTTTCAGCTTTAAAGGTTCTTTCAAAATGCTCTCTGGCTATCAGAAACACTAAAACTGACACTAAAAAAATGCACTCTCACTTGTACTAAAAAAATTCATTTTTTTTTAATTTTTTTTTCTATACAGAACCTCTATTATTTCTATACAGAACCTCTTAACTTGATACCCAGAAAGTTTGTTTGCCATGACTTTGTTCAAATATCATTAAAATCATATCCAGATGGCTTTTTTCTCTCATATTCACTCACAACAACTATCCACTAACTTATTTTATCTCTCCCCCCCACTCACAATACTTACTTTACCAACATACTCCCTCCGTCCCATCTTAAACTTAAAAAAAAAAGTGGGCACCAGAATTAGGATGATAATCTTTATATTATAAAATATAGATAGTGGGGTAGAGTGTTGTGAGTATAGAAAGTGAGTAGGAGAGAAAAAGTGGGGTAGGGAATAGTTAGTGGATAGCTGTTATGTGTATGACATGTAGGTCCCACTAAATAAAAAAAATATAAATAACTTTACTTTTTTGGATTTTGAAGTTTAAAATGGGACACAAAAAAGAGAAATTTTTGAAGTTTAAAATGGGACGGAGGGAGTATTTTCTTAATCTCCGTGTACTCCCATTTAGTAGCATTAAGTATGGGACGGGGGGAGTAAGTGTAATAAAATTTATTTGATTCAAAAATTAGTTTTATGTGACAAAATGTAGTGTATTCTGTTTTAGAACAAATTTAATTTTTTTACTTTATTATTAAAAAAATTGAGTAATAATTTTAAGTTAATTAATTTGTTTACTAAATATTTAAAAATTATTGTTAATAGTATACGTAATGATGTATCAAAAAAAATTATTTTATGAGAATCAAAATTAACTTAAATATATTGTTCAAAATTCAGTCGTACTAATATAAAAAAAAATGTGACATTGAGACAGAAGGAGTGTTTATTTAAGAAATCTGATTTGTGTGCAGTTTATAATTAAATTTGAAGAAAAGGTCTGATTATTTTTTAATTAGTTATGAAGTCAGATTCGTTTAAATATATAAAATTTAGGATTAATTTTTGAAAAATCTTGAAATAAAATAAAAATTTAATAAGGATATATATTTTAATTTATTTTTAAAGTATCCACAAAGTAAAAAATTTATTACTCAAAAATACTTTGAGACACAAGTATGAGAGGTTTTTTAATTCTATACATGGGTATCAGATTGTCTAATAGATGTGTCTCAGAGCGACGGATATACCTTTGAGAAATAAAATAAATGTAAAGTTCTTACAAAAAAATACTAAACATTTAGCTGGAGGGATTTTAAGAAAATACCCCTAGAAATCAAGTTACATTCAAATTTAAATGCTTCTTAATGACTTCTTAAAATTCATATGTAAAATAAGACAGACTTGACTCTAAATTAACTATTTCATATATATATCTTCATTAATCTTGTAATTTTAAAATAACCCAGCCAAAACACTAAGTCAACAAAAATTAACGTTCTACACCATTTAATGTCATAAATTTTAATTCCATCTATTTTAAAAGTAGTACTCCTTCCTGTCACAAATATAAGTAACAATAACTAAAATCACACTTATTAATAAAGTAGTTAAATTTAGTTAACTGTCTTGATTTTATAATAAAAATATATTAAAATTACTAATATATCCTCATATTAAATGTGTAATAAATATACACTTGTATTTGAAAATGAGTAATTAATTAGGGGTATTTTTGGTAAAAAAAAAAAAGTATTAAATACAATTACCTTTATTGAGTTTTGTATTGAAAAACCCAACTTTTTTGTTTATATTTAGGACCAAAAAAACCCAACTTTTTTGCTTATATTTGTGTCCGAAAGGAGTGAATTTTAATACTAAAAAATTAGCACCTAAAAACCCAAAAACAATAGACAACATATCATAACTCTTCATTCCCAAAATCTGGTTAGTAGGAGTAGTAGATATAAATGTTGTTACGGACAACTTTGAAATCTTAAATCCCATAGGTTTCTGAGTTTTTTATTGGCACGTATCTTTTTTTTTTTTTTTTTTTTTACTGATTGCTAAATTAAATTAGTCTTCAGAAATTTGTCTGTACCAAAAATATTTCCTTATAAATGGAGGGGATGGAAATTTTGTGTTCTTACACTGAATTAGGATGAAGTTTCAGAATTTAATTTTGGAACATACTCCGTATATGGTACTACTGAGTTCCAAATTTGATTCAATGCGTTGATGGATTAGTCTTGGAACGATTCTATTCATAGTACTAGCACATTTTACTTAGTTGTTTGATTTATAAAAAAAATCTTCTAATTCCTGTCCCAAAATATCTTATAATCCTTGTCAAAACAAATGTGCATTTAATAAAAGAAGATATATTAGAATTAAGTCTTCATCCCCTTAAAAAGTCTTGTTAAGGGGTGAGGTTAGCTAATCTATATAGTTGATCAATTTTACTCTCCAAGTTGATGTGGGATATATGAGGCTTCAACATGCCCCCTCACGTGTAGGCCGATTCTATGGGCTCTACACGTGGATAATCATTACGCCGGCATTAATATCAACTCAAACCCACCACGGGTCAATTCAAACCTAATACGGACACCCAACACGGGTTAACTCAAGCTCATCATCAACTTGGAGAGTAAAATTGATCAACTATAAAGATTGGCTAACCTAGACATGTCCAAATAGAACCGGAAACCGACGGAACCGGCGGGTAGAACCGGAACCGGGAACCGGATTAAAACGGTTCGAATACGAATCCAATATATTCAGAACCGAGGAACCGACGGTTCCAGAACCGGGAACCGGAACCGAGAAGCGGGAACCAAACGGTTCTCTGCATTAGAGGACTTTAAAGATGTTTGATCATTATGATAGGTTGGCTGCTAGCTAATATATATATACTGATATACATACTCCCTCCGTCCCAAAATACTTGTAGTTCTAAGATTTTCACAAAAATCAAGAAAAAAATTAATACATGTGTAATGGACTATATTACTCTTGGAACATTTCAAGTATCAAGACAATTTAATACTTTTACAATGACAACACTATCATAAATAAGGATATATTTGAATAAAAAATGTCAAAAATGTATAGATAATAGCAAAACTACAAATATTTTGGGACAAACTTCAACTCCTTAAACTACAAGTATTTTGAAATGGAGGGAGTATTACATTTAAAAAAAAAGTTTTTTAACAGATTAGTTAGTTTCTTAACAGGTTTGGATTAAATAGAAAAAAAAATAAAGTTAGATGGTGAGATGGAACCGTCGGAACCGGAATCGGAACCGTTTGGACATGTCTAGGCTAACCTCACCCTTTAACAAGACATTTTAAGGGGATGAAGACCCAATTCTAATATGGTATCAGAGCAATTGTCACAATTAGATCAATTTTACTCTCCAAGTTGATGTGTGATATATGAGGCTTCAACAAGATACTTTCTCATTCCATAAATGAAATTCTATTTTGAAACAAAAAAATACTACTCCTACTCCAAAATGAATGTCTGTTTTGTAAAAAACTTTATCCTTAAATATTTTTTTTAATCAATTTTTCACTAATTATTGTATATTTTCAAAACTAAATACTCCGTATAAAAAAATTAGATGATAAAAATATTTATATATATTTGTAATTATAAAAAGAGAACATAGCCTTTTCAATTTATTGACCTTTGATTAGAAGCACCATGTTCGTCTATAAAAAATCATACTTTAATTTTTGTAGGTCAATTTAATTGATCTTTAGTCAATATTTTATAGTAAAATCTTTTCGTATAAAATTTATAAGTAGATATTAATCATATTTCTAACAATGCATCAGTAAAAATATAATATTAATATTACATGTGGATAAGTACATATTCATAACTTTTTTTTATTAAATTTCAATCAAATTGATCATAAAAAATAAATTGTGATATTTGTTTTGAAACATAATTATATGAAAAATTAACTCTTGAAAAAAAAATCCAACAAAAAAATGTCCTTATGAAAAATTAACTCTTGAAAAAAAATCCAACAAAAAAATATCCTTATTTCGTTTAGATGGATTCATGATTATTTTAAGGTGGGCAAGTTCACATTAGTTCACCTGCAAATGATACTTATTCTAGGATTATTGTTTTTTATGCTGCCTTCAAATATATTCTAATAAAATTAATTTGCTTGATCTGAGACATTCATAACTGTCTGACAAATCTATGAGCATTTTATAAGTGGTTGTATAAATAAATTATAAAGATTTGTGCGTAAAAAAATAATGTTTGTTATTCAAACTTAGAGCATCCACAATGGGAGCTTTTTGTGAGCTTTTTGTTTTCATGAAAAAAGCTTTATAGAGCTTTTTGCCATTGTAGAGTTACTTAAAAAACTCTTTACTAAAGAGCAACTCTTTCTAGAAAGAGCTCTCAAACATCCAACAAACCGGGATATCAATCTCGAAGCTATCATCTCGGACATCACGCTTTTGTCAAACAATTGTAATAGGTTTAATATTGTTAAAGTAGACAGGAAAGTTGTTAATTTTGCGCATGTAAATGCTAATTATGCTAGAATATGTACCAACACTTTATCGGCCCTGAGCCGACTTTCTTAATGAAATAAATAGGTAATTTTGTCAAAAAAAAAAAATAGAGTGTGGCGGGTCCATTATCGATGTAACCGATAAAATATCACCACCTCATTTTGTGAGCATGATTTTGTGACCTTATTTTGTGCTCCTAGCATTGCTCGCTCTCAAAAAGCTCTTGTAATGGACACTTGCATTAATTTTCTTCAGAGCAATGCTAGGGGCACAAAATAAGCTCACAAAATCTTGCTCACAACATGAGGTGGCGATATTTTATTGGTTGCATCGATAATGGACCTGCCACACTCTAATTAAAAATGCCAATAAAATCATTACACCTAAAATTTTGTGAGCAATATTTTGTGACTTTTTTGTGCCCCTAGTATTATTCTTTTCTTCAACTTCCCATGTTAGAAACAAAGTTCTACCATTGTGGAAAAAGTTTTTAAGTTTTTATTTGTGACTTGGTGAGGATGTGACATGTGAAAGTCATAAAAAAGCTTTTTAAAAAAAGCTCAACCCAAGGTTCTAAAAAGCCCTAGGCGGTTGCTAGGCGCCGCAGCAGCGCCTAGGCGGAGTGTAGACGAGACTTAGGCGGGGCCGAGAACTCAGAAATAGTTATAATATCCTAGGCGGAACTTAGGCGTTTCATGAACGTCTAGGCGGGGCCTAGGCGGGCGTCTTTTAGAACACTGGCTCTACCATTGTAGATTGTCTTAGAAACAGTAAATAAAGTGAAAATCTCGATAAAAACTTGTTTTATACTTGCTTTAGTGTAAAACATGTTTTCATCCTTTATTGTAAAACAAATTTTACACGTTGTAAAACATGTTTTTCATAAGACTGACTCATAAATAAAAATTATGTCGTCGATCTTAACCACTAAACCAAACATATTGTTTTAGTAAATAAGTTCATTCTCACCCTTTTGTACGTGCTTGTGTCTGCCATTCATTCAAAATATTTAAGCATGAAAATAAATGTTGATAGATTATAGTATCACAAAGAGTACTACTAAAATATTTTTTCTTGAATTTCTATATAACTATCATAGCTACCTAACGGTATTAATCATTTGTGCACTAAATTATATTAAGCTATCAACATCTTTAACAATTATTCATCTCAACAACACCTTAATTATTTCAATAATATATTGCTAAGTTATTGCAACAAGTATAAAAAATTCTACACTTATATCCAAAATTGACACCACTATATCTGGTTGTACTTGTGCTTAAAAAAATAAATATTATTCGAGACTATTTTTAATATTAGTGATCATTTTAATTGAATTTAAACTGAATTTTCATAAATTACTTGTTGTTTTAACAAAACTTAAAAAAATACTCTCTCCGTCTCAAAATGATCTTCACGTTTGACTATTCAAACTTTTTAAGGGTGTGAACACTTGCTTCATTAGCCCTGCTGTGTGTATGCACATTTAAGCTTACATTGTTAAAATGGTAAGAACTTTTTGGGACAATGAAAAATGGCAAATGAGAAAATTATTTTGGGACGGAGGAGGGAGTATGTCAATTTCTCATTAAGAACCACTACAATGAAAAAACATATTTAAAGTCATTCAATCGTATCACTAAACTGCTATCAAATGACATTTTTAAATAAAGTGATACTCCCACTATCTTAATTCGTTGAGATTCAAATCTCGGTTATCATAACCGAGATACTTGATTGTTATCTCCAGATTTTCATAATCCCTATTTAGTTATTTTTAGTTTATCTCCGTAGAGTTTAAAATGAAGTTGTTTTCTAAATAGGGTTAGTTTCCTTATTCTTAGGTATTACAAGTAGTATAAATAGGGCTTACTTGTAATCAGTTTATATAAAAATCAAGAAGTTTAAGAAAAATTCATTCATCAATAAGAAAGATGAAATTTCTCTTCTTGTTCATCATTCTCTATGCCAAATTCATCATAATTTTCATATTTAACTATTTAAAATTTATAAAAATAAAAATATTCATATAACTAGCCATATTTTATTTATTTATTTTTAAACCCAAATTGTAAAAACTATAGTATAAAAACTTTTGAGAAAATGAAAAATGACACATGAAAAAATAATTTTGAGACGTAAAGAGTAGTATTAGCTTAATCTCAGTTAGCGGTGCCACTAAATGTATTCGTTACATTTAACTACGCTATAATTGTATTGAAAATATTAAATGTTAATGGTCTCTATTGCACTATTCTATTTTCCAAATGCCATAGAATATGTATACTATGGTATCTTAATTATTTTGCCAATTATGTCCATGTTAGCAAAAAAATGGATGAGGATAGCATGTTTACGAATTGCAAATGATTTTAAGGCATTACTATTGCGAAGACAAGAGTAGTTACGAATTGCAAATGATTTTAAGGCATTACTATTGCGAAGACAAGAGTAGACGTGACCAAACGGTTATATCCGCCGGTTAATACATACTAACCGTAATCTAACCGGTAATCGTTAACATTTGGTTACGGTTTTCCAGTTATTCAGTTAACCGGTTTATCTGGTTTTGTAGGGTTTTTTCTTTTACAGTTTTTAATAGTTTGAAGTGTTTTTTTTTATAAATAAAATGTGACACTCACTAAGTTTTTTTAATAAAATTTCAGGGGGCATTGCCCTTTTCGCTTGGAAAAAAAAAAAACACGAAGTATATATTTTTTTTTAAAAAAAATGTAAAAGATATTATTATCAAATGTAAAAAAAGAGACTGTACCCTTAAATTTTATTAATTTTTCAAAGATATTATTTTCAGATCTGGCCAGAAAATAATATATTTGAAAATTAGCGATCAAACTAGCCATTAGAAATCTGACTGGAAATAAACTAGCCATTAGGCGGTTAACCGGCGGTTTGACTTGCCGGTTTTAACCCCCCGTTCACTGTTTCGTAAATAGGTGAACCGGAATCGGACCATTAACTGACGGTTCATGGTTGAACCGGTTAACGATTTTACAGTTTAACAGTGTTGACCGGTTAAAAACTGCCCGTTAAGGCGGTTCCAATTTCTTTTTGTCACGTCGAGACAAGAGTACTGCCATTAAAGAAGCAATATGGAGATGTGTATGAATGTTGGAAAAGATTGTGTGTTTTTTTTTTTTTTTTTTTTTTGATGCCCTTCGCCAGACTTACTGTTGCTCGGCCTAGCTCCGCCAACTACTCCTGGGGTAGTAGTTCTGGTCCCTCTTCCCTACCACCCGTTAAATCGCGGGATGTGCCTCAGTAGCCAGGGTTTAAGCACATGTCAACTGATAACACAATAGAAGGTCCAACTCCGGAAAAGAGCCCGGAAAAGATTGTGTTTTTACTACTACTACTAGTCTACTGCCACTATTATGAGTAAAAAGAAAGTCATAAAAAGGAGCATGAATTAATTAAATGAAGGAAATGAATTGAAAGCTGTGGTCCCTCTCAGTAACTGCGAAAGCTGTTGGTAGAATTGAGCATTCATGGCTTCTTCAACTACTCATATTTATTTCACACACAAATGCATGTCCACTTGAAATTATCAAGTCCAAATTTTCTGTGCCATTTCGTGTATCACTTCATGTGCCATAAGTGATTTAATGGCCCACAGTTATTGAGATTTGTATTATTATAATATTATGCAAACATGTGAACGGTTGAATTACAAGTGATACATAGAATGGCACACAAAAGTGGTACAGGAGATCTCAACTCGAAATTAGCACTAGTAGTAGTACCAACCTTCTTTGTCTCTCTCCCTCATAATAAGTATCTCTTTCACTTTGAGAGGTGCATGTGAGGGATCATAAATGTGAATTCTTCTCCATAGATTTGTTTTGTTTCAATAAATCATGCTTAATTTGTGCCGTGGTTGTTTCTCGATTTAATTGTTGGAAAGGGTCAAAGATTTTAATTTCTAGGTAATTGATGAGTTATTGTGTCTGGATTTTTATCTGGATGAGACTAGTGGCAAATCTACCTCCAACAGAGTAGATGCCACTTGTTATCGGGGAAGAGGTAGGGGAATCGAACTTGAACCTCTGAAGGAAGTCTCAAGCCCTATACCACTCGGGCCAATAAAGTTTTGGGTAGAAATTTTTCATAAGACGCATAAAATATTTTTTCATAAGACGCATAAAATATTCAAGAGTATAAAATAAAATAGTTACATCTGATGCAATTTTAAAAAATTTAAGATATTAAATTGAAAATTTTTAAAATGGGGTCGAGTGCCCCTTTTTTTTTTCAACGATAAACTTGATCAAGCTGATATAAACGATAAAAGTACATCATTAAATTTATACCATTTACCATTATTTTCTGCACCAAATAACTTTTGTTCTCCAACTCATTATATCAAAATTTGCACTAAATATATTTAAACCATATTTCCTTTATACATCATCTTCCTACTTTCTTTATCTCTCAAAAGAGTGCGCAAAGTTATTTTTTTTTTACATATTGACCCTCACTTTCAACGGAGATGATAATATTCAGGATAAACTATTAATAATATAAGAAAAATAATAAAGCGTTATATCAGTAAATATTATTTAAAAATAAACATGTAAATAAAATTTAAGACAATAGATGAATATCAAATTTTACATATTATCTCATTTTTTGAAAGCACAAATAATTATAGTGCAATATAAGCAATGTACAAACATTTAGAGCGTGTTCTATAATTAACTAACACATAATTTGTAGGATTTGATGAAGATTTGCTTGATTGTCATTATCTTTTATTATGAAGAAAAATCTTGTGTATCATTCTTTTAAGTATAGGATCTTCCAGAATATTTGATTAGGACTATTTCCTTAGTACTAGAGTCCTACTAGTTTGTATATATAGGAACGTGATGTACCAATTCCTTTGTACAGATTCAATGAAAATATTTGCTTTGCCATTGAAATTTTACATGGTATCAGAGCTGGTTTCATCTTAAAGCTTCCGCATTTTCGTTTCTTCACATTTTCGTTTCTTCAAAACACGATGCCTGAGAATAGTGAAGGAAAGGCGATACAAAACACCACCGGCGGAAATACGGTGGATGTCATGTCGCCCTACTATATCTCAGCCTCCGACAGTCCTAACATAGTGTTTGTTAGCGATCTCCTTCGTGACGGGAACTATGTGGATTGGGCAGACGAGATGGCCAATGCTTTGTTCGCGAAGAACAAATTTGGATTCGTCGATGGGTCAATTCCAACTCCCGAGGAAGGCGCAACAAACCTGCTTTTGTGGAAGCGCTGTAATGCTATGGTAAAAGGATGGCTACACAGCGCAATGGAAAAGGATATCCGTAACAGTGTGAAGCATGCTGCGACGGCGCAAGAAATTTGGGAAGATCTACGCGAGCGCTTTGGAAGCGAGAGTGCACCAAGAGCGTATGAGTTAAAGCGCGAGATTTCTCTTACTCGTCAAGGGAAGCTGTCTGTGTCTTCGTACTACACGAAGCTCAAAGCCTTGTGGGACGAGATTCAATCCACTTCTCCTCTCCCAAAGTGCAAGTGTGGAGGGTGTAGCTGCGATCTCACCAAGCAATTGACAGAGATGAAGGAGAAAGAACGGCTGTACGAGTTTCTTATGGGACTAGATGGAAGTTTTGGTACAGTTAAGACTCAAATACTGAGTACCAAACCAGCAATGTCCCTAGGAATGGCTTATCATCTGGTTTCAGAGGATGAGAGACAAAACAAATAACGGCGATTGGGAAAATAAACATCGAAGCGGCAGCGTTTCAGACTAGTGGGGGTTCACGACAACACAGGGAGGAGCATAAGAGTGGGCAGCGGAAAAGCCAAAGTGCACTCACTGTGGGAAGTTCTATCACACGGTAGAAAACTGTTATGAACTTGTGGGATATCCCGAAGGCTGGAAGAGAGGCAGCAGCGATAGCATGAAAGGAGCAGACAACCGAGGCAGGACAAAGAGCAGCGGAAAGTCAGCACACCTTGCTAGCAATGGAGACAGTCCAATTCCTGGGTTATCAGCAAAAGATTATGCAAAGCTCGTTCAATATCTGAACATGGAACCGATAGGATCGAGCAGGGATAAAGAAAGCGAATCACCAGTGGCAAACATGGCTGGTAAGACTCCCATAATTCCTTGGGTTATTGACTCAGGCGCGAGTGAAACACATCACGTGCAATGGGGCAGTCCTTGAAAATCAGAGAAGGTCTAAAACGGAGTCACCAGTAAGGATTCCCAATGGTGATGCTATACCAGTTCGAGGAGTTGGTGAAACAAACCTGCCAAATGGATTAAGAATTGACAACGTTTTAAATATTCCAGATTTCAAATGCAATTTACTTTCCGTCAGCCGATTGACAAAAGACTTGAACTGTGCCCTAATATTCTTTCCCAATTTTTGTGTCATGCAGGACTTAGCTTCGAGGACTCTGATTGGAATGGGTAGGCGTTCAAATGGTCTATACTACTTGGAACCGGTTGCTCAAGAAGGTATGGCTTTGACGGCTACCGTTGATTCCAAAGTTTGGCACAGAAGATTAGGACATACGTCTACTTTGAAGTCTCATTATTTTGATAGCATTTGTGGTAGTAAAATAAACGATGAGGAGCATTGTGATTCTTGTTATCGGGCAAAGTTAACAAGGCTGCCTTTTCCAATTAGTAACATACAATCGAATTCTTGTTTTGATCTCATTCACTGTGACATTTGGGGGGATACAAAACATCGTCTTTTTCAGGGGCACATTATTTTCTATCAGTGGTAGATGATTTTAGTAGGGGAGTATGGATTTTTCTAATGAAATACAAGTCTGAAGTCTATCACTACCTTACTATGTTTTGCAATATGATATTCACTCAATTTGGGAAAAGAATTAAGCGTGTCCGTAGTGACAATGGACTTGAGTTTCAGTCCCAAGATATAGTGAACTATTATACTGAGCATGGAATGCTACTTGAAACCTCTTGCACAGACACTCCACAACAAAATGGAGTAGTCGAACGCAAACATAGGCACATTCTAGAGGTTGCTAGAGCATTACGTTTTGAAGCAGGTTTACCAATAAAATTCTGGGGAGAATGTGTGTTGACAGCCACATACATAATAAATCGTCTACCCTCCAAAGTTTTGAAAAATAAAACCCCTTTTGAGATCTTGTTTAATAAAAAACCCAAATATGACCACATGCGCAGTTTTGGTTGTCTCGTGTATGCCAAAGATAATCGGAAAGGGGGAGATAAATTTGGGGTTCGGGGTCGACCATGCGTATTTGTCGGATACCCACATTCGCAAAAGGGCTATCGAGTCTTTGATTTATATACAAAACAGATATACACATCGCGGGATGCTAAGTTCGTGGAGACGATTTTTCCTTTCAAGAGCATGCACTCAAGGCCCGAACCAGAAACAGTAACTTGGCAAACAGAACATGACTGGGAGGAAGAGATTGACATGGTTCCCAGCTTTTCTGATACAAATGCTGAAAAGAATAAAGATGGACAGGAAGGGACAAGTACACTCCAAGCTCACGAAGAACCTGTTTCCTTTGAACCGAGGATACTAGAAGAAGATAACTCTGATGTTGCCGAACACACTACCAGTTCACCAGTTCAAGAACCAGCACGACGAAGTGATCGAGTCAGAAAGCAACCGAAGCACCTTGAGCATTATGTTCTGAATCTACCAAGTTCTATAGACCATGCGCCTCCCATTGCAAATTCAGAGAACTCGAAGGTATATCCTCTCTCTAACTTTGTTTCTTACGATAGATTTTCTTCCCCTCATAAGGCTTTCTTGGCGGCCATCACATCCCATGATGAGCCAAAATATTATTATCAGGCAGTCAAGGATGAGCGGTGGCGTGAGGCAATGAAAAGGGAGATCCAAGCATTGGAAGAAAATGGAACTTGGACACTTGAGGCATTACCGAAAGGGAAGAAAGCTATTGACTCGAAGTGGGTTTATAAAATCAAATACAAACCGAGCGGGGAAATCGAAAGATACAAAGCACGACTAGTGGCAAAAGGCTTCACACAAGTCGAAGGCATAGACTATCATGAGACCTTTGCGCCCGTTGCAAAGTTGGTGACAATGCGAAGTTTGCTTGCCGTCGCAGCAAAGAAAAACTGGACCATCCATCAACTTGACGTCAACAATGCCTTCCTTCACGGAGATTTGGAAGAAGATGTTTATATGAAGCTACCACAAGGTTTCGCAAAGGATGGTGACTCATGGGTTTGCAAGCTACGCAAGTCTCTTTATGGTCTCCGTCAAGCATCTCGAAACTGGTATCACAAAATTTACTCAGGCACTACTTGAGATTGGTTTTCGTCAATCGCGCGCGAGACCACTCACTCTTTATCTTTAAACACGAAAAATCTTATGTGGCGGCATTAATCTATGTTGATGATGTCATATTGGTCGGGAACAATACTCACAAGATTGCTAATGTGAAATCGTACTTGCACCAAAAATTCAGCATCAAGGATCTTGGCCCGCTCAAATATTTTTTGGGAATTGAGGTTGCAAGATCACCGGAGGGCATAGTTCTTAGTCAACGGAAGTACACACTCGATATCTTAGAAGAAAGTGGCTTACAAGGCGGACGTCCGTGTGCATTTCCAATGGAACAGAACTTACACCTTACCTCCGATGATGATAGCCCATTCGTTGATGAATCGCAATATCGTAGACTAGTTGGTCGATTGCTTTACCTGACTGTAACCCGGCCAGATATTCAGTTTGCAGTTAACTTATTAAGTCAGTTTGTATCGGCTCCTCGACAAAGCCACATGAATGCAGCCATGCGCATTCTGCGATTCTTAAAAGGGACTGCTGGCCAGGGGATCTTCCTGCCGTCCCAAGGTGATCTTATACTTGAGGCATACTGTGACGCGGATTGGGGTGGGTGTCCAATGACGAGGCGCTCATGTACGGGATATTTCATGTCACTAGGTGGTGCTCCCATTTCCTGGCGCACGAAAAAGCAATCAGTCGTTTCTCGCTCTTCAGCCGAAGCTGAGTATCGGGCAATGGCAACCACTGTCAGCGAGCTCCTATGGCTTCGATGGCTTCTTCATGATATAGAAGCACCACAGTCACAAGCTACTGCTCTTTACTGTGATAATCAAGCTGCAAGACACATCGCCACCAACCCAGTTTTTCATGAACGAACAAAGCACGTGGAAATGGATTGTTATTTTGTTCGGGAGCGTGTTGAGTCTAAAGATGTCTCTCCTCGAAAAATCTCCACTGAACTTCAAGTTGCCGATCTCTTCACAAAGGCTTTGGGGGCGGCTCGTTTCAAATTTTTGGTTGGCAAGTTGGGCATTCGTGATCTTCATGCGCCAACTTGAGGGGGAGTGTAGGATTTGATGAAGATTTGCTTGATTGTCATTATCTTTTATTATGAAGAAAATATCTTGTGTATCATTCTTTTAAGTATAGGATCTTCCAGAATATTTGATTAGGACTATTTCCTTAGTACTAGAGTCCTACTAGTTTGTATATATAGGAACGTGATGTACCAATTCCTTTGTACAGATTCAATGAAAATATTTGCTTTGCCATTGAAATTTTACATAATTTAATATGGAAAATATACAATATGTAACTTTTATAATTGGAGTGACTAAATTGCTCAAAGTACAAGACTATTCATTGCACTAAAAATGAATGACTATTTTTTAAAAAATATGCCTTTGATTAAAAAAAATTAGAAATAAATTGGTCACATTTTGTGGGTGGAGGGGAGTACAACTTAGTGTACATAGATATACTTTTTCTGAGGGGTGTACTCCAAAATTGAAGGGGTAGATATAGTTTTATTTTCTCAAATATTAAAAGGGCTAACATTAAAAAAAAAAAAATGATTAAAACAGAAAAAAAGGGCTGGGTGGGTGACGATGGAAAAGGAAAAGAAAAAGACCAAGCCCATTTAAAAACGGGAAGGATCAGGTCCATGAGCCCGCCGACTAAGCCCGTTTGAAGGCCGGCATTGGTGAGGACACTTGAACCACATAGGGTCATTCCACATCCTTAATTTTGGATTTGGAGTTATGTAATTTTTATTTTTATCACCACTGAGTATAAGAAACAACACTTTTATCATTAAAAATTATATTTTTTTGACCCCTCAAATTAAGAAAAAAAAAATTACTCTATAACATAATTTTGAGGTGGCAATTTGTATCCAATGGTTATACCCAGTAAGAGTTTGTCATGCTTTAAAGTGTTGTACATTGTATCACGTACAATAGTTTAAAGCATGATTTTTTTTAATGGATAGCATCCATTGGGTAACCGAAACACCCGTTTTGTCACCCCTAATTTTGACTCATTCCAACGAATTCCTAGCTTCGCTATAGGGTATAGGTCAGGTTCTCATGTTGGTTGATAGACGAGCCAAAATGCTCCTAGTTTGGACTGTTTGATCGGTTAACCTCTTATCTCTAGATTCTCCACTGCCATACATTATTATCCACATACCACTACCATCTCGACCGTTACCACAACTGCCACCCACCACCACCATCACTAAACCAATGTGAGTTATCGTCTCTGAACCACCACCAAAACAAACACTATGACTCTTCCACCACATACGACCGCCATCAGTGCCAACCCTCAAACCCCTCTGTCACCACTACTCTCGTTGCAGTTGCCACTACTACCAACGACCACCTCCATCACACCGTCGTCAGCATAACCACCACGTTACCACCCTAAACGACCCCAAGGCTCGGTTCAAAAAGCTTGTGATGACACATTGAACAATTTTATTGAACGCACATATGGATAGCCGGATTCATAACAACTTTTGCGAAGCATAGCTAAAGCGTTGTTGTGAGATAAAATTTACTACTAAATATAATAAAATCACTACTGTTATAAAGCATGCGAAAATCTTAGGAAAACCTAGTTTTTCCAAACAATTAGGAAAGACGGGATTTAAAAAGCCGCAGTGACATTTTTGTAAATAAGTGAAACTTGTTTTAAAACGCGCGGTGACATTTTGTGATTAACTTGATTTTTTTAAGAGTAATACTTTGGGCACAAAATGCTCACAAAAACTTAGTCACAAAATCCTAGTTGTTATTTATTAACCGGGTGCTTAAATTGTGGGCCCAAGTGTTTAATAATGTCAATTCCAATCAATAAATGACAATTGAGATTTTATGACTGAGTTTTTGTGAGCATTTTGTGCCCCTAGCATTGCTATTTTTTAAACGCGCGTTGACAATTTTGTAAATAACTAACACTTTTTTTAAAACACGCGGTGACAGGTATGTTAAAAAATTGAACTTATTAACACAACATTATACGACTGACACTCTTCAACTCATATGCTAGTGCTCTTCATCATGTGAACTGACACTCTTTAACACATGAATTGACACTCAATAACACATGAAGTCATACTTTTAGACACTACAACTTGCACTTTTAACTACTACAACTGACAATTTAAACACTATCACTTGCACTCATTAAATAGATACATTGGCACTTAATAACAAATAGGGCAATGCTAGGCTTACAAAAAAAGTTTACAAAATGAAGGATACAAGATGTGGTGACGATATTTCATTGGCTACATCGATAGTGGACCCGTCACACTCTAATTAAAAACATCAATACAATTATGATACCTCATTTTGTAAGTCATATTTTGTAGCCATCTTTTTTAACTTTATTATTTCCCAAAAGAAACGAACAATCTTAAACGCTACCGCCAACACTCTTACCACGTGACTTTTTATAATTGAGTAAGCCGACTTCCTGACACGCGTTCCTCTTAAATTACACCATCACACAGAAACTTTCAACGCACACAAATTGGGTCCAGTTCCAAACCTTTAAACCCGGTTTGGGACATTCTTCTTTGCTTACGCAACCGCCAATCGGAAAAATAAAAATAAAAATATCCCCTTCTTTCGAGAAACTTCATCGCGTCTCTCTCCCCAGCGATCATCCCTTCACCTGCTGCAGGTAACTCTTTCTAGGGTTTGATTTCGCAATCATCTTCCATTTCGCTAAATTCCCGTAATTAATCGATTGTTTGTTAGTTTGTTATCTACTTTGATTGATTATGGAGTCGTGTTTTTTCCTGATGCCTGATCGAAGTTTTCTGTATATTGGGGTGTGTGTGTGTCTATGTTTAGGTGCCATTTTAGTTGATTATAGCTATCTGTGAAGTTACAATTTGTTGAGGTTTATGTTTGATTTGAGTTGTGTGTAAATTTTTTGGGGTATTATAAGTCTAGGTGAAAGGGTAGCTGTTTAGGGTTGGATTGGATCGGATCGCACCTCTTTTTGCAGAGGCCTTTGGCTGAAATCAGGCGTATTCGAATAGCTATTGATGGATTTCATGAATCGAAAGTAGTTGCAGGTAGAAGAATCACTTGAGCTTGATTGAAACAGTGCTGGATTCACATAACCAGGTTGAAGTCCTGCCACCGCCACCGTCACCGTGAAGTCATCTTTAGTGGAAAATAAATGTCTTTGAATCACTTGAGCTTGATTTGGTCATCTAATATAACCGTGATCAAGAAATTTGTAGGGGGTGCTTGTCTGGTTGTCCACATGCCTTCTAATTTGGTCTATAGATGGGTGCTTTTAGGTTGTCCACATGCCTTCTAATTTGAGCTACAAGTGCTAGTATATGCCAGAGTCTTTCTTTTAAATCTGCTAAAACATTGGAAGTTTTTTTCTTATTCAAGGGTGTATTGTTTGAGTGATCTGAATTACTTTATCTTGTTTTGGATGTTGTGTATACCACTTTTCTATTCTGCTATATTGCGGAGTTGGCGTTTAAAGACATTATATCATTATTTTGACCATAGTTGTTAAAGACGAAAGACGAGAGGCGGGTGGGAGGTATTTAGAAAAGGCGAAAGTCGAGGCGGTTGAAAGGCGAGCAAGGCGTTAAAATAGAACAAAAAAGTAGTATATATATATTACTACAAAGATTAAAATATGTTCTAAACAAGAATCTTGCATCAAGTAAATGTCACAATTCCACAATCGTAACTTACCACAATTTAAACCCCAAAAGCGATACTTCTACTACAAAAGGCACATTAATTTAAACTAAGATGTTCAAATCAACAAATATGTAGTAATTAAAAAAATGTAAATAAATTTCAAAGTATGTAAGAAATGAGGATAGTATTAAATTAAACTAAGTTAATATATAATGTCAAACCTTTAATTCCATACTTAGGGATGAACATAAGAGTGTATGAGATAATTAAAACTTCAAAGAGCAAGAAGAAGAGAACAAAGTAAATAGCAAACTAATCCAGAATTAGTTGGTGCACTTATTTGCGTTCGTTCGTCATTTGTCACACTTTTTTTCTTTCATCCGCTTAAGAGAAAGTAAGGCTATCTTTCTTTCTTTTGCACACCACTAGCTATCTTTATCCATTTGTTTTTCCCCAAAATGACCTATTTTATTTTAAGTTAAACCATTAAAACTAAATTTACAAAATGGCCTAAGTTAACATTACACATATGCCTATCACGCCTTCGGCCAAAGGCGGACGCCTTACACCACTAGCCATAACCAAGAAAGGCATCGCCTATGCCAAAAGACGCACAACAGCTCGCCTCAATACCAAAAGGCGGCTGGCCCCAAAAATTGGGCAAGGGAGGCACTAGCCTTTCAAAACTATGATTTGGACTACGTGTAATAAAACTTACCTGTATCAAGTCCTTTTTCTAGTATAACAAGTTACAATTCTGTGCTTTAGAAGGCTATTTACAGTACTAATGTGAATACTCCCTCTGCCTGGTAGCTTGGCAATCTGATTGTTGAGCATCTGCATTGGCAGTGACTTGAACATATATAGCAGAGTCAAGGAAGCAGTTTGTGAACTATATTCTGACTATACAAACTTTCCTCTCATGTATACGATTGGCGTGCATCAATGTTCGCGGAAAGGAAGTATTGGTATCAATGTAAGATTTAATGGGGAAGTATTCTGTGAGACTTTTAATTCTGTGAGACTTTTAATTATACGTGCAGTCCTATCAAAAAAAAAATTATACGTGCAGATACTTGACTGAAATCCAGACGAACTAGACTCATGCACATAAAATTTAGGTAGTTTTTAGCCTGCTGCTGACATGATATTTTACTGTTCAAGGAGTTGAGCATATTGGTATTAACTTACTCGAGAGTCATTTACAGAGAGTGGATTTTCTCCGGACAAGTTTATCGAAATACCCTTTTTGGGTGGGTAGGTCGGGGGGTTGGGGGGTTGGGGTGGGGTCAAGGGAGTATATGTTTCTTTTTCTTATATAGTAAATAGTGCTCATCATTGCCATAAGTCCAAAATGTATGCATTGTCATTCTGTGCACGCCGAATCAAAATTGCAAGCTGTAATATATTAGCGATTCTGCTAAGGTAATCAAGAGTAAAGTTGAATAAGGAAAAGCTGGTATAGTTTTGCTTGGTCCCTCCGTTCCTTGTTGTATGAGAATGTTTCTTTCTGGATGGTATTTGTTGCTGCATCTGCATGTATATTTTGTTCATTAATCATCAATGGGGGCCTGTTTATGGTGACTATCTGGGTTGATGCTAACATATAGGAGTCGGGGGTGTTGATAACGTACTCACATTTTTATCAGTTCCCAGGTATACAGTTTCTAGAAGATGCAGGGTGGCAGGGGAAATGGGAATCCTTTCTTTGGATTTGGTGACCCTTTTGGTAATTTTGGCGGTTTTGGGCGTCCTGGTAGCTTAATGCCTGGCTTTTTTGGTGGAAGGGATCCCTTTGATGACCCTTTCTTTACACAGCCATTTGGAGGAATGTTTCCGTCCAGCCTTTTTGGTCCTAACAGAGGTCCTTTCATGGATGCACATGCACATGCGCATGCACCTGGATTTCTTCAACATGAACCTTCCCTACCCACTAGGTCTAGTGGTCCTATCATTGAAGAACTGAACTCGGATGATGAGAAAGAGGCAGCAGAAGGTAGACAGGAGAGGAAAGAGAATCCCAGAAAGCATGGTAGATCTGGCAGAGAACCATATGTTGTGGAACCAGATGATGAAGCTGAAGGTAAATATATATGTATCATTTTTTATTTTTTTTGTGAATGGTGTTGAAATAATTGATTTATCATTATTGCAGAGAGGAGGAGTAAGCAACTACACTACAGGAGTGAATTTGACAACATGAGTAGTTTACAGCCCCGTCCACAAGCTCATAGCTTCACCTTTCAGAGTTCCAGTGTTACTCATGGTGGTGCAAATGGAACATATTATACTTCATCTACAACTAAGAGATCTGGGAGTGATGGGGTAAGCAATCTTTATTATTGGAACTTCTCTTTCCAGGTTTGGTGCATTTCTTATATTATTATTGGTGGTCCAGTTGACATTTGAAGAACACAAAGAAGCTGATTCAGCTACGGGTCAAGCAGCTCATAGGCTTTCTAGAGGAATTCACGATAAGGTACTAGCAGTTTCCTAGGATTATGTGGTTCCATTGCATCATAGCTTTTGATGGCTATAATGCTTATTCTATAGTGCACTTATCCATTCATTATGCCCTTCTCTCTTTTCCTTTTTAATAAATGAATGGGTGATATCCTCTTGTGATGTTAGGGGCATACGGTTTCTAGGAAACTTAAATCGGATGGTAGGGTTGATACAATGCAGACATTGCACAACATTAATGAAGGTACAGTTATTTCATCTGTTACTTTGCATCTAAGAAGCTCACCGATAGTGATACAAATGATGATCTGGATTTATTTATCAGATGAGCTTTCTGGCTTTGAGGAAGCATGGAATGGGAAGGCTCAAAAGCATCTGCCTGGCTGGATTGGCGGAGTTCATGGTCATGAAGGTTAGTTCTGCAGTTTTATAAGGTTTAACATTCTTATGTTTTTGTTGTGTTCTTTGAGTTTTCAAATCCTTCACTCTGGATATCTTGCTCCTGGTTCTTCGTGCAAAATTTGTGGGAGTTATATCTGTCTTTCTTAACTCAATGACATTTCATTTGAATCTACTCTTTCTGGTGTTTGTATTTGCATTCTAACAATGCTAGGGTTACCAATAAAATAAAACTCACAAAATTTTGGTTTCTAGTTGATTTGGCAATCAATGATTGGATACTCAATTAATGAATACTGATGCCTACAAACACAACATCCAATTAAACATTGTCAAATGAGATACTCCCTCCGTCTCAAATTGACAGTCTTGTTTGACATTTCAGAAATTTTGAGGTTATATTATAAATTTTGGAAATTCAGTGATTTTGAAGCCTTAGTTTTGGAAATGAGACTAACTTTCTGAGACAAACAAAAAGAGAAATGGGACTATAATTTGGGACGGAGGGAGTACTTTTTTCTGGATATATTTTTCATAGCCGCAAGAGTATAATGGCCTAATGGATTGTACTTGCCCCATTAGTGTAGTGGGAAGAAAAATACAGTAACATGGCCAATCATTGTTTTAGGTACATACGGCGGCGATTCACAAAGAAGATTACCAAACCAGAGTGGTTGGGCGGCATTGCCTTCAACTGAGCCCTCAAATCACCCGGTGAACATGAGACCCAGTATGCGACAACATGAAGGTCCCTCCCATTCGCAACAATCTGCAAGGATGAGAGCAGATGACGCTGGAAAGAAGGTTGACTCTTCTCGGGGGAAATCTGCAGCAGCAGTCCGTACCAGTAAAACACAGAGTAGGAGACAGTGAAAAGCAAGGCCCGAGTAATTCACTCCTATGTGCTTCATCTTCATCCCATCCCTTCACTGTTCTTTTACCTGGAGGTGATATATAGGTTCCTGTAACTAGAACTCCACGACTATATCTATATTTTAGTAAACATGTGTCAGCTCGAGATTGGATGTAACTTTGGCAGCGAATCAGTTTGTATTTGTAACGCTGGTATTTTTGTGTAGAACAATTCCCGAGCTTCGGATGAGTTCGTTTATTAGTGAATGTCTTGCTAGTTCATGTGCTGATGTGCGTAAATTGGATTTCTTCTTCATGTTTTCTGCATTTGGGTATATAAGAAGAATATTGCATCAACTGGTTGGGGTGGGGAGGTTAAATGGGTGGTTACCTTTAAATTGTTTAGTTTCATGAAATCCGGCCTTCTTTTATTATAGATACCACTCCCACTCATAATGAGAGCATTTTACACTAGGTTGTCTGAAATGAAGGGGCCATTTGGGCAAATGGTTTGACTAAAAATTTATACATTTTTTTTTTCTTTATGAAAACATCATTAATAATTATCACTAGCTATTTGTAGAATTATAAAAGAAAAAACAAAGAATTATATGTATATGCTCCCTCTATTCCGGATATCTCAGAATAAATGTCGCTGTTTCTCAGAATAAATGTCGCTGTTTTTTGTACGTTAGTACGAAGGAACTTTAAACAATAAATTTATGTTGATTTAGCTATCCTAATAAAATTACAAAACTTGTTATTGACACTCTATTATAAGTACTTTCGATAACAATTTTTAAACTTTTATTAAGATAATTAAATTAACTTAGAATAATTGGTCTAAATCACTCTGGATTTCTTAATATTTTATTTTTGAGAAAATAGAGAGTAACTGGGTATACAAAGTAACGACACCATCAAACCGAGAGGACCAAACTGCACCTTTTTCATTGTATTTTTTTGGTGCCTGAATGCATAATCCCGAATTCTTCCAATCTCTCTCTCTGTCCGTAGTGTGTGTGGTTTTGATTGAAGGAAATGGCGGCAATTAGAACAAGCACCGCCGCATTCGTTCGAGGAATCTTCCGGCCGCCGCCGTTGCTACCTGTTCGTGCATACCGTTCAGTCCTTCCGAGCTTTGTTGGACCCTTCCGTCTCATATCCCGCTCCATCAGCTACAGTCCGGTCCGATGCGAGGCCTCAAATTCCGGCGACGGCGCAAAAAAGGCGTCATCTCGGATGTCTCAAGAACAGCAGCTCATGATTGAAGCGGAGGAGCGTGCTCTTTTCGGTGCCAACGAACCTATCCCTAGAATCACTCTAGGTAGGTATAACTTTGTCGATAATTTGGGCGCATTTTATTAATGATTTTCGCTGTTTGTACTGTTCTTTTCAAGTTTGATCAGTTTCATTGGTAATTGAATAGAATAATTACTTGTTAAAGGCTAAAAGTGTTTTTTTTCTTCCCTGTGAAGGGAGTAATTGATTTTTGCTTTGCTAGGATAACCAGATCAGTTTACATTGAGTCCAGATCTCCTGTACCACTTTGTGTGCCACTCTCTGTGCCACAAATGATCCAACGGCTCACAGTTTTTAAGATTAACATTTTATTAATATTATTCAAACATATTAACGGCAGGATCACTTGTGGCACAGAGAGTGGTACACGGAGTGTTAAGGAGATCTGGTCTCGTTTACATTAGGGTTTTAAACTAGCTAATCCTGGATTGAAAGAAGCTTCAAATTACGCATATCCCTCTTTCATAAGTTGATATGTCTTTGTAGATTGAACGAGATACAATTTATCTGTTCTAAACTTTATTGCAACATGAGGCGCGTGAGAGCAAAATGCTCTTTTAATGATTTTAGTACTGCATAGTTGTCTTATCTGCTTAGGTTATGCTTGAGAAGTTTTCCTCAATACATGTTATTCTTCTTTATCTCGGGCAAAGAATTGATGCCCGTCATCAGCCGCCAAATGTCTTTCTACATTTTCAGTTTTGTTGGACTAGATTTAATGTTGCGCACACCAGCTTTACTACTATTTACAGCTTATGAACATCATAACATTCATATTGTCTTCAAAGCTCACTTATTTACTATTGTATTTTCCAGTTCAGGTAAGAACTATGTTTAAATGTTTGTTCTTATTTCAGACCATGTCTCGGTCAGCTTCGCTAGAAGTGGTGGCCCTGGAGGTCAAAATGTCAACAAAGGTTCCCTAACTTCTTTCCCTTTCAATGTATTGAATCTGATCCCCATTATTTTGAATGGTGACTTCAGTTCTTACTGTTATTGCTCTGGTTACTGTTTTATCATGATTTCAGTAAACACCAAGGTGGATATGCGGTTCAATGTCAAAAATGCATATTGGTTAAGTGAGAGGGTCAGGGAGAAGATTTTGCAGATGGTTAGTTAATGCTATTCCTGTCCTTTTCTGATTGAGGCATGTTTTACACAATTTAGGCATGTGGGAGAAGCTTTTGATGGAATTTGAAGTGAAAACATTAATTCTAATGAAGGACTGATTGATTTGAGTTTGAACTAAGAGTAACCTCCTTTAGGCTGGGGAACTGAGATATAGTTATTAAAAACCTTTGGTCGGTAAAATTTTACTCATTTTCTACTTCTTATTACAACTGGCATTTCTATACTGGCTATCTCATAAGTAGATTTTATGCTCATTCCCTTTTCACGGGTAGTTGAGCTTCCAATTTAATCACATTTGCTTTGGATTAATATGTATTGCAGCTTTGTGGAAGTATTCTGATGCTATTATGATATCATTCTTTGTCTTATATTCCCCATGACCATCTTTAGACTTCAAGTGTTCTTTACACCAAATCATAGGAGTCATTCTTTTTCTGCCAACTATTGACACGCCTTAACTGTTTATGTATGCCATGCTAGGAAAAGAATCGCATCAACAAAGATGGGGAGATTGTGATTTCTTCAACAAAGACTAGAACACAGAAGTTAACTTCTACCCGCTGATCCATCTATTTGTTACTTTCAGCACCTTTTTTTGTGTTCACAAAGAAAACTTAATTATGGTCTACCTTTATTTTATAGGGGAAACATCGAGGATGCTTTGGAGAAACTACAGGTACTAATTATTTTTGGTGCAATGGTGATATAACAGTAAGTAAACTGCCATTGGCTCTTGCTTTGGGTGTCAAGTGGCATTCTAGCCATTATTTCCATAATCTTTAATCAATAATCTTTTCATTTGATATGCTATTGTTTTAAAAGCTACATTGCATATAACAGGCAATTATTGATGCTGCTTCCTATGTCCCACCTCCTCCTTCTGAAGAGCAAAAGAAGAGAGTTGCCAAAATGTAAGTCTTTTATCAGTAATCTTCATCTGCATCTTTCAACTTTTCAAGCATTTATCTCTTAGTTTGCAACCTTTAGAAAAGCTTAAACTGTTAGAGACCCAACAATATGTACGAGGCTTTATTACTCGCTCTTGCGTGTAACCCAAAGAAGTCAGATGTTTAGTCTTTCATCCCATGCACATAATATAGAGCCAATGCATACCACTTTAAGGCTGTGGGCACTGACGAAGCCAGGTTAAGGGGGTGGGGGTCAGTCGACCCCCTTCATTTTTGGAGAATATCCACTTTACCACCTTTGAATTTTAAGAAAATAACTTTTTACCATAAAATTAATGGATTTATACATTTTGACCCCCCTTATTTTTTGATAAAGTTTGCACTAAAATATACTCCCTCTGTCCCACCCGAATTAGGATTTTTGGGTTGGACACGGGGATTAAAAAAAAATGTTAGTGAGGTAGGTGTTGTGAGTATGAAAAGTGAAGTAAGAGAGAGAAAGTGGATTAGAGAACAATGAGTGGAAAGTTGTTGTGAGTGTGAATGTGGGTCCATTAAATTAAACACTTCCATTTTTGGGTTGTCCTAATTCGAATGAGACACCCAAAATGGAAATTTGTCCTAATTCGAGTGGGACGGAGGGAGTAATTGTGACCCCCTTCTATGCTAAACTTGGATACCCTAATTATAATATTCATTCCTAAGCAATTTCGACCCATTCCTAAATATTCTGGCTTCGCCAGTGGCTGTGGGTGAATGCAAGCGAGATGATTTTGTCCCTGAGGAACCTTTAGCTCTGATATGATTGCTAAGTTCTCAACTCTCTTCTAAAATCTTGTGTTTTAGAGAGGCACAACAACGCATATCAAGCTTCAACACCTCTATTAGATTCTTGTATTATCAAGGGCTTCAATTCTAACAAGTTGCCCTCCGTTTTTTATTTATTCCAAAGAGCTGCTGCCTCTGAGCACAAAAGACTCCTGAACAAGAAGGCCCTGTCACAGAAGAAAACATTCAGAAGAAACCGGAGCAGTGACGACTGATCGCCCGACCTAAGGTTCATATCCCTACATGCTCTGTATTTAGTATACATGTAAGATTCGCTTCCATAAACTCTAAATGAATTTCATGCATCTTACTCCCTCCGTCCCAAAATGATCTTTCACATTTAACTATTCAATTTTTTTAAGGATATGAAAACACTTGCTTCACTAGCCATGTTGTGCATGTTGTGTTTATGCACATTTAAGCCTAAACTGTATAGAAACGAGAAGAACTTTTTGAGACAATGAAAAATGGCAAATGAGAAGAACATTTCGGCACATAGGGAATATTATTGATTATATTTCTGTGCCTTAGTATAACGAAAGGAATTGATACTGAACTTTCAGAAACACTTAACGGGAGGATATGTCAGCAACCTTCTCTATTGCCCTGGATACTCAAATTCAACTAGGAAGATCAGAATTTTGTTGTGCATATATGCTCCTAGAAGAGTACGGTAATTGAAATGCTTTTCCTCGTGCATGGTCCTGTAATTAATCTTTTCTTGTAAAGCTGCATGTAGATTGATTAGTTATATACCTTCAGCACTGCATTTGTTATGAAGATCCTCTTTTGGTGGTTTTTTTTTTTTTTTTTGACAACTTTATAATGTAGGTAAGACTATTAAAGCTAATTCAGGATTTGATCAAGGAAGCCTACTATTTGTATGCTCGTACTCCCTCTATCCCGAAATAAATGTCCATTTTTGACGTGTTGTGTTATGGAAATACTCTCTCTTACCCGGAAAGTTTCCTATTTTGACTTTCATGGTCGACATAAATGGACTTTGACCAAACATGGATGTCGATCTAATCATTCTAGTGAAATTCTAAAAACTATTATCAATAAATCACTTGGTGATTTATCAATAACAATTATTAGAATTTTATTGCGATCATTAGATTGACATTAATGATTGGTCAAAATTCATTTATGTTAGACCATAAAAAGTCGAAATTGGACAAACTTCCGAGGACGCAGGGAGTATAAGAAAGATGACATCTAAGCAATTTTTGTAACACATACTGTATAGTATACTTACATATGTACTGTAAATGATATTTTCCATATAACTTGAGTTTAAGCGTAAACTAGAACATGATCATCGACGAGAAGGAAGTGACATAAAAAAGTGAATCTTCATTTTAGGGAAAAAAAATTGTCACTCATTTAGAGATATAGGCAGTATATATGATTTCGACGGAATTGGAACCAGTGCAATAGGATAGAATCAATAGGGAACCTTCATATATACTCCCTCCGTTTCATGAGAACTGAGACTAAATGAAATGGCACAAGAACTAAGGAATACTAATAAAATAAGGAAAATGTGTGGTAGAAAATGAAGAGAGAGAATTAGTGGGGTAAACAGTAGTGTTGGTTGAATAAAATGAGTGGTGGAAAATGAAGAGAGAGAATGAGTGGTGAGGTTGGGTGTATATAAAAGATTAAAAAGTTTGCTATTTTGGGTGGTCTCAATTGAGGTGAAAACGGACGAAAAGGGAAATAAGTCTCAGTTCTCATGAAACGGTGGGAGTAAGGAAAAAATGACATTCATGGGGGGTGTCACTTGACCACATCACCCTTTCACGAAACAAACAGACGTGAAATAGATGGACGAGATCAAAAGAGGGCGCGGTGGCAACGGTGGGCCCCACATTTTCACCAAATAGATGGATGAGATCAATAGGGTGCTCGCATTAATCTTGACTAGGTAAATTGCAGCCGGTTTCTCGTTCAATTTCTTACTTTTAAAGCCAAAAACGTCAAATACTTGAACTTGTATGTTTGTGTTTCAAGTCAATGGACAGACGAGAATTCTTCTGGTTTGAATTTTATTTTGCTTGTCAAATTGTACAACTGAGTAACTCTAAATTGAAGGTATCCAACCTATTGCCATGACTGCCGTACTAGTTAAGATATTCTCCTGTTTATATCCAAACTATCTAATTTTTAACGACTTATTAATAAATTGAAAATAAATAATACAAGTAATAGACATGACAACTACCCTATGATAAGTCTTACTACTTATAGGTTGGTGTACCTAGTCACCATAGAATAGATTCTAGAATAGATTCCACTATGCAATGACTAATTTGAAATAGATTAACTTTGATCCGGACTGTGATGAGTAACACCTGACTGCATAGCAGTTTTATTAATATTGTTGTATGACAATTTGAAGTTCGCTCCTTTTACCGTCAACACCGATCTTCCCTTTGATGAAAATTTAATTCCGACCTTAGGCGAAAAAAACTGTTTTTTGCTTGTTGTTTGACTCCATGAATGAATGCTCAAATCTTGTTAACTTTATTTACATTTTCAAAAGAGTTTTTAAGTCAAATGACATTATTTATTTATTTCAAAAGAGCTGTAAAATGTTCAATTTCCCTAACCCAATTTCAATTAAAAAAGTTAAAAAGAAAATAAATAGTTCTTGATAGATGTGAATAGTGGTGTCTCCAAGAGCTAACTATGCCAGAGAAGCTTAGAGAAGAAGTCAACGGCAGTTGATGTTTGACTTTTGATGGTATTCGAAACACGGCCTATCATTGCCACGACTTCATTGACTCGACTCCGAGTTTAACGTGCACAATGGAACTCTTTACCTCAATTGATGGTATGTTTGAATTCTTTTAATTTAATCAATTTTTTCGGTTTGATACTTATCGGACTTCCCTGCGCTCTAAAATGATCTACACGTTTAACTTTTGAAACTTTTTAAGAACGTGATCACTTGTTTCACTAGCCGTATTGTGTTTATACACATTTCAAGCTTAAATTACTGAAATGAAAAAAAGTTTTCTGAGAAACAATGAAAAGTGATAAATGAAAAAAATTATTTGACAGAGGAAGTAAAACCCTTTGTTTGAGCAGTAAGTGCGCATTTAGTAAGCTACTTCCTCCGTCTCAAGCGACATTTTTCTGTCTAGACCCGGGTGATTTTCGAAAATACAATTCGAAGAACTACCACGAGTGTGACGAGGTCGAAGAAGAACTTTAGCGTCTCAAAATAAACTTACAATTCTAAATAAAAGATAATCAGAATACAGTATCCGTCCCAAAACAACTTGCACTATTTTGATTAAAATGGTCAACTTAAGTGCAATTTGACAAGACTTTATAAAAAAAATTAAAATTAGTTATTAATTCACTATCGAAAATATTATAGATAACATTTTTTAGATTTTTATTAGAATCATCAAATCTTTTACAAAGTGGTAGTCAAAGTGTTACTAATTTGACCAATTTTGATCAAACTGTGCAAGTTGTTTTGGGACAGAGGGAGTACCATTTTACAAGTAATTTGTAAATATGTAATTTAACATTTATTTGAGACAAATGAACTGTTTTTTTAAGTTGTAAATTGAGTGTTGTTAAAGCTCTACTGTTTAGAAAAAAAAAACTGTACATATTTTATCGAATTACTTCTGTCTTAATGAAGATGCATAAAATATTTTTAAAAAAATTGAGCAAGAGCAAATTTATTTATTTTAGATACTTATTTTGGGTCAAGAGGGAGTGAGAATTTTTTGCGTTAAGATTCCAATAATCAAATTATTTTTTGTAATAATTAAAGACGTATACTAAAGGCCAAAATCTGATTTGTTCTCATCTCAAAAATTCTTTTCTTCCTTCTCAAGAAAATATATAACTTAAACTAACTCGGAGTCATGATATCTAATGACAAATTTGATTTTGTTGAGGGGGAAACTAGTTTCTACATAAATTATAAAAAGTCTTGTTTTTATAGGGGTTAAAGTTTAGGGTTTAATGTTTACAGTTTAGACCTTTTAGGGTTTAAGAAAGGTTAAAAAACATGACTTTTTATAACTTATGGAGGAACTAGTTTCCCTCAAAACCAACTCTTTTGTATTTGGGGAAATAATTAACAGAGACAAAAAAGATGTTAAGCACTCACAAAGGATCACTGATTACTTAATTACTTTGCTAATTTTTTTCTAATCAAATCATGAAATTCTCAACTAACTAGCATCATTAAATAAATAAATTAATATTATTCATATGATATGGTGGTGTTATGAAAATGACTGCAACTATAAAGGTTAGTGACATTTTAACACCACTGTGCGTACAATAATAACCCTCGGAAAAATGAATCAGAGATTTGCTTTTAATCAAAAATAAATTTTACATTTTTTAGACATTGATTTTAATTTTGTGACAGAGGGTAGTCGTATTTACTTCCTAAAACATGTTAAAGGTTGTTAAACAAAAACCACATAAAGGAGTGGCTCAGTGGTAAAGCCAAGCCACACATTCGGTGAACGCTAGGGTTCGATTCCTCTCTTCGCCTCCTTCTAGCGTGGACATCTTTAAAAAAAAAAAAAAAAAAAAACACATAACTATAACTACGGTGGGACATCTATATTGCTTAAAAAAAGTTGCAACAAATATGATATTTATTACGGGAAAGAACATGTATTTTCAACGTACTCCTTCCGTCTCACTCGAATTAGGACATTTTGTATAATTTGATGATGGGACCCATATTTACGCTCACAATGACTTTACATTCATTGTTCTCTACCCCACTATTTCTCTGATACCCCATTTTTCATACTCAGTAAACAGTTTCTATTTTTATTTTTATATTTATATATACATTAATGTTATAGAGGAATATGATGGAGCCACTTTCTACACGGTTTTACTATACGCTAAGGTTGGTTTTATAGAAATCCCTTTCACATTCATTTTTTATACTCTTTTTTTTTTTTTTTTTGGTAGCAACTTTAGTAAGGAAACAATGTTTTTCATGTCACCATATTTTTTCTATATGCTCAGATATAACTAAAGTAAAAAGTTTAGAGAGTGATAAAAGAAAAGAAAGTTGGTGTAACTAATAATGAAAATTACGAAAGTGATGTTTTTGTGAATAACAACTTTAAATGATGATAATGTTTTAAAGTTTCTGGGTTTTTTTCTGGACCATTGAAGGTGAGAGGATAGCCATTTTACCTAATTAAGAACAGAATCGTTACTCTTTCACATAGTGAAAGTTGGAATAATAGCTAGTTTTGGTTAGTTAATTCAAGTTGCATTATGTTACGAACCATGGGCTTGTGTGCTATCCGATTGTATAAGGGCATCTCCAATGGTAGGTACCAAAATCAAATTTTGGTTTTGTAATTGTAAACCGTAATTTTACTTCCTTTTTTTTTTTACAATCTTTAATTTGTTTTTTTTTTCTCTGTCTTTAAATTTGAGCACTTCGTGACTTTTACTTTTTTTTTTTTTTTTACAAAACTGATGCAATCTGTGAATTATTGTTTATATAGTGTTTCGTTGGGTATCTTTGGAATTATGAGTTTAAGGAAGAAATTTATTTGAATAAATATCAATTCAGAGGTAAATAAGTGACATTTTAAGTGGACATTAAGTGACATTCAGATCTAATAAATGGAGAAACAAACCAAACCGACTGAATTTTTACATGTTTGAATTCAAACTTCAGACTTAATTAAGAGTTGAAATAAAAAACAAACAAATCCTTAATTTAAAAAAAAAGGAAAAAGAAAAAAAATACGTTTTCTTTTATGATAAAGACTCAAAAAAGAACAATTCTTCCTTTTCGTTATTTTTTTGATCTGTCCCAAATCCCTCATATGAAGTTCACTAAACTTGCCTTTGATTACTTTATCTACAATTACTACGGCCGGCTAACAAAATATCGTGTACACCTATTTGCATTTGATTTGTTCTAATGTTGTTCATTTTTTCTTTGTGAAAGCAACTTTTTAAACTATGATAAAAACTTATATGAGACGGTCTCACACATGAACGGGTCCGGTTGAGAGAGTAAAAATTTTGCTTCTTATAAGCAGAGCGGTGCAAACTCATTTCCCCACATCGATACCTGTCCGTCTCACATAAAACTTACTCTTAAACTATTTAGTAATGTATTTTTACTTATTTCTGCAATTCTTATCTATCATACATACTAATATAATATCACCATGACTCTTTATAAAAAGAAACAAATAATTATTTTTGGATTTGAAACCACTTCCAAATCTTCCAACTGCATTGTCAACACCTAAAATTAATTTTGTTTACCGGAGCCTAGGCATGAGCACTCTTGCGTCCTTATATTGACTTGTATTAATGAGCAGCACTTTATACTCGTTCGGTTTTATAATAAATATCATATTTATAAATAAAAAACAGTTTTAATACATGAACGTACAAGCGATGCACAAACATGTAAAACACATTTCTCAAATGACGGAGGAGTATTTATTTTTGCTTCCATTTTTCATATGTAAAAATGATTAAAGAAAACATAATCTTTACAAGTCATCTCACATATCTGTAAGGAAAAACAAGATTAACATAATTAGGAGCGGTCAAAATTATGTTAAAATTACATGTGAAAAAATTAAATAAATAAAGATAAACTACTTTCGAATCACAAACTCTTCACCGGATTCTCTATCAACCCTCCTAATCCACCGACTTTTCCCTTTCTCCACCACCGTCCCACCACCACCCGCCGCCACATGCGCAATATCCAACCCATCCCCCACCGGCAAAAACACCGACCTAACCAACCGCCGTGACCCACCGTCAAAAACACTCCGCCACCTAAACTCCGACGCCGTCCTAGAACTAGCATTCTTACAAACCAAAACCGCGCCCCGTTGACCAAACTTAGCCACCTTCAAAATCTTGGAAAAGTCATTTTTCGTACAATCCACCACCAGAAAATCTATCAACAACCCTTCTAGTGATTCCTCCGGCTCACCGACTATGACTTCCGGCGACACGCCGGCCTTTTCCATCAGGGTTAAATACTCCGACCGGGATTCCTGGTCGGGGACTATGCACACGTGTCTACCACCCGTGTGAGTTCTTGCTATGGCTAAACCAATGCTTGTTGCTATGGCCCCACCTTTTGACCATGTTTCTAAGATTACTTCGGCGTTCCAACCGGCGGCCATGGCTGAAATGAGCTCCGCCACGCTTGAGTGTTGGTAAACTTCGCACTGTTAAATTTTCACACAGATTAATTCAAGAAGATTAATTACATGCATGATATATTGACTTAATTAACAAATAAATTGGTTAAAATAAATAAAAAAAATTCAAGAACGCTAAGATTCCAGCTTGACCAAGAAATTAATTATACTAGCTGGCAAAATTATGATAATTTTTTTTGGAGATGGAAAAAGAAAAAGGGTGAAAATATATTTACCAAGAGATGGATGTGCTTACGGATTTAACGGTGTCTAGATAGGCCTTAGTGGCTGTTTCCGGCGACCAAACTAGCTTCATTTTCTTGTCTTCTTCTTCTTTAAGGTTGTGGGTTTTCTGAATTTTTCTTTATCTTAAGATGTTTTGGTGTTTTATGGATGGAGAGAGAGAGAGAGAGGAGGGTTTTTGGGTTTTTAGGATTTGTTGATGAACAAATATTTGGTAGGGAAGATGTGAGGTGAATTGTGGTTTTTAAATGAGAGATAAAGTTAAAGTGTGTGTGTGTGTTTGTTGTTATGGAGGTGGATGACATGTCAGACCGTTGACATTGGCAAATCCAACGAGTAGATTGGAGAAGAAGAAACAATGGAATGGATTACTACTATTAAGCTGACTGGTTTCTGACAAATTTACAACTAATTGTATTATTCAGAAAATTTTGAAGTAAACTAGTTCCTCCATAAATTATAAAAAGTCCTGTTTTATAGAGTTTACGGTTTAGTGTTTAAGGTTTAGGGTTTAAGGGTAATACTAATATTAAAAAGCAGACTTTTTATAACTTATGGAGAAACGAGTTTCCCCAAAACCTACTCAATTGTATTTGGTTTTACTTTATCCAACTATATACTACTCCCTTGGTCTTTTTACTTTTTTCATAACTTGACCAATGAACGAGTTTTTTTTTTTTTTTTCAAAAAATACTTTATATTAGTAGTTGAGTTGGTGCTGTGAGTATGAAAAGTACGATGTGATATGTGTGTGGTATGGAATTGTGAGTGAGATAGTTGTTGTAAGTATTGGGTCACGTTGAATAAAGAACAATACAAATTTTCTTCTTTGAGAGTGTAAACAAACAAATGAAAACAGACTAAAAAGACGGATATAGTAATCCATAAAAAAAAAACATACGGCATATAAATAAATAAACTAATACTCCCTTCGTCACAAATGATCTCACGTTTGATTATTTATACTTTTTAGTGATATAAATACTTACTTCACTAGCCATGTTGTGTTTATCAACATTAAACCTAAATTGTAGAAATGAGAAAAAATTTTAAAATAATAAAAAGTGACAAATGAAAAGATCATTTGAGACAGATGGTACTACTATTGAGTACTTGATTCATGTTTTTAAGCAAAAACAATCTGAATGCAATTTTATAAATATATATATATATAAATAAATAAAATATTTTTTTTATAAATAATGTAATAAATCTAATATGTCATTTATTATCGAACAAATTGTAAGACGTATCTATCAGTAATAAGAGTCCACATTCGTTTTGGTATAGTAAGGATTAATATTTACACAAATTTATTCTGAATTCACTTATAATTTAATTTTAATAACGACTTTAAACACACAAATTCTTGCTTACAAATACTAGTTGAGAAACATTGATTAGTGTTGAAATCATTAATAATTTGACCCGTAAATTAAACAATCAATCGGCAACTGCTGACTAAAATTTTGTGAGTATATTGTGTCTTTAATATTACTTTGGCATTAAATCAAGTACAAAAGAAAAATGGATATTTATTTTTCATTCAAATAACATACCAAAAAAAAAATCTTTTAAACACTTATAAACATTCTTATGCTCTCTCTATCTCAAAATAAATTACACTGTATTCTTTTCATTTTGATAATAACTTTATTTAATGTAAACAAATTATGAAAAATGAATTATCTTCATAAAATTTCACAACATATCATTATTGCATTTAAAATATTACGAATAATACTTTTTATTAAAATAATTATTTTTTTAGTTTTTTAATCAAAATTTAATTAAATTGACAAAGAATATCAACATATAGCATTCATTTTACAACATTTATTTTACGGCAATGGAGTAGCATATAATCTCCCCGTGGCGAGTGCAGGTAACATCTTGATTAAACTTTAACGTATCATTACTTCTTCTGTCTAAAAGTAAGAGTCATACATGAATTTTACATGTTTATTAAAAAAAAGACGAGTAAACAATACACGTGGTTAAAGATTTATTTATCCAAAACACTAGTGTGTAAAATTTAAGTAGGTTAGTGAAGTGTTGGCTTTATTGTAATAACGAAAGCATTTACAAGAATAAAGTTGTCTAAAACATTATTTTTATATTTGTCATTTTGGGAATGAGACTCTTACTATGGGACGTACTAAAAGGAAATTATGACTCTTACTCTGAGACGGAAGGAGTACAATCAAATTATTTGCACAAAATTTTTAAAGTTTCAATCAGTAATATTTGTAACGGGGAATAAAAAATAATAACTAAATTCTCATAAAAGTAATTCTTTATTTGATTAATTTTAATTAATTTAACAAAATCAAAATGCAAGATTTATAATGAAATGGAGGAAGTATTAAAAGAAAGAGTGTACTTTAATCCTCATCTTTAGTGTAATTATACACAAATCGCTAAAGCGGTTTTCTCTTTTGCTTAGATAAAGTTCTCTTTTTTTTTTCTTTTTCTTTTTTTTTATAATGAAATGGAGGAAGTATTAATAGAAGATGTCTAATACGAAAAAGGCAAATTCACCAAGCAAAATATTTTCTTTTGTAAAGTCATCAATTACAGTGCACAAGTTAATTACATAGGAATAGAATTTTTATTTTTTATCTTTGAGCTGAGAAATACTCCTTCTCTATGCCCTTTTTAATTTATAAAAATGACTTTTAGCGCAAGAATTAAGAAAGTGATTGAAATGTTGATGTGTTGTACTCCAGCCCTAGTAGTGAGTATTAACTTTATAAAAATATTTATTCCTTTGTGTCCAATCAAAATTTAAACAAAAAAAAAGTAAATACTCACTCCATCCCTAAATGAATGTTTAAATCACATTTTAATGAATATTATGAAATTTCTATTTTTTAGACAATTTAGTGGTAAAATTTCATATACAATATATTCTTGTAATCATATTTTCAAACATTTAGTTTTACAAGTATAAAGCGACTAATGTTTTTTTTTTTGGTAAAATAATATTTAAAGACAATTTTCTTTTTTCAAAAAAGACATTAATTTTGAGAAGTATTTTTATATCAAATTTGAACATTTATTTAGAAATCAGGAAATAGTATATTATTGTAGTAGGCGATACGTTAGGCCCAAACCTTATAAAGTTAGACAAAAACTTGTGTGAGAACACTCCAACCCGTCTCATGGGTGAGACGGATCATTTTTTTGACCCATTACCCGACCCACAACCCTGCTCCAGGACCCATGGGGGGACCCTGCCACGTGGCAGCCCCTCATTGGCCCAATTTTTTTTTTTTTTTTTTTTTTTTTTAAATTTTTTTTTTTGTTTTTTTTCGGTTTGTGAAAAGTAATAGTTACCATCTCTTAAAGTAATAGTTACCATCTCTTAAAGTAATAGTGTTATTCCTATGTTTTCTTCGTTTGCCAAAAGTAATACTTATTATAACTAAAATGTAACAAACGTGTTATTTATATGTAATAGTATTTGTAAATAATTGTAATACATATGTATAGATATCTATTTGTTTTCAAACAATAAGTTACATTGGGGTCAAATTTATCATGATACATGTAAAAGTATTACATTATCTATAGAAATCTGTTACAATTTCGTCAATCAAAGTGTTACATTTATTTGTATAAACTTACTATTACATTCATATACATAAGTTATTACTTTTCAAATGGGTAAAAACGAGCTTTTGTTTTTTTAAAACAAGTATTACGTTTACTTATGAACAATGTTACTTTAAGAGATGGTAACTATTATTTTTTGCTAAACCACTGAAAAGCCGGAAAAAAAAAACTCAAAAAAAAAACCAAAAAATAAATAAAAATAAATAAATAATTTTTTTTTTTTTTTTCAGCCAATGGTGGGTTGCCACGTGGCGGGTTCGGCCCATGGGTCATGGGGCGACCCGTCTCATGCATGAGACGGATCCCCTTGTTCTCATGGGAGACCACCTCATAAAGTTATAAGCGGTGATGTAAAAAATATCTAAAAATTGTGTCATTAGTGACTTCAATACAACATAATCTTAATATATCTTCCAGAACAAAAAGAACACAAATTCAATCCTGGCGATGAAAAAGCAATGTATTTTGTTTGAATAGCATGCTGAGTTTATGTAGATTGGGGAAAAAGAAAAGTAAGAGAGATAAATAGTGGAATGAGACGTTTGTGAGTATGAAAAAATAAATAGGAGAGAGAATGAGTGCAAGGAATAGTAAGTTGCTTGGTGTTGTGAGTGTAAATAATGTAGGAGAGAGAATGAGTGTGAGGAATAGTAAAGATTTTTTGTTATTTTGGGCAATTCACACTAACCTGTGAGACAGACGAAAAAGAAAATAAGTTAACACTAACTTGAGACAGATGGAGTATTCAAGAGTAAGATCTTTATATGTGTGTGTGTATATATATATACTCCCTCCGTCCCTTTTGAAGCTTCACTAATTTGGTGATGACACACAAATTAATAGTGATGAGTGTAAGAAGGGTTGTGAGAGGGAAAAAGTTAGTGGGTATGACAAGTGGGCCCTACAATTTAAATACTCCCTCCGTACCACCCGAAATAGGACGTTTTGCCATTTTGGGCGTGCCACTCGAAATAGGACATCCCAAAATGGAAAGCTTTTATTACTTTTTATTAGTAGGACCCACTTGTCATACTCACAACAACTTTTTATTTATTATTCCTCACCCACTGTCTCTCTCCTTCATACTCATAACACCTAATTTTCAAACAACTTTTTATAATAAAAGATTATTATTCCTTAATCCCCGTGCCGGGACCAAAAATCCTATTTCGGATGGGACGGAGGGAGTATGTGAGAGGGGAAAGTTAGTGGGTATGACAAGTGGGCCCCATAATTTAAGTGTGTGAGAGGAAGAAGTGAGTGAGTATGACAAGTGGGACCTACATTTTTTGCCATTTTAAGAAATGATGAAGCTTTTAACGGGACACCCATTTGGGTAAAAGATGAAGCTTCAAATGGGACGGAGGGAGTATATATATACTCCCTCCGTCCCATTTGAAATTGCAAAATGTTGACAATAATTGTCAACTTAATTTCATTTGACCAAGAGATTATAGAAAATTTGATAATCTGAATGAAAATTTAAAAATTGTTATTGATTCGCAATTACAAATAGTATCAATAACAATTTTTAAATTTCTATTTAGGTTATCAAATTTTCATATATTCTCAGTCAAAATATAATTATGTTGACCGTTTTAATCAACATTTTGCAATTTCAAATGAGACGGAGGGAGTATATATATATAGATTTTACTCTTCTTGAAGTATTTAACACAATTAAAATAAATTTTTATTGTACTATCATAAACTAAAAAAATATTTTTTATTTAAAAATATAATATTTATATTGATAATTAAAATAAATTTAAAAAATTGTGACATTTACTATAAAAGGATAAAGTATTTAACACAATAAAAATAAAAATGGTACTCCCTCCGACCCAGAGTAAGAGTCATACTTTCCATTTTGGTACGTCCCAGAGTAAGAGTCCTATTCCTAAAATGGCAAAGAATCTTTACTATTCACCCAACTCATTCTCTCTCATATTTTACTTTTATACTTACAACATCAATCAATTCACTATTCTCTCATACTCATTCTCTTTCATGCTTTACTTTTACACTCACAATATTTACATCACTTCTAGTATTTATTAATAAGCGTGCAAATGAGGGGGAGTACTAGTCAATTTGGTGAAGTACGTGTTTAGTTTGTATTCAGAATGTCGGCCGCCAATATGTTGACATTTCTACTAACCTGGATGCCCAGCCCACAGTTTCAAGCTGAAAATAGCACATAAAATAAAAAAGAAAAAAAAAATGCCGGCCAGGGAAGTATGAGTTTGGAATAATGTTTTTAAATAAATGTCAAATAAAAATAAATAAATAAATAAATAATTAAAATAATTATTATATTTTTCTAAAAAATAGAAAAATGCCAGTCAAGAGTAGAAAAGTGTACTTTTTTTTTTTTTACAAAATTATAGATCTTTAAAAACACCTCCAAAATTTTTAGGAAACTCAACAGAATTTTTTACTTAAACTAAGTAATAGATCTGTAATTGATTTAATAAGAGTTTGTAACATGAGGGCTGCTTTAAATGAATAATATGTAACTAGCTTGTCAAAAAAAAAATCAATATGAAAAATCCTCGTTATTAAAGACTTTCTTAAGGAAGTCAACAAAGATAGGTTTGAAATTAAAATGTTTACATATTGAATTCATGAGAAAACATTTTTATAAATTAGAATATTAAAATTAACCTCAATCTGCAATATGCAGTTTTTTTCTGTCACTTTCAAGTTTACTTTCGTAGAAATGAAGTGGAATTAGTTAAAGACTCTTTTCTTGACCATATTATATTATGGATTGGAATTAGTCATGGTTTTAACTCAACTCGTCTTCGTTTTCTCCTGGTTTCCTCATTTCTTTTTGTTTTGTGTTCTTTGTAATTATTACTTAAATAAGAAAATAATCACTTATTAAAGTGTCTTTTTTAACATTCATTATGAAATGAAAAGAACATTTATCATACTCAGGAGTGCAACTGCATTAATACTTTGCAAATAAATAAAATTATTTTATCATTAGCATGATTTTTACTTTTTTTTTTTTTGTCTGAACCTAAGGTTCTTAGTTGCTTTATTACTTAAAATGGATAATTACTTAAAATGGATAATGGGACACACTTGTCACTCTCACAACAAACTCTCAACCCACATTCTCTCTCATACTTTATTTTTTATACTCACAATATTTTTTTATTCTCCGTGCCAAGTCAAACTAATAACCGGTCAGAACGGAGGAAGTAAGTACTTTTTTTAAAAATTACTCCATCCATTCCAAAATAACCTCCAATTTGCCATTTCTCGTTGTCCCAAAAAGTTATTCTCATTTCTACATTTCGGGCTTAAAACCACATAAAACAAGACTCCCTCTGTCTCATACTTATTGCTATTTTTCGTTGATCATATTTGAACTTTGACTAACATTTTACTCTACACTATTGATCTCTGATCGAGCATAAAATGTGATCAAGGCCGGATCCGCAGTTTGGATATCTAGAGAACTTGCTAAACCTGCAAAATGAACACCGTGAGCTTAGCCGGGGCTTCACCGGCGAAGGCCCTCGGGTGTGAGAATAAGTTAGATGCTCTTTGAGAGAGAAAACTTGGAGAGGAAAGAGAGAGAGAGATAGATTAGATGCTCTTTGAGAGAGAAAACTTGGAGAGGAAAGAGAGAGATAGGTTAGATGCTCTTTGAGAGAGAAAACTTGGAGAGGAAAGAGAGAGATAGGTTAGATGCTCTTTAAACCAAGTTTTCTCTCTCAAAGAGCATCTAACTTATTCTCACACCCGAGGGCCTTCGCCGGCGAAGCCCCGGCTAAGCTCACGGTGTTCATTTTGCAGGTTTAGCAAGTTCTCTAGATATCCAAACCGCGGATCCGACCTTGATCACATTTTAAGGATCCGGCCTTGATCACATTTTATGCTCGATCAATTGGTTCCATTGCATCTAACCTATCTCTCTCTTTCCTCTCCAAGTTTTCTCTCTCAAAGAGCATCTAACCTATCTCTCTCTTTCCTCTCCAAGTTTTCTCTCTCAAAGTTTTCTCTCTCAAAGAGCATCTAACCTATCTCTCTCTTTCCTCTCAAAGTTTTCTCTCTCAAAGAGCATCTAACCTATCTCTCTCTTTCCTCTCCAAGTTTTCTCTCTCAAAGAACATCTAACTTATTCTCACACCCGAGGGCCTTCGCCGGTGAAGCCCCGGCTAAGCTTACGGTGTTCATTTTGCAGGTTTAGCAAGTTCTCTAGATATCCAAACCGCGGATCCGGCCTTGATCACATTTTATGCTCGATCAATCTCTATAAGAATTTAAAGATGTTTATTGAGAATGTTTCTATTGGTGATTTAAAATTATTTTGAATTTTTTATATCAATTAATAATTTAGCATAAAATGATAGTCAGAGTTTAAATATGGTCAATAAAAATTAACGATAAGCATGGAACGGATACGGATGGAGTACATACTAGTGAAACAGTGTTGGCATTCTTAAAATTTATAAAAGTTTAAATAAGAATAATACTAGGGGCACAAAAAATTCACAAAATCTTACTCACAAAATCCTAGGTGTAATTATTTTATTGGTGTTTTTAAGTAGAGTGTGGCGGGTCCATTATCAATACAACCAATAAAATATCGCCACCTCATTTTGTGAGCAAGATTTTGTGAGCTTATTTTGTGCCCCTAGCATTGCTCAATAAATAAAGTTTAGTAAGAGCAATGCTAGGTGTTGGGTGACAACCCAAAGTCCCACATCGGCAATTGAGGAAACAATTGCAAGGTATATAAGAGCACCCACCTACTTCATTAGGATGAGGCCTTTTGGGGGATGCCCAAAAATAAATCTGTGCGGGCTAGGCCCAAAGCGGACAATATCATACTAATGTGGAGAGTGGTGGTGGTGGTCGCGGTCCCTACAAGTAGTATCAGAGCTATGGTTCGGATGGGCCCGACCGGGTGGACCGTGTGTGATGTAGGAGCAACACGGCGAATTCCAGCACATCAGCTTAACGAGCGCCCGCTTGCCAAAGCCCAAGCGCCCGCCTGAATTTAGTTTCCAAACAGGCTGATCGTTTTGTCGGCTAGGGCGCCCGCCTGGGTGTATCCAGGCGCCCGCGTGGTATACGCGTAGAAAAGTTCCAGATCGCGTTTTTTATCGTTTTTGGCACAGGCTTGGATTATTTTCGGGATTTATGTTTTATTTAGGTTATGTTATTTTGTTAGGAGTATAAATTTCCTTTAATTGTTTTAGGGTTACAACTTATTTTATTCAATTGAACTTTGTTCTTGGATATTTATCTCTCTTTCTTGATGGATTCCAAGTTTATTGTGTTTGAGGATTCATTGCTTGTGAATTCTTGTGATTAATGCGCTAATCACAATATCTATCGCTTCCGTGCTGCGTCAGCGTGTGTGCTTTATAGGGTGGGGTTCCCTTGTGTGACATTTGCGAATCGAGTCTTGCAATCGAGGGCGGTGGTATTTCGCGGGCGGTTGGTACAAGCTTTCGCTGGATATGGTCCAGAGGAAACACTGCGGGCCATAGCGGTGTGGTCCTTGGTTTGAGGGGAGGATTGTTGGGTGGCAACTCAAAGTCCCACATCGGCAATTGAGGAAACAATTGCAAGGTATATAAAAGCACCCACCCACTTCATTAGGATGAAGCCTTTTGGGGGATGCCCAAAAACAAATCCGTGCAAGCTAGGCCCAAAGCGGACAATATCATACTAATGTGGAGAGTGGTGGTGGTGGTCGCGGTCCCTACACTAGGGGCACAAAATAAGGTTACAAAAGCATGCTCACAAAATGAGGTGGCGATATTTTATTGGTTGCATCGATAATGTACCTGCCACGCTCTAATTAAAAAAACCAATAAAATCATGAGAAGGTCTCTGGTGCGGCGGCCGCATGGGGTGCGGCGCCGACCATACCTTTTTTTTTTTTTTTTTTTTTTTTTACCCCCACAACCTTTTTTCCTCCCACCAAAAGTAACACTTCTTATAATGAAATGTAACACTTTTGTTTTTCAAATGTAACACTTTTTTTTCTTTCAAAAATGTACCACAATTTTGATGCAATATATTAAAGATAACATAAAAATTAACGACTAAATTAATGTAACACTTTTTATAAAGGAATGTAACATTCTTTTTTCAAATGTAACACTTTTTTTTCAATATGTACCACCCATATTTTTTTTCCTCCCAACAAAAGTAACACTTATTATAACAAAATGTAACACTTTTTTATTCAAAATGTAACACTTTTTTAAAAAAAAAATATACCACAATTTTGCTACAATAGATAAAGATAACATAAAGATTGACAACTAAATTAATGTAACACTTTTTATAAGGGAATGTAACACTCATTTTTTCAAATGTAACATTTTTTTTCTCCGAAAATAACATAGGATTGACAACTAAACTAATGTTACATTTTATAAAAAATGAATGTAACATTTGTTTTCTCAATTGTAACAGTTTATATTCCTTAATGTAACATTATATATGAAATGTAACAATTTTTTATTGAGAAAGTAACAATTGAAATGCAAACAAATTTTTTTTTTTTGTAAAATTGATGTTACATTTGACAGTAGAAAAAGTGTTACTTTTTGAAGATGAAAGTGTTACTTTTATCAGAACAGAGTGTTACATTTCAGCTGGCAAGCACCTCAAACTTTTTTATGTGTAAAAAAATGTTTTAAAAAAAATAAAATCAAACCATATCATGACCTATGTAGTTTTATTCGTCTCGTCGAGACGAATACAACGGTATTTTTAAATATTATTTTTTTTACTTATAAATCTCAAGATATAGCATTTTAAAGATTTTTTTTTTTAACACACGTGGAAAATGGCGCGTCCGTCTCACGCGCCCGTCGCACGGCGTGAGACGGCCACAAACGAGAATTTGCCTAAAATCATTACACCTAGAATTTTGTGATCAAGATTTTATGAGTTTTTTGTGCCCCTATTATTATTCGTTTAGTAATCTACAACCCAATTTTGTTTTGGATAGAAAGCCAAAGCCTGAGCCTACAAAGGGCTAATGGGCTAAGACCCAACCAATTCAATTCAACCCACTTACCTTTCCAGCCTCGTCTCCCCCAATTTCTTTCTACACTCTCTTTCAAGCATTTCGTCGAACACTTGCCGTCCACTCCCGAACCCCACCTCAACGCAGACAACAGAACCACGTGTCGAAAACCCACCAACTACACGTGGCAACAACACACCTCACCTCCAAACCCCCAACTTCACCCGCCATAGCCAAACACCTCTCCAACCCCCCCCAAAAAATCCTACCTTTCAAACACGCTCACACACAATATGCATAGTCTCAAGAACAAACACACACTCCAATTTCTGAAACCCATCAAGCGATTCTTCTCTACCCACCTCGACAATGTGGGCCCAATTGCTTCCCGTCTCGATTCTCGAGCTGTGATCCGGTTCCGGGGACCGGACACGATCAAATTCCTCCAGGGATTGGTGACGAACGATGTGCGGAGGTTCGGTGAGGAGAAGTCGAGCTTGGGTACGCCCAATATGGCGTTTGTGACGCCGAAGCCTATGTACGCGGCGATGTTGACGGCTCAGGGGAGATTCTTGTACGACATGTTTCTCTACAAGCCGCCGCCTGCGGATGAGAAGATTGATGAGTCCGGGTCGGGTCCCGGACCCACTCCGGATGAGTTGGTGTTACTGGCTGATGTTGATTGTTCTGTGTTGGATGAGTTCTTGGATACCTTGAAGAAGTAAGCTCTCAACTTGTTGTTTATTACTCTTTGTTTTTTAGTGTTCTGTGTGTTTTGTTAATCAAGTACACATACAATTGGTAATTGTTGCTACTTCTGGGAATACTATACCTTAATTTACTTGTAATTTCATGACTACTTATATGAAATGCTAAAAATTAATGTGTTTGTATGAGGATTTTCGATTTTATTGTTCGCTTGTGTGTATGTGTGAAATATGATCAACATTGATCTTGCATAGTTGTTAGGGAGGATAAATACTGAAATTTTGCACTTTGTGTATCTGGTCACCCTAGATTATGGATTATTGATTGTTGCTCTTTGTCGGGTTACTTTGATGTAATTTGTTTGAGGTTGTTAATATCGAGAGTACGACTTCTGATAGAAAGATCTCATTTTTCCTTTCTGATTTGTCCTGAAAGGGAAAAGGTAAAGTGTAAAATGTAAGCTTCATATTGCAATATTTATACAAAGTCCTATTATCCAACATGAATGTCGAATATATCTTCATGGCTGAAACGGACATTCATTTTTTGATAGAGCAAGTATAAGTGCAGATCAATTTAGTGGATCTTTGGAGGAGCAACAGTATGGAATAAAGAACTCAATTTTCCAAATGCGATTTTTTGATGAGTGGGGGTACATAACTAACAGCACATCTGCTGCCGCTGGCCAGTGAGCTTCTTACAATTCCTTGTTTTAACTGTATAGAAAGTTAATACTTATGGGGGAGGTTAAGCTCGTACGTCGAGACTATTTGATTCTATGGGACAAAGTAGAGATGCGCGTAATGGTGAGAATTTTGGTCATTCCACCGTAAATTTTATTTCAACCGACTCCGTTTTGAAGGGCATCACAATCTTATTCATGGTCCCAGACTTGATTTTAGCTGAGAATTAGTAGACATACAAGGTTGACATGTTCTAACATAGGTTCAGTTTCTTAAACTTCCACGAGAAATGATAATCTTTGTGTGAAGGAAAGTTCAATATACAAAGGAAATTATGGGCATAAAGTCACTTTCTATTTGCGTTATTGTGTTGACCTAAATCTAGTACTGCTTGCCGTACGTGAGCACTCCATGCGTACTTGTGCTTGGAGTTTCTCTTGTGGTGCAACTTCTACAGTCTACTTCACAAACTAGGTTCTTGATTTTTACGTAAGCTAGCATGTTAGCTATTTCAAGGTCATGAAGGATGTTTGAACCAAAGAATGAAATTAGACAAATACTACAAGCTAAGTGTTGTACTTTATCCCTTTTTCCTTGATTATGCCACCCAGAAAGGGGGCATGGTTTTTATTTTGAGCACATTCTCTTAAAGTAACATCATGCTGATTATTTGAGGCCTAAACGGAAATTGTACAAGAAATATGATATCTTGCTTGAGCATAATGTAAATCCAGTCTACTGCAACAATCCAACAGCTTAAGATAACGTGCTTTTCTTTCAGATGTAAATAAAATTCACTTGTTAAGTATCAATCTTATATCATCTTTGTATGCAGATATAGATTGAGGTCCAAGGTTGATATTGAGAATGTGGCAAAAGACTTCTCTTGTTGGCAAAGGTTTGGTGGGAACCTTAGTGAAAAATCTTCTGAGCAGGAACCAGAGGCTGCTTCTGTGGGGTGGGGTGGGGGAATGGATCGTACTGGCATGTCAGCTTCACGAGGAAATAATGTTGGATGGCAGTGGTTTAGTGACCCGAGATTGCAGTGTCTTGGGTTCAGGGGGATCTTTCCATCCGATGCTATACGTGAGTTTTATAATCTTTTTTCCTTTCCTTTTATCTACCCCCTCCCCCACGATGCTCTAGCCTGCTGTTAAAATGAATCTAATCTGCTAGCTAGATCAACTATTAGTCTTTAGTTTTAGTAAGTTTGCCCTTTACATTGGATTAGTCCGTTCTTTGTAAACAGCATTCAAATATAGAGCATTATGTTACCAAAATAACGATGGATATTTTGCTATTTATCAACTCGGATAATGAAAATCTAAGGAAGCTCCATCCTGCGGTTACAAGATTGTGAAAAGAGTAAAAGAAACAATGATAGACTGGCAGCAGTACAAGTTGGTTCCAAATGCCAACCAGATGATTTGTAATTTGTTCAATTTTATGTTCTTATATATGAATAAAGATAAATTTCTACGAAAAGAACGATATCTGAAAACATGTATTTTTCATAGTTTAACGTAAATGGGGAAAGAGCAGTGCTAAACGACAGTGATGGGGCAGAGAAACATTTCTACCTTTCCTAAAGCTCAGTTCTTCGTGCAGCTGATGTGGTGTGCTTAAGCTTGTTTGCAACTCAAAACAACTTTCCTTGTACAATAAATGCATCACATTTTTGAAACAAAATCTCGTTTAAGCTCTGAAAGCCTTTTGTTAATTTAGTGTAAATGCATTTTGGAGTATGTTGGTTTAAGTAAGCAAAATTGTGTTAACTGACTGTTGCAGCACCGTTGGTTGAGGCTGACAAGGAAACGGATGAAGAAAACTATCTTCTCTGGAGATTAGAGAAAGGAGTCGCGGAAGGTTCAACCGAAATTCCAAAAGGTATGTTTGCTCTGGTCATGAACTTCATATCCTACCTCAATATGTTCAAGTGCTTGACCCATATACAGGGGTATTATTTCAAAGTGGGCACACAAATTCAACTACAAAGCCTCAAAGAAGCCTTGCACTATGATTTTTTATTTTTCAATGAAATCCAAAAATAATGCCCACTATGGGGCTTGAAAACATTAGCACAAGGTTAAAAATCTTGCACTCTACCATCTGATCTAGACAAGATACTTGAATAGGGTGCACTCTGTCGATATAATGTTAACAATTCTTTTTAAATATAGGAAAAAATGGGTGCGTGTGCGTCCAATACACCTAAGTTGATCCACCCCTGTCCACTTGGTAGTAATTGTCTGGTTATGTATTGGAGATTTGAGGCACCCATGTCCGGATACTAGTAATTATCTGGTCAAGTATTGGAGATTTGAGGTATTAAGTTACGGTATATTTCATCTGTAGGTGAGGCAATTCCTCTCGAGTACAATCTGGCTGGCCTGAACGCCGTAAGTTTCGACAAAGGTTGCTACGTGGGACAAGAACTCATTGCTCGTTCACATCACCGTGGAGTTATCCGAAAGCGTTTGCTACCACTGAAGTTTGTTAATGATAATGGAGAAGGTAAGTTTACCATTTTACCCTTATTTGAATAATCATAATTCATTTTGTAAATCTCAGTGAGGACCCTATCTTGTGTTTTCAGAGGTGGAACAAAAAGTTGCTCCCAAGTCGGAAGTAGTAGTATCTTCATCTGGGAAGAAAGCTGGGACGGTCACTACTGCACTTGGGTCTCGTGGTCTTGGACTTCTCCGCCTGGAAAAAGCATTTAAAGGCTCACGAACCTTAGCCATACAAGGTCAGGAAGATGTAAAAGTTGAACCAGTTCGACCCGATTGGTGGCCTCGTGAGTGGTTTCTAGAGCATGAGCAGACCAGTGCTGCTGCTTAGTCTTTAATTTCAGTTATCCTGCCATTTTGGCAACTTTTAGCCTGTTTTTGGTTTAAATGTTCAAAGAGTTGCTTCATGTAAAATAAATAAAGGCACATTTTTGCAGGCATATGGCAAGCAAAAATACCATATATTTATTTTCAGATAATTGTAATGTAGATTAACAGAGTAATTGACATGTATATTGTTCTTATTTTCATTAATTTTTACATTCATGCAATGCAAGTAACCCTGATAATATTTATTGGGAGTTCATAGAAAACGTAAGAAAATCGCTATTAGCACTCTAACGTCCAATGTGAAGCGCGCAGAATTATTGAATTTTAAAGTGCTAATAGCAATTTTACAAATAAATAGTACATAATAACAATCTTATATTTTAACAAGCCTATCCAAGATACAAGTGAAATAAATAAAACAATAAGTTGTCCAATCAGAAGACATGATCAATCCCTTTGCACCATCTCCATTTCTCCACCATAGTCTAGGATCCCAGAAAGTCAACTAATGCAGTGTCAGACCAATCCTAAATCATCAAACAGCAGCAATTTCGATAACAAATGCTTTTGTACGCCGCATCGTGTCACTAGTAATTTGACGGTTATGCATCATTTCTGACATCATCATCATGATATCAGTTCTAATTATTCATAACCGGTGGATCCCTTCTAGTTCTAGCACACAATAACGGTACAAAAGATTTAATCTTAGCAATTTCTTAATCTCAACTCAAGTGGAAAGATATAAGGCCATCAAGAACCCTCACTATGCTTGCTCAGTTCTTGAACCACAGTCTCCATTGTTGGCCTATCTTCAGGAACCTCCCCTGTACAAGCTATTGCAAGTTCTGTCAGTTTAGCTGCCTCCACTTCAGAGAACTTTCCCTCGATATTTTCATCGACAAAGTCATCGAACTTCCCAGATTCAGCTGCAAGTTTAATCGTGTGGGTGAGATTGCTTTTGCCCGATAAAATCTGAAGGATGATGACCCCAAATGCATAAACATCGCTCTTTTCTGTGAAACGGCCTGTGGTAATGTACTCTGGGGCCATGTAACCCAAAGCAGCGCTGACTTTGAGGGCCGAAAAGACAATGTCATCTGCTAGAAGCTTTAGGAGGCCTGAGTCTATGATCAACGGGTTAAATTGGTGGCCAATGAGGACTTTTTCGATGGATATGTTTCTATGGACTATGGCTTGCTTGTCCGTGTCGCTGCTATGTAGATATCCAACACCTGAAATAGAAGAACGAGAGTTGTACAACACAACTATCAGATTCTGGACACCATGAATATATTTGAGCACTAAGCAACAACAAAGTCTTAGGTTGCATTTGTTAGAATTAAGCTCTTGATGCTTAATACAGTGCAGGGTGATTTAGAGGTAGTGTGCTCGATTTGGTTCCTCCATTGAGCTTGAATATATCAAACTTGCCCTGAATGATTGAAAATCAAAATCCTTGCTTAGCCATTAAGAGCCTCACTCAACATTAGCTCAATGTTATCAAACACACCCTACCTTCAAATCACCCTGCAATGCATTAAGCATCAAGAATCAAGTGCTTAATGCTACCAAATACACCCTTGGTTTGTGGTCGGCATACATAAACTGTCATATGAAATCAACAATGATAAGAGGAAAAGAAAATTAAAAACAAAGTTAGATTTTTCAAATTATTATTTATTTATTTATTTATTTACGGCAAGACTGACCTTTTGCAATCCCATGAATGATGGTCACCCTTGTTGACCAATCAAGAACATGGCTGGTTCCATCGACCACGTCAAGATACTGTGACAAACTTCCTCTCCAGGCAAAATCATAGACAAGAAAGCATTCACCTCTGCCCATTGAACAACAAAATCCTCTTAGTCGAGAAAGATTTTCATGTCTTAGAGAGGTTAACAAACTCAACCCTTTCATGAACTCTGTTTCCTCTGACTTGCAGCTCGTTATACTAATACTCTTGATCGCCACAACTGACCCATCTTTCAAAATCCCTTTATACACAGCAGAGAATTTGCCCTTCCCAAGCAAGTTCATTTCTGAGAAATACTGAGTTGCAGACTCGATTTCTTCCAAATTGAACCGAAAACTTTGTAACCCCTCTTGAGATACCCCATCAACTAATGGACTATCGAACGGGTCCCATCCGGATGAGTATTCAATAGTGGCAAGTGAAGAGGGGCTTCTTTTATAAAATTCTTTGCCATGGTCAATGCTCAGTCTGTCATCACAAGCATCAGACTTGCTCCAAATCTTCTGCTTTCGCCTCCTATAACAGATGATTATCGAAAATGCCACGATCAAGAATATGAGAGTGGCTGTGATTACTACTGCAACAATGGCGATTTGTGGGAATTTTGATGAATGGGAGCAATGGGTTTGGTTGCAATGTGGATGGAAATTAGCTGACTGAGGGATGTTCTTAGGCGATTTAATAGTTGGTAAAGGTGAAAAGGGTTCAACTTGGTTAACATTTACATTATCAAAAGCATTGCAAGCTCTCATTAAAGAAAATCCAACGCCGCATAAACCAGGGTTGTTTTGGTAGAGGAATCCGTCTTTCAGTTTCTTCAGAGCTTCATTCATAAACATCACAGAAAAAAAAATCAAGAAGAATAAATTAGTAGGAAGACAAAAAGAAAATAAAAAGCTCGATCCAGAGTTGAAGAAAAACCAACTCACCAGGAGGTACAACTCCAGAGAGAGTATTGTTCTGAACATCAAAAATCTTTAATCTAGGAAGATTAGCCAATCTTGAAGAAATAGGACCAGATAGATGATTAAATTTCAGATCAAGTCTTTCTAGCATCCCCAAGTTCCCTATGCTTGAAGGAATCTTGCCTGTTAATCCATTATACTGAACCGCTAGAACATTTAGCTTCTGCAAGAGCCCTACTTCTGGCGGTATGCTACCATTTAACTGGTTACAACATAGCTCCAGTACTGAAAAAGAACCAAATTCATATTCATAAGAGCTGAATTTTCGGATAAACCATAACCCCAAACACTTTTCCCATATTGAACATCATCAAATTTTTCCACCAAGTTTGAGGAAAATCAATCAGTTCAGGAACAAGTTCTCATATTTCCCATTTTGTTGAGAAGTGATAATAATAACAAGAGAAATGCTATCTTTCCGCCAGTTTGAATGAATGAATACAGGTGCATGACCACACACAAACACATTAACACTAGTACACAGAAATCCACCTCTACACACACAAACACATACTCATAAACATAAACTCTATGTACACATGTACATACAGAGTCATACATAGAGACCCATCTCTAGAAATACTTACACAGCCAGTAAATATTCACAAACAAAAATATGCAAGAACCCATTTCTACAATAACTGAAAAATAAATTTCACTAACCTTGGAGACTTGCCATGTTCCCAATCTCAGGAGGAATTGAACCAGACAGACTATTATCATTGAGATACAGATCAGTCAACTCAGTCAAATTTGAAATCTCTTTAGGTATCTCTCCAGACAGAGAATTGTAGTGCAAGTAGAGACCAGATAAACACTTCAACCCAGCCACCGCCGCCGGGACCCTGCCTGTGAGTCCCTTGCCTTGTAATGAAATGTTAGCCACTTTAAGGTGCTCATTACAAGCCACGCCCAAGAATGAGCCGCTGCAAGGGTCGCCGGAACTAGTCCAAGAACTCAAGAATTTGTTTTCTGGATCCAAGGCGGCCTTTACGTCCATGAGAACTCTCACCTCAGCATTTCCACACACAGTTTGTAAGATCGAAAGTGCAATAACAAGAAAGGTTATGGAGAGTGAATTAGAATGACCCATTTCTTGTTCTTGAACAAAACATCAATAATCTCTCCCTCTCTCTCTGAAATACAGCAGATCTCAGCTTGCTATTTCAGAAAACAGTTTTATTAACTAGAAATTGTGATGAAACAAAAGAAACAAGGATGAGAGAATTAGAAGCACCCATTCATGCTTTTTTAGCAAATCATCAATAAAAACTCGTTTTCAGATGCCTAAAATTAATGTTTTTCTCATTAAAACTGCCATCTTTCAGCTTTAGCATATTCACAAACAAGTTGTTGGCTGTTGGGTTTTCTTGGATTTTCCTGCCAGAATGATGAACAGCTACTCTGTTTGTTGTGGGTGTGAAAAGTCTTTCCCAATTTCTCTCTCTCTCTCTCTCAATTCTGTAATGGGTGATGAACTTTCTCTGAAAAATTACCAAGTTTCAGCTTGGCATTTTCTCAAACAGGTTTCTGGGTGTGGAATTTCTTGAGTTGGGGTTTGGTTGAGGTGTTTTTTTTCTTTGATGTGTATGTGTGTGAAGAGGGGAGGGAGCGTAGAGTGTGAAAAGAAGACCTTTTTAGAGGTAGTGACGGACACATGCATAATGCACATTCTATTGAGAATCTATGCATTAGGCAATCATTAACCGTTCGATCCGTCAGATCTTTTGTATTTCTCGCTTTTATTACGTAAGCCTGACCTAATTTCTAGAGTTCACTCCTCCGTCTCGAAACTACTATCCTCTTTTTCCGTCACAAACTTATTGTTACTTATTTTTATTTGAGGAAGTCTTATGTGAGACGGTCTCACACATGAGACGGATCTTGACAATAGAGGAAATGGGCTTGGCCCGCCCCCACCCATAGGGGGCAAACCATTTAATCTCTCAAGGAGACCCGTCTCACGTGTGAGGCAGTCTCATACAAGTTTTTGTCTTTTTATTTTGAGTCTTTCATACTTATTGCTACTTATTCAAAATGTTCAATTTTCTCTCTCTCACCCCCTCACAACAACTATCTACTACTCCCTCCGACCCAAAATATATGTTCATCTTCCTTTTTTTTTTTTTTTTTTTTTTTAATCCGTCACAAAAAAAAAAGTATATGTACTACTCTACTCCACTTATAATTTGCATGATTTGGACTTCTTTAGCTTTTGCCTTTTGAAAAGTTTCAAAGTAGAAATTGGGATGTGAGCTGTGAAGTTTGAAAACGAATATGTAGGGTAGTATCAATTAATACACAAGTTTGTCATGAGTTGGACTTGATTCATTAATTCTTTCTTTACTCTCACTCTGCTCCAAAATAACGGTCTCTTTTGCCATTTACACAATTATTAAGAAATGCAATTATTATCATGACTTAATGACAAAAGTTCCAACTTTACTCTTATTAAGTGTGTAACTTTCTTACATTAATTTCTCTCACCAAGACAATTAATAAAAGAGAACGTAAAAAAGACATTTAGCTCAAAAGTGATAATTATTTTGGATCAAAATTTTGATCCAAAAGTGACAGTTATTTTGGACTGGAGGAACTAATACCCAAGTTTGAATATATTCTCATACTAGTACTACTAGTTAAATCATTTAACTTCATTAGGAATTTATGCATGTCAAAAATACTTTTATTTATATAATGTCTAGAGTCCAAACATTCATTCTTTAATTAATTCTCATTTTTTTTTGTTTATCATTCTTTAGTTTGAAATTTGAATACTGTAAAGTCAAAGGGTTGGGCAACTAATATTGGACTTGCTTGGACATTGCCAACCATATTTATTGACTTTCTCAAACACTAAAATCAATACTTTGAAAATACTCTAAGTCGTACCATCGGTAATCCCAATCAAAGCATAGTAATGTGAATTTTTTTATTTTTTTTATGTGAATAAAGATTTACATTAACGATTTTTTTTAAAACGTTCCAACCAAATATATATGTGAAAATTTAGAGAAAACTTGTTTTACACTCGTTTTAGTGTAAAACTTATTTTCATACTTTAATGTGAAACAAAATCTCTTAATGTAAAAGAAGTTTTACACATCTTTTAGTGAAAAACAAGTTTTTCATAAGACTGACTCAACATATATTGCTGCCAACATAAATTACATTTCATGATAGACATTTTGAATAACATATATTTATATAAAACATTTAACTTTAGAATTTTAAGTGACATCACAAAATAGAATTCCCTCATTTATCTTCTAAATATTACAAACTCACAAAAAGAAGAATCAGTTGTTAGTACTCCCGCTGTTTCAAAATACTAGCTTGCAGTTCTAAGAGAAATTTTTTGTTCCAAAATACATTTATAATTATGTTTAAAACTTTTAACACACTTTATCTAAACTACTCTTATTTATGATTAAGTAACTATCATTATAAAAACATTTAATTGCTTTAGTACTTAAAATATTTAAAAGAGTAATTATGTCGGTTTAATATGTTTTTTTTTTTAATATGTTTGAGAAGTCTTAAAACTATTAAAATTATAAGTATTTGGGGACGGAGGGAGTAAGAAAATGTTAGTGCATGTGAAAGTCTATCAATCAACAACCTTTTGTTGATAGTTGTTAATGGTAAGTAGGACAAGAGAGCATTTCACTGTCAAACCTTAGCCCTTGGATACCTCTGCAACCTAATCCTCCTTTAGCATGTACCCGGAACCGCTCCACCCAAATTTGCTCCACCCTCCACCTAACGGCTCCGATCAAGGCTACATAGGCGAGCTCATTATCTATACGGCTAAAATGATTTCAATTTTTGTGGGTCCTACCGAGCTCGGACACATCTCATCCGCCAAACAAAAAATATGAGTTGGCTCTAATCGGAACCATTGGATGGACCGGGGTGGAGCACCGAGCGGTTCAAAATCCCCTTTAGCACAATGCCAAAACTAAATCCTTTCTGTTTGATGTTTTCATCTTATGGAATCTATTATTATTGGTGTACTATACTATAACTTAATTATTCTTATATAAAATATTTTGGTGACATATGAGAATTTTGTCGTATTTTCTATATATAAGAATCTCAAGTCTATAAAGCTGCAAGGGGATACATACACATATTCTTGTTTCATATGGTGAGGATAACTTTTAGGACCAATTGTATAGGATCATTCGGTCTACCATCAAATTGTTTGACAGTTTTATAATAGTTGTTATTGAATAACATTTTAGAGATATAACGATGTCTATTACATTAAAGTCGCTATTTAATTGAAATTTAATCTCCACATATTCTTGTTTCATATGATGAGATGCACTTGTCATAATCACAAGTCAAAACAATTATTCACTTAATAATATTTCTATATATGCTTTCATTTCACTTTTTTTTTTTTTTTTTTTTTTTTTTCTATTTGGAATTCCATTTATAAATTTTTAAAAGCTTATTGATGATGATGTAAAATCTATAAAGATCTTTATTCTTATTGTACAACACTATGCACATGAAAATTCATTAATTATGACTTTATGACCCCAACTTTATTTATGAGAAGAAAAAAAGTTTAAAAGATCATAATTTGAAATGGTCCAATATGGAGCACCAAGCCACCAATTCATTTTTGTGAACAATTTCAGAAAACTGAGTGGAAAGAGGCAAACAGTGTTTAGTTAAAAAATGGAATAGAGATGGGGAATAAAAAAGGTTACAAGCCGTGCAGATGAAAATGAAAGATCAAATAAAGCTCATCATCACATTTTTAGTACAATAAAGATTATGCCATCTGATTGAATGAATATTGCGTAGAGTCTCCGTCCTAAATTGATAGTTTTAGTTGACTTTTCAAAATTTTAAAGTTACAGTATAGATTAAAATAAAAAAAATGAAAAATGAAAGATTTAGCTTAGATTTAACAAAGAGACTAGACTTTTTGGCACAGATACTTGGTATTGTTATGATGTTATGACTCTGAAACTTCGAGTATTGAGATTTATAAAACATTTTTCGGGATTAATAAATCTCGGACGTTGATGTTTTAATAAAGGAGTTGAACAGAACAGCTACAAATACGTACTATTGCATGAAATATTTCAAGACCGTTTTAAATCCGTACGATTTACAAAATTACTAGTACTTGTTATATAGTCAAAACAACGAGTGTAGAAAGTAGAAAGTGAATAAGGATTATTTTTGAAATGAAAGGAGGAGTAATGTTGCTAGTATGTGTGTATAGTTTTTCTCAACTTCCCAACGATCACTCCGCCAATTATCCATAAGCTCTTTCCAATTTCTTCCTCAACTTTTTCAAAGCTTACTTGTTCTTCTTCTTTTTCAATCTTTTTACCCAAAAAGTCTCTGTTTTTAGAATATTTTTGCTATATAAGAAGATAAAAATAATAACAGAAATGTTTCGCAAAGGTAATTCCTTACTTTTAATTTATCCTTAATTTGCGCCAAATCTAGTTTTTTTTTTTTTTTTTACTTCATTGGATTCTCAACCATGATGAAGGTTTGACCTTTTATTTTGCACAAAAAATCAATAGATGTTGACTACACCCGCCACAATTCCTTGCCAAACCTAAACTTATTAGACGGATTTTATAGTACTACTGTATATATAAACAAAAACTTGTTGGAGACGGTCTCACCAATGAGATAGGTCGTCGAGTAAATGGTTTGCCCCCTATGGGTGCGGCAAAATGAAAAAATCAATATAGCAAAACTGAAAAAACTTGATACTGTTTTGATTACCACTACTTAAATCCCAAAGATAAGAGATGATTGAATAAACAAATAATAGAATACATTGAAATGTTTAAATAAATAAAAAAAAAAAAACCAAGAAATTCAAACCAATAAGTTGTATTGAAACATAAATCAACATTACATCATACAATAGATCCATGTACACATTCTCTGAATTTCCAACAATATTCGTTATCAATATACAACATTACCAGAAAGAGGGGAATCTGATAAACAATTAACAACTCGATCGCAAAGTGCTGCAGAAACGAATAAAGCTCGAGAGGGACGTTCTGAGAGAGACTAGCACTACGTAGAAGTTGGTTCTGGAGATTTTGAGAATCGGAAGTTTCTGAACTAAAGGAGGCTGAGATTCGGTAGAGGGGGTCGCCGGATTAGAATTTGAACCCCTTTCTTTATTTGGAGCATCATCGGTGTCTTCTCTGTTGTTGTTTTGTTCACTCGAGCTACCACCACTTGGTCCGTCTTTTGGGATCCCTGGAACAAGGTCTTCTCGAGCTTCAACGCCTACTCGTCTCAAGTGTAGCTGCCACATCGCATTTACAAATTACAAAACAACACCACCAACAACAACTTCGTCCCAAAATGATTTGGGGTTGGTTAAAATGTACTCCCTTTATCCCCAAGAAAATGATAGTCCCATTTCTCAGAAAATTAGTCTTAATTCTAAAAATAAAAATCACTGAATTTCCAAACTTTCAATGTAACCTTAAATGTTTGAAACGTCAAACAGGACTATCATTTTGAGACGGAGGGAGTATCTTGCTAAAAAAAAAAACAACAACAACTATATGATAGTAAAGCATTTACACTATCACCTATGAAGCATGATTACAGGTGCGACACGATGCGTCAAAGTTCGAAAAACTGATATACTCCCTCCGTTACAAGGAAGTTTCAACATTTTGCCATTTAGGGTATTTCACAGAAGTTGCAACAATCCAAAAATGGAAGTTTTTTATTACTTTTATAATCCTCCACTCATTCTCTCTCTTCCTCCCAACCACTCATTATTCTCCACTCATTCTCTTTCCACCCCCACTAATTCTCTCTCTTCCTCTCTACCTTTCATTCTTAATATAATATTATATCCTTAATTTCCCAACTCCAAAGTAAATGTTTCAACTTACGTGGAACGGAGGGAGTATAGAGTGTGTGTGTGTGTATGCGCGAGCATGTGATGTTACATCCATATGACATACGTATTTACTTTTCATATGATTTACAACATACTGCGATTAAGAGACTAACTATAACATACTTGCACCTTATTACCATTTATAATTTACAATTTACAATTTAGACCTTATAATTTTTAGGAAAAATTGCATCTATAGTCACCCAACTATTCGAGATGAGTGGTTTTGATCACTTAACTCATTTTTATTGCGTTTAATGGCCTGAACTATTTATTTTGTGCTTATGTAGTCACTGAGACTAACTCCATCCAAAAAAAGTCGTTAAGTTGCCATGTGCTTATCCACGCTCTTTTTGTTTCGTTTTTTCAGGGATAAAACAAGAAACTAATGATAATAGGGTTTAAAAGTGTTGAAACTAAAACTATAAACCTTAATTTATATTTTAACCTAATACCCTTTTAATCTTATTCCTCCCTAACCCTTCATTTGAGCCGCCTCCTGCTTCCCCCACCACACCTCTGCCTAAAATCTACCCATTTCATTACCTAAATCTAACATTCCCAAAATTATGATCACATGAAAACAAAAATTTGGATCTGCGTCATTTTGTATTTTTGAATTGCATAATTAATCGCCCAACATGAAAAGTTCAATAATTATCACCCGATAAATTAAATTTCAACAGTAGATCGTTAAAAAAAATTTGCAAAAACAAAGATCAATTTTTTGTGGGGAATTGATCTAGAAACATCTGGAAAAAAATTTAAAGATAGAATTTATTAGGGGCAATTGATTTAGAAACATCAAGAGGAGGCTCATGAATTCCTCAGAAGAATTGGGTTGCTTTTCTTTGATCTCCTGTAGAATCTCTTCACAATTGGGTTCTTCAAAATGTACTAGTCCCCCATTGTTCTTATATGAGAAGAAGGCAACGGCGGTGACGGATATGAAGGGGTTCTTATTCCAGATCTAGATATGAGAGGCGACCGGAGACGGCGGGGTCAACGAACACTAAATTGATTGGGACGACGGCGGACAGAGATGACCACGATTCGGCGGCAGGGACGAGGCGGACAGAGAAACCTGGGCAAGGAGACCGGATTGAGAATCAACGGCAAAGGCGGGGCTGTGTTGGTGTGCGGGTTCTGTCTTAGAGGAGGAGGGTCTGCGTTAAACGCAAATCTAACTGGTAACGGGGTGGATTTTAGGGCAGGGTATTTGTTTCAATTTTGGTACCACTAGTTTAATGTTTTACATTTTAAACCCTATATTATTAGTTTCCTATTTTACCTTTCAAAAAGTGTCATGTGCATAAGCACATGACTACTTAACGATATATTTTGGATGAAGTTAGTCTCAGTGACTACAAGAGCACAAAAGAAATAGTTCAGGCCGTTAAACACAATAAAAATGAGTTGAGTGATCAAAACTACTCATCTCTAATAGTTGGGTGACCATAGATGCAATTTTTCCTAATTTTTATAATGATTTACACCTTTATAAAAAAGGGTGTGTCCACCCTGCGGTTTGCCCAAATATCAGTGCCCTAACAGAAAATGTGAAGGACAAAGTGTGGGAAATGATTTTTGCCAAACCATAGAAGAAGTATAGAATAAAGGAAGGAAGGAAGGAAGGAAGGAAGGAAGGAAGGGAGGGAGGGAGTGAGTGAGAGGGAAATTTTCTAATGTCAATTCACCAAACATGCAGCTTTTTAAGGAAACTTGAGGAAAAATAAACCAAGAAATTTTCTACGATCTCGATTCCAAATGGGAACCATCATCTAAAACAAATTAGGTACCTGAAGATGAAGATTAACCTCATCGGGTCTTGAAAGGAACGGGAAATCACCACCAGATTTCATGTCTGCTCGTCTTGCCCCAGGGTACCTCTCACTCACTTGGTCTTTGAGTTGTTGGGGAGTTGAACATTTGTCATTTGTCTTCAAGGAGCACCATGGCATATCATTCAAACAACACCATTGTTAGCAAAGCTGCTTCATTTCTAAATATACTAAAATTTGACAGCATGCAAATGGGCGGTATTCAAGAAGGAAAAAGAATGAGAAGATTACTCCCACTGTCCCAAAAAGATAGACCCTTTATCCATTTTGACTTGTTTTTAAAAATGCTACTCCATCCGTCTCAAAAAGATTGTACCATTTGACAAGTCAACCTTTTATTGTTAATGCTTTACTAGCTTGTACCTTCTCAAAATTGCACTATAACATTTCTTAAAAATGGAACAGTTTTCCTAGGACATGGAGTATATTTCCAGTGCAATTTCAAGAAGCTACGAGCAATTAGAAAAACTACATTCTGCCAATGGGACTATTTTTTAGGATGGATAGATTACTTTGTTTGAACAATCTCTTTATGAGCTAATCTCCCCCCCCCCCCTCTTCAATAAACCCCTTCTTTTCTCATTAGACAGTATTTCTCTTTTCTTCTTGTTTTCTTCAGTGTATGTACTTCTAATGCTGCAAGCGGTTATAAACAAATATCAACTCAAGTTTGGCTAACATACATTCATGAGAGTGATAAAAGAATCTGACAGAAGTAGTGGTCCAACTGATGCAGCATCACTAGTCAAAGTCAACCTTGATGCCAAATCCTCTCGAGAGAGAGTTTCCACCTGCATGTTATATACAGTTCTGCATTAGAAGTACTGAAAAGAAACATCTTCTTTCAGAAAAAAAAGAAAAACGAAAAAAAAGGTGGCTGATTGCAGATACAGAATAAAAAAATTGCATGCAAGGCATGAGCGCATTCAAATAATTAGCCAATCATTCGTCGACTATGTTATTTGGAGGGGGGAAATCCTGGGATAGTAATGACTTAATCTTCAATTAAATAGAAAGAACTGCTCCAACGTTTACTCTCGTCAGATCGAAATCTTACCTGAGCAACAACGAAGTCTACAGCATCAGCAACAAATGGTTCGTGGGGACCCTCAGGAATTCCTGTTAAGACGTATCGCTTTAGCAGAAATGAAGGGGTCCAACCAACACTGCACAAGGGAAAGCACAAGGGAATATAAGCGAGTTTTTCAAGTTTCCCCTTCCATCCACGAAAAGTAGTCCTATTTCAAAGTCATACTTAATACGTATACTCTTTCTAAATATATTTCCATCAAGTTGCCTAAAGTACATGTTTCTTTCGTAGGGCACACGAGAGAAAAATCGTGTTTCATAGAACAAAGAAACAATTTGGAAAATAGGAGTAGAATAAATATTGCTTGCAATCGAGAAAAACTATGATCAATACATTAAGGAAACATAGAATAAATTTTGTTATTTCAATCTACAAAACGTAATTTAGTCAGTCAAGAACGGATATTAACTACATACACTGAAGCCCAAGGCATGGCAGCTGCAAAGCTACTTGTCTCCAAAAATGCATTTGAAAGCACCAATGACTTAACTCGGCGTGGTCTATGCTGAGCGAAAAGTTGCGCTAAGAACCCTCCAAGGGATGTTCCATAAAGATGTATCTGCTCAAAAAAGACCAATCAGCCAACTCTATCTTATATTTACGACAATTATGTAAGGAATGAACCAACACCACTTAAATTATTGTTAACTGCAATTGTAATCATCTATCTGCCTTTCTGAGACTGAAGATCATTACCAGTTAATAATGCCCAAAAAAATAAAAATAAATCAACACTGACTGAAATCTGTTTTCTTATTCAAGTAGCTTGTTAACATCCCCAGTCCACATTTAGCGAGGTTGGGATCATGAATGGAATAGAGAGGACTAGAGGAGAGGAAAGCAACCCTCACCAAAACCTAGAAAACGGAATAAGTTTAAAGCTTAATCTCAATCTAGTAATCAAATCCAAATAACTATGCAAGATTTTATAAGCAATACGACAAGGTTATACTAGTAGCTGCAAAATAACAAAAAGTATGTCCAACTAATAAAACAATTGTTAGGATCTAATAAAATTTCTTGACATCAAGGTGGGCACCCTATGTCAGTCTGTCAGAAAAATTAATTAAACAGGGAGAACAGAATCCTGAATCAAATCTTTCAGTTGTTCCTAAAGTGCGTGAATAGAGAGATTGAATCCTTCACGCCACTCAAAACATGGAAGATGGAACTCAACTTAGTGTGTACTTATGTCTTTATTCAGACTAATAAGACTTGGCTGCATATATATTTATTTTGCATTCAGTGACATACGTGCAAGATCTTTCCCATTAGACAAACAATCAATCTAATCTTCAATTGCCATCCACGCTTTGTCATTCCTTACTGCTAGCATTATTATCAACAATGATGCTAATGCTAACAAGCTGGCAGACAAATTCAGTTTTTTTTTTCTTGACAAGTACAACTTCATTACATTGCATTTGTCCAATCAAGTTCCGTCACATAAGATCATTTACTCCACCAGGTGAGAAAAGAGTAGTGAAAAGAGAAAACACGACTGGCCAAAGAAGTTTTTATCGAATTCCAAGCTTTAAAAAACAGACTCCTCCCTCCCTCCTTCCCTCTCCATCTCTCTGTCCACTGACAAACATATTAGCTTTATCATTTTGATAGTAGTTGATCTCTTTGCTATATAATTCACTAGCAATTGATGTCGAAAGGCTGAAAACGCACAAAATTGTAAAATGGGGACCCCTAACCGCAGAGAATATAACACAATTCATCCAAAAAAAGAATAGTAGAATGTGATAGAAAATCTTACATGGTGAACATCAATGGCATCCAAAAACTTCTCAAATGCTTGAACCCACTCATGATGTTTCCATACACGTGGAATGTCAACAGAAATCACTCGATAACCCTGAGGAGGAAAAAAAACTGAATGAAGATATAGGGACATCAAAGGAAATCAACCAAATGTCGTGGTTCAAGGGGTTTATAATGCCTACTTGGATAACCAAAAAAAAAAAATAGCCATGGATCTGAGAATTAAGAAACATAAACAAATTATATATAGACTTATGTATACATAGCAATACATTTACGATATATCCTCAAGAAAGCAGAGAAAAACCAAATCAAGTATCACTTCAAGTCATGGTTGTTTAGGTTCAGCAAGACCTAATTAGTTACTACTCCCTCCTTTCCGTGCAAGGAAATCCCTATTCAAATTTTGGGACCTGTCTCTTATAATTTAGGATCATATAGACTCATACAGTTTTTAGATATGGTTTTCAACGAGTTCCTGACGGTGTAGCAGTTAGTCCCACTTGGGCCCAACCTTCTCCAAGCCCTGCTTTGTATTATACATCTTTCCTGGACAAATATTTTTGTTCCTTTATCATAATATAAGAATGATGTGCCACTCCAGTCTCTACAAGTGGAGATACCATGCAAATTAGGGCCAAATATAAAATAAACTGAAATACTTGTAAAGAAAGGAAAAGCAAAGGGTTAGATGTGGAATTTAAAACTACGAATAATATCTCATGAATCGTTTAAGAGAAACAATCTGGGATTAGCTAATCAAGCGTGGAACTAAAAGTCATAAACTACTATATGAACCACATAGTAGGTTTACTGGAGAAACAAAAAGAGGAAGGAGACAAGTTAAGGACAGTAACAGGCGATTTGATCTGAGTGTTTTTGTGATAGACCAAATATTGTCCGGGATTATCCCCTCTTCATGAGGTGGTAGGTTCCACATCCACGGAGTGGCAGCGTTTTAGGGAACTGTTTATAAAATTATTAAATATATATGTTGTGTTTTATTGGTGAAACAAATATATTCCTCGAATACAATTGAAGAAATGTCATCCACATGATTAGAACTCTCATTGTCTACCACTAACAACTCCACTACTACCCCTTATTGAATCACTTCAATACATAACAGCAAGAAACTCAAGCCCATGTTCCACTTAACATTCTTGTGCCTAACAGTAACAACTCTACTAAAGTCCACATAGATATTGATCCATTTCCATCATTTGAGTTCCTTTACACTTTTCATGGGGTTTTGACTAGCGGAGTGGGGAGAATATGATGACAAATGTAAAAGGTTAAAAAGAGAATGATAAATGAGAATATTTAAACAATTTTTAAACACTACCTTCATGGACAACGACATGATCTGTTTGTAGTAAACATCTGCTGTTCCAGCAACCCCTGGAAGACAGATTAATGGAGGAACCACTTTAGGACCAAAGTCGTAATACCGCCATTGCTTTGTGCCAATCTGAAGGTAAAAGACACAATATCTAAGAAACAACACTTTACCGATTAAATGATCGACCCATAAATATAGTAGGAATCACAATGACCAATAATATGCTAAACAATATGAACCATATCGAGGGCTACCACAAATTCAAGTGCATGAACAAAGTCAAAATTGTTTTACAAAGCTACATCTTAGCTATGTGAAAATTCAGAATTAAACAAGCATGGAACTGCATGGATTGATATAAGTAAACTCAAAACTAACTAGAAAGACTCATCCACTTAAGTTGAATCCTTGTATTCAATCGTTAAAGTACCAATCTGTCTTCCTCAACAAACAGTAACAACATTTAAAATTGCAGCCAACTGGAGTACTTCAGAAAATTTGATCCATCGATCAGAACTAGTTATGTTCACAACCTAAAACCCCACAGGGCAGAACAATTTGGAATAAAATATTGGTCAAACACGAAAACAAGGCTAAACCACCATTCTACTTAAACAGATGTCCCTAAATGAGTGCCCTTTATTTTTTATTTTTTAAAAAAGTCCCTAAATGAATGTGCACTTTCGGAGGAATGAGGAGTTACTAAATCCTCCCTCATCAAAAAGCTTAATCTAATTCACATTTTAGAATGATAGTGTATATGGTGAGATCGTTAAGTTTTTTTTTTTTTTTACACGGAGATCATTAAGGGTGTCTACGCACTTATGCTATTAAAAATGCTTAAAACCCAACTGTCTCAACTCTCAAATGTTCCTAAAAGAATGGACATTCATTTAGAAACGGAGTGAGTATCAAAATAAACCCCACTTGAGCCTTTGCATAGTACAGAAATTAATAGGCCAATCTACGCTAAAAACTTTGTTACTTTCTTTGGTATGTACACCTAGTTCATTACCTATGCCATTTCATGGTCAAAGTTCAAATTCGTTAAAGCGACATTGGCTGACAATCTCCAACCACAAAATACTCCAAGTTCAAATCCGTTAAAGAAACACAACTCCATTTATGAGCATAAAAATACTGATTCTTCCCAACTATCATTAGCCAATTGACGATCTCATTCATTGCAATCTGCAACATCAGTTGATTGTCTAACTACCTCAAATCAAGTACTATAAAAGATGCAGTGATTCACAACCTATGAACACATTTCAATAGGAACCAAAAAAAAATAAAAATCACATCTCTTTTGCCACTCAATCTCTTCTCAACAAATATTATGCAAGGGATATGAGAATTTAAATTGAGTCTAAAGGTCAACTCAAGATTGAGGCATGCTTAATTACCTCAATTTCAATAAAACAGTGGTCAATTCATAAATATCAAAATCCAGTCATAAGTATTAAATTACTTAACTTAATTAAGAACACCCCCACCCCCCGCCCACCCCAAACACACACACACACACAACGAAAAAGTGAGAATTTCTTGTCAAGAAAATTGAGCATATGGGTATAATAATTCAAGAAATTCCAAGTCAAACAGTCAACTAAAAAATCAAAATTGAGGGCATCTTGAATTAGGGTTGAATGAAAAAGAGAAGACTTACGGGGATCTTGTGGAGAGGGACCTGAGACTTGAAGTAGATGTAATCACCGGGCGCCGAAAAGACGCCGCCGCCTCCTTTCATATCTTATTACGTTGCCTATTTACGAATCATACATACATATGATTTTGATTGTTTTGTCAACGTTTGATTTTGATCCACCTCGATCCCTCTATCTATCACAGTCTGCCCTTTTCCTTTCCCCCTCGTTGTTGTTCTGGGATCGGGTCAGGGCCTGCTCGTGCAAATTCTGGGGGTGCCTGTTGTGTGCAACAATGATTGACGAAGGGGAAGGCTGTACCACGTGGATGGGCCCTTAGATTTATTATTATGACAATCTATAATGAGTTGTTTTTATTTTTTTTTAATTATTTATTCAATAAGACTCAGACCCATTTGTCGTACTCACAACGACTATCAACTATATTTTCCTACTTCGCTTTTTCTTTCATAACTCACTTTTCATATTCACAATAATTATCAACTGCTATTTCTTCCTTAGTTACCGTACACACTAAAAAATATGAACATTTCCTACTTCGCTTTTTCTTTCATAACTCACTTTTCATACTCACAATAATTATCAACTGTTATTTCTTCCTTAGTTACCGTACACACTAAAAAATATGAACATTATCATGAGAGAAGAAAAGGGTAAGCCTAACAATTGGGCGTGTTGGGTCGGGATGGGTTCTAGCGAGTTGGCGGGTTAAGACGGGTCTACCCGCCACAACCCGTTTACATTTACGGGTCAAACGGGTCGGGTAACGTGTTGTGGCGGGTCGACCCGCTTTTCCTTTTCCTTTTTTTTTTTTTTTTTAACCATAGGATGTCGATCAAATCTATTTGTTCTCGCGGTTTGAGTCGGGTCGACCCGTTAAGCTTCGAGTGTTGAAATGAGCGACCCGCTTTAACCCGCTAACTTAAACGGATTGGTTCGGGTCGGATAATTAACGGGTTAGCGGGTAACCAGCCACAATTACCAGGCCTAGGAAAGGGTATAGTAATACTTTTATGTACTTATAACAAGCGATTTGATGGTTGTGCTTTAGTGATGATGATAATATTACGATGTCAGTACATATCTGAATAACTTATAACCGTTGAATCACTCGTGACACAAAATATGATACACGTGGTCTCGTGTCTATATTTTGTAGCCAAAATCTAATTACTCCTTTGTCCCTTAGATAGCATTTTATTTTAAATTATATTTTGATTTTCTTTTAATTTTTTAAAATTTAGTGGTAAATATTTATATATATTTTTATAATATTCTTTCAAAATATTTAGTTTTGCAAGTATAAAGAGATTGATGAAAAAAATTGTAAAATCTTTTTAAGAACAAAGTTTTTTTTTTTTTTTTTTAAAAGAATAGACATTTATTTAATGGTGGAGAGTGTTGGATTTAAATATAGCAATGTCCAGATTAATCAAGAGACAATCATGCAACAGATAGAAATATCAAGTTAAGCCAATAGCATAAACGTACCAGCAAGAACGTGAATCAGGAAAACATAAACAATAAAGAGAGTTAGAAAACTTATCAGTTTAGATTGAGTCACCCGAGTCAGACTTTCTTAAGAGAAATTGTTGCCCCTACAGGTGCAGGTGAAGGTTGCAGCAAATTCATGCGAGGATGAAACGATCTCAAAAAACGCACCAAGAAATCTCACACGAACATGTACATCACCACTTGCGACTGTTGTCCCACTTCACCGGAATCCTCCTTCTCAGATCAACCACGGACTACGAACTTTTGAGAGAACAATTTATAACGATTGCGAATAACTGCGTGTCTTTAAACTAACAGCCATCCTTATATACACGTATAAGCCGATCAGTTAATTAGTTCGTGTAGGAGCGGACTGATAATTAGTCAGATATGCTTTGAGTACTCTAATCCTACGCAGTTAGAGTTCAGTCATAAAACTGGCTGACTTACCAAATCCGTTAGGGATCATTCTGCAAATATGGAAACTTCAAATAAACTTTGACTAAAAAGATAGACCTCGAACATAACTATCCACCTGAGCCCGAACCGAGACGAGCGAGCGCGTGGGGAGGGGTTCAAGCCATCAGACATGATACTTGAACAAGGACCATAAAGTGTCTTGTAATTTGTGACACTTTAACTACATTTTCCAATTCCATGTAGGATGACACACAAAAGGCCTTTTACCCAACCAAAGGGGTGGTTTGCCTTCCCTTTCTCATGTGGGATGACAACCAGACTCATTTCATAATTGACATTAAAGGCACTTAAATGTCTATCTTCGAAGTCTTAAAATTATGTACTCCCTCCGTCCCAAACTAAGAGTCCTACTTTCCATTTTGATACGTCCCAGACTAAGAGTCCTATTCCTAAAATGGCAAAGAATCTTTACTATTCATCTCACTCATTCTCTCTCCTATTTTACTTTTATACTCACAACTCCAATCAATTCACTATTCTCTCCCACTCATTCTCACTCATACTTTACTTTTACACTCACAACATTTACATCACTTCCAATATTTATTAATAAGCGTGCAAATGAGGGGTAGAACTCTTAATCCAGGACGGGGGAGTACTTAATTCATTATTTGAATTTCACCAAACAAAGTTTTTTGTTTAAAAAAAATAACATCCATTACAATGAGACAATTATTTTTAGAATATATTAATGGTAAAGAGAGTATCATTTTATAGAGACTATCTCCTCGTCTCCTTTTAAATTAGTGAAAATAGGATGATATGTGAATTAAGGAAAAATATACTACCTCCTTTTCAAAATGATCTTCACACTAATCCATACTCTCCCTGTCCCAGATCACTTGACAAATATTTATATTTTGGTCTGTTCCAGTTCATTCGACACTTCTTATAATTTTATATTCACTCTACCTCACTACTCATTCTATATCTTCATTTTCCACCACTTAATTTATTCAACCAACACTACTATTTACCCCACTCATTATCTCTCTTCATTCTCTACCACACATTTCCTTATTTTATTTTATTTAGTTATTGTGCCCACTTCTTGGGTGTCAAGTGAGGTCGGACGGAGGGAGTACATGATAAATATGAAAGAAATAACACCATGAATTATTTAATCCGGTTCAATCAACACATGAACTATGTTTGGGGCACCAAACCAGAATATTACTATAATAATATGTAAAAATTCTTACTCCCTCTGTCCTTAAATGAATGTCCATTTTCAAAAATTTTTGTCCCAAAATGAATGTTTTTTTTTTTTTGCATAACTTTGTCCCTAATTTTTTTTTTCAATTTTTTTTCACTGGTCTCTTTATACGTGCAAAACTAAATGTTTGTAAAAGAGATTACAAGATTATACATGAATCTTTGCCACCAAATTGTACAAAAATTGAGATTTTCAGATGTCTCTTAAAATGAAATTTAGACACTCATTTAGGGACAGATGTAGTACAACTTAGCAAATGAACTCACTAAGATCTAGCATGACTACTCACCGAAAACAATCTATCATACATAATATCTCACCTCCACAAGAACACACATAACACCATCATGACCGGCTTGTAGGATCGCCCCCATGGCTCTCCTCAGTGGCGGATCTAGGATTTTCAACCACCGGGTGCACAATTTACACTAAATAACTCCATACCAAAATTTTTTAAAACGTAATTATATTCAAATACATAATTAAGTATATAAGTTCAAAACAATTGTCTCATAAAAGAAAACAAGTACACAATTTACACTAAATAATTTGTTAACTTTTCCTTTTACTAAGTTCACATCCCTTCTAGTTAAATTACCACTCTAATTATTTTTTTTGGGAGTGCACTTAGTAATAAAAAAAAAAAAAAATTAGTTAAAAATTTTGGGTTGACCGGGTGCAGGTGTACCCCCTATTTACACATAAGATCCGCCCATGGCTCTCCTAGGCCCTCGGCCCCCTCATTGACACTATTATGTTGCTTTTTCTTGATATTTTAACTTTCTCCTAACACAAAGTAAGTCCACAATAATATGGTGGCTGTCACAATATAGTTATAAGGTTTCTAAGTCCTAAACCTAGTCTAAAACCAATTACCTAGAAGAGTAAATTTTGGGGGAAACTAGTTCCTTCATAAGTTATAAAAAGTCTACTTTTTAATTCTTAAACCTTAAACTCTAAACCTACCCTATAAAAATAAGATTTTTTATAACTTATGCAGGAACTGGTTTCTCTTAAAATATTATGCACCTAGAATATGTAGAATGGAAGGAGTATATTACAATTAGGAAACTAATTCCTAATTATAGTAGGAAACCATTTCCTAATCCACCACTCCTACACACCACATATACGTCAGGTCAACTCCAAAAACGCCAAACAGCAAACGGCGTGATCGCGCTTAATAATGTTTTCCCTTCACTGTTTTTTACTTCACCTATCGCGGTTTTGACTTTTCTCTCTACGGTTTTAACTCCACAACCCAACATATACATATCCTATTATAAATGACCAAATTTTATCATATTTTACTCTTAGTTAATACTCAGTCTGTCCCTAAATGATTGTCCATTTTCAAGAAATCTTTGTCCCAAAATGAGTGTTTTTTTTAACATAACTTTGTCCCTAAATGTTTTTTTTCGATTTTTTTTTCCACCGGTTTCTTTATACGTGCAAAACTAAATGTTTGGAAAGGAGATTACAAGATTATATATGAATCTTTGCTACCAAATTGTACACAAAGTTAAGATTTTCAATGTCCCTTAAAATGAAATTTGGACACTCATTTAGGGACAGAGGTAGTAGTAAATAGCGTCACAAACTAAAAAGTTTTTTTCTTCTTTTTCACGAAGACTACCAACAAGATATAAGCAGATTATTATTATTATTATTATTATTATTATTATTTATTTTTTATTTTGAGCCAAATCATACTTGTACTTCCAAAACAAGAACAGCAAGCTTTGGACCATTTTAATTATAAGGGGACACAAGCTTTGCATTTGAAGGATTAGATGTATATATTAAAGACGAAAAAGAAAGATAGTCTCGACAATTTCTTTCCAATACTTTTTTAGGGCAAATTGCAGATTGGTGACCTGAGTTTGTTTTATGTTTGCAATCCCCAACTTGAGATTTTACTTATTGCAATTAGGCACTTAAGTTTGTCATTTTATTGCAATGTGGTGAATAAACTAACTTTTCGTTAATTTTTTAACGAACCTAAGCACATGTGCCTCGCACATGACTTTTGAGAAGAACAATCTTGTCAATTCGTGATGGCTGAGCAAGGCACGTGTTTACTGAGGGGGTCAACTTGCAAGTTTTTGAAAATAAAGAGAAGAATCAAAAAAATTACCCATCTCATACACTTATTTGTACATGAATTAAACGAGTACAACATTTTTATGTATACACACCATATTAACCTTAAACATTAAGTTGAGAAAATATATTTAAAATTGAGAAAACAAATTTTTTTAATCTTTTTCAATGAAATATATTTCTAAAAATTAGATATTCAACCTTCAAGATGTTATTAAATTTTCAAATTTAAAACAAAATTAAAAAATCAATATTTAAAAAATAATAAAAAATGAAATTTTAAATTTTGGAAAAACAAGATTGTCCTTTCTCAGCCATCACGAATTGACAAGATTGTCCTTCTCAAAAGTCATGTGCGAAGCACATGTGCTTAGGTTCGTTAAAAAATTAACAAAAAGTTAGTTTATTCACCACATTCCTACGAATTGACAAACTTAGGTGCCTAATTGCAACAATTAAAATCTCGGGTTGGGGATTGCAAACATGAAACAAACTCAGGTCACCAATCTGCAATTTGCGCTATTTTTTAAGTCTTTATTATTTCTAACTTATTTTAATTTTTTGAGTTGAATTAGTAAATACGTCCGTCCCATCCGATTAAGATTTTTGGGTTGACATGTGGATTAAGGAAAAAGTGTTAGTAGAGTATGTGTTGTGACTTGTGAGTATAAAAACTGAAGTACGAGGGAGAAAGTGTGGTAGAGAAAATGAGTGGAAAGTTGTTGTGAGTGTGAATGTGATCTGAGTCCTATTAAGTAAAACACTTCTATTTTTGAGTTGTCCTAATTCGAATGGGACACGAAAAATAAAAACTTGTCCTAATTCAAGTAGGACGGAGGGAGTGTTGAAGCCTCATATATCCCACATCAACTTGGAGAGTAAAATAGATGAACTATATAGATTGACTAACCTCACCCCGTAACAAGGCATTTTAAGGGGATGAAGACCCAATTCTAATATGGTATCAGAGCTGACCCGTTACACGTGCAGGCTCAATGGCCCACAATGTTGCTCCGTCCCACCCGTAACAAGGCCCACATCAGAAATTAACTAGCCAAGCTCAATTGGAATGTAAATTTTTTGTAGAACGCTTTATCTAGGGATCTAGCCATCTAGACACGGTAAAATATGTCCCATTGGAGACGGCAGTCCCTTGCCCTACCTAATCATTTGTGTATACCCCTTAAGTCCACAACTTTGACATGTCCCAAATTTTTATTGTATACATGTTGTCTATTTATAGTACTGACATTTTTATTTTCTTTAGTTTCTCTTTTCTTTTGATATAATTGGAGTAAATGACAATACCTTAAAGTCACTACATGAATGATCCCGTTCCCTATCTTCATTTTATTTTATAAAACACACACTCTCTCTCTCCCAACACAAACCAATAACCTAGAGAGAGAGAGAGAGAGAGAGAGAGAGGCCATGGAAACAACTTTCTACCTCCGTTTCTGTCTCATTCTCTTGATTGTTTTCTTCATCTTTGCATACACAAACTACCCTTCAACCAAACCCAACCCACTTAGCCACAAAATCAAACTTGGTTCAATCTTTGACACCCCTTTCAAGGACCAATTCACACACCCACTTGACCCACTCACCATCCAAGAAATCAGTAGGGTCCGAGCCATCTTGTCAAGTTATGGGCCCTTCTCACTTTCCTTCCCATCAATCCACTCTCTCTCCCTTGATGAACCAAATAAAGATCTTGTCTTGGGTTGGTCAAAGGGGGACCCACTCCCTCCAAGGAGAGCACATGTGATTGGGCCGTTTATCTGGTGAAACACATGTTCTTGTTGTCGACTTGGGCTTGGGCCTTGTTGTGAGCCACATTACTAATCCCGGGTCGGGTTATCCGACATTCACTATGGACGATCTTGTGGCCTCGTTAGAGCTCGTGATGGCGGATCAAAAGTTTAATAACTCGATCAAGGCCCGTGGATTGGAGCTTTCAGACTTGTCTTGCGCTACGCCTGCTTCAGGATGGTTTGGGCCGGAAGAGGAAGGTAGACGGATAGTTAAGATCCAGTGTTTTTCGAAGCAAGGGACTCCCAATTACTTCATGAGGCCCATAGAGGGGTTGGTCTTAACCGTCGACCTCGAAAGTAGAGAAATCATTAAATTCGTGGACAAGGGTCAGGACATACCGATACCGAAAGCAACCAACACTGATTACCGATATTCGGCCCAAGAAAAGCCCATACAAATGGAACCCCTCAACCCAATATCAATTGAGCAACCAAAAGGCCCAAGTTTTCGAGTCGAAGACAACCACATTGTGAAATGGGCCAATTGGGTTTTTCACTTAAAGCCCGATCAACGGGCCGGGATGATAATATCCCGAGCCATGATTCGGGACTCTGAATCCGGTGAGCTAAGAAGTGTGATGTATAAAGGGTTCGCGTCGGAGCTATTCGTGCCGTACATGGACCCGGACGAGTCGTGGTACTTCAAGTCGTATATGGATGCGGGTGAATATGGGCTTGGGGTGACAGCTATGGCACTTGTGCCACTTAATGATTGTCCAAGGTACTCATATTACATGGATGGGCTTATTGTTGGTGCGGATGGAAGGCCCAATATTCAGCCCAATATGATTTGTGTGTTCGAGCGCTATTCGGGAGATATCGGTTGGAGGCACTCAGAAATACCTGCCGGAGGTTTTGATGTACGGTAACATTTATTTATTTTACTCCCTCTGTCCCTAAATGAGTGTCCATCCCAAAATGAGTGTCTTTTTTTAACATAACTTTGTCCCTAAATGTTTTTTTTGGAAAAAAATTTCACCGGTTTCTTTATACGTGCAAAACTAAATGTTTGGAAAAGAGATTACAAGATTATATATGAATATTTGCTACCAAATTGTACAACAAAGTTGAGATTTTCAGTGTCCCTTAAAATGAAATTTGAACACTCATTTAAGGACAGAGGTAGTAATAAGTTAAACTTAATTTATTTATTTTTCGATAAAAAGTTTTTCTTTTTACAGTTTGATGATGCATATTATGGTGCTGTTTTCCTTTATAATTAATTTCAGAATTGAACTTATAGTGGCCGGATTTCAAGTCTGTAAGCCTGATCATTACCCATTTTGTCTAGTAAAATGTGCTATTGTGCCTTTTTGTTTTGACCCATCTCAAACTAACTATAAATAAGAAAATAATTTTAATGTAATTTGTTTTGCTCTCAATGCCAATACTTGTGGTAATTTTATGAATGACAATTTGATCAGTATCCAGTTATACTTATTTGCACGTTTGTTTAAAGTCATTATTCATAAGTGCACTCAATGGAGATATAGTTCCGGAGATATCATTAGCAAGAAACTGATAGGGGTGATGTCGAAGTTAATAGTATACAATAGCTATGAATCATCTTCTTAATACTTCCTATTAGAAATTGGGGTTTGGGTGTAATGATAATCTTGGATATTTGATCGAATCGTGTATTATCCACTTTCCGAATAAAGTATTTCGACCCTTATTGGCAAAGAAGACAAATTGAATACTTAGAGAATTGTTTGGATTTTTCGTAATGTCAAATGAGACCAAAATTTGTTTATAAACAGATGGCTGTTAGCAGTAAGCACCCAACAAGGGGCGCTGCCCCTTGACCCCTGCTTATTTATCGTGGTCGAAGACATATTAACTCAAACGAGTGTGTACTCCACACTTTCCCTTACTCGTATCCGAGCCTAATATGAAATCGCATTAGTCTCTAGTAAATCACAATTACATAAAATAGCTGATGACACTAAAATCACCAACACTTCCTCCGTCCGTTTAAAACGATCTTCACACTTTTTTTAACGTTATTAGGAAGGAACTTTGAGCAATGATTTTAGGTTGATCTAGTTGTCCTAATGAAAATCTAAGACTTGTTATTGATAATATTGTTGATGGTGTGTCTGTCAATATTAAATTTTAGATTTTTATTTGTATAAATGAGTCAACCTAAAATTATTGCTAAAAGGCGAAAAAAATGTGAAGATCATTTTGGGACGGAGGGAGTATATAGGCAAGTATGTGCTAATTGCTTAAAAAGAATAATATTAGCAAGATTTAAGCCAATGGAATATTTTGCTCAACAAAAAATAATCTAACGTCTATATTTAAATAAACTGTTACAATTATTATTTTCTTTCAATATTGCAGACAAGAGAATCAAGGCCAAAGGTGACTCTGGTAGCTCGAATGGCAGCATCAGTTGGTAACTACGATTATATTTTCGATTGGGAATTTCAAACCGATGGTTTAATCCGTATCAAGGTAATTAATTATTCAACTACTTCCATCTATTTTTCATCCCAATAATTTTCTTTCATTTGAAATAAATTAGTTCTATAACAGGTTGGACTATCCGGAATGTTAATGGTGAAAGGAACCCCATACGAAAATATACACCAAATTCCTAACAACGACGACATGACCGGACCACTAGTATCGGAAAATGTCATCGGAGTTGTTCACGATCACTTTATCACGTTCCACCTTGACATGGACGTTGATAGCACGAACAATTCGTTCGTTAAAGTTAATCTAGTTAAGGAAAATACTTTACCTGGACAATCGCCTAGAAAGAGTTACTTGAAGGCTAAGCGACACGTAGCGAAAACTGAGGATGATGCACGGATTCAGCTTAAACTTTATGACCCGTCAGAGTTTCATTTCATTAATCCGTCTAGGCGGTCTAGATTGGGTAATCCAACCGGTTACAAGGTTGTTCCTGATGGTACGGCTGCTAGTTTGCTTGATCTTGATGATCCACCTCAAATAAGAGGCGCTTTCTCTAATAATCAGGTACTCATTCTTGTATATTGATAAAATTACAATGTAATTATTTTCTATATTTGAGTTTTTTCCTTTCATTTCTCTACTTTTTAACACTTTTGATTTCCATAAACTATAGATATGGGTGACCCCTTACAATCAGGATGAACAATGGGCTGGTGGGCTTTTAACATGCCAAAGCAAGGGTGATGACACCCTGGCTGTTTGGTCAGCACGGTAGGGCAACAACTCGAACCGTTTTTTCATGCTAAATATCGCAGTTGACTTATTAAACTATTTAAAATTGTATTTTATTTTATTTTGACATGACTTGTTTAGCTGAATCTTTGATAAATTTAGGCTACCTCCGATAATTATATGCTAATTATTTCTCTTGGAAAAACAGGAATCGTCCGATCGAGAACAAGGACATTGTGTTATGGTATACTTTAGGGTTTCATCACATACCATGCCAAGAGGATTTTCCGGTAATGCCGACCGTGACCTCGAGTTTCGACCTAAAGCCCGTAAATTTCTTTGAAAGCAATCCGATTCTTCGGGCCAAGCCCAACTTTGAGAACGACTTGCCCGTATGTAGAGCTGCAAGTCCATATTGATCGGCCCATCCTCTTTAGGGATATCATACTTCTTCCAATATGAGTACATTATTGATCAAAGATTCAAAACTAAATGTTGCTGAGAAAAAAATAATAATGAAGAGGAATCAAATTTGTTTTCACATCTGCTATAGTTTTCAACCATTACATGCCTATATGATGGATCAAGTCTGCAGCGAGCGGTCCATTTTTTTTTTTTATATATTTTCTCTGTGTTTTAATCAGTGGTTGATATTAATTTAATATTGAGTGGACCCCACAGTTACAAAATTAATCTAAGCCGTTATATGCACTGTCTAATTTCTCCCAGCCCAAATCATTTGTTACTTTAGTCCCTCAAACAGAATTCATTTTCAAATACTTGTTCTTGTTTCTTGATTTATGAAGTGCGATTTGGTGAATGGAAGTTCTTTCAGCAGCATTTTGTATCTGTTTTCATATTACATTGTACTGCTTCCGTCCAAATATGAATTAAAATAAATGACCGGATTTGCTCTTGATCATTTTGAAACGGAGAGAGTAATATGAAAGTTTATACCAATGCCTTTCTTGTCTCTCTAGTCTTATTTGGCTGCTAACAAAATACTACTACAAAATATGTAAATCTTTTACATTACATGCACAAAAAGAGAACGTTTTCGTCTATTTATACAATTCCGGGTTGGATAATCTTGGTGTAGGTATCGCAAGAAGAGGCACCTTCTTGCTTAAAACAATCCCAAACTTCTCAGTCAGGTCAACTTTCTCATCCCCGACCAACTTCCAGTCAAACGAATGCAAAAGCGAGGCAAGCGAAAACAATACCACCCTCTCCGCCATAGCTATCCCTGCACAAATTCTCCTACCCGATCCAAACGGAATATACCCAAAATCTTTCCCGCTATAATCCCCTTTAGTACCATCCAAAAACCTCTCCGGCTTAAACTCTAAAGGGTCTTCCCAAATTGATGAGTCTCTATGTATAGCCCAAACATTAATGAATATCGCAGTTCCTTTAGGAATTTTGTACCCTGCGATTATTGAATTTTCGCTCGGGCAATGTGGGACCATTAATGGAAGAACTGGATGCAAGCGAAGAACTTCTTTCATTATCGCTGTTAAGTAAGGGAGCTTGTAAATGTGTGTCTCTTCGACCATTTTGTCCGTCCCTATTACCATTTCCAATTCTTGTTGGGCTTTCTTCATGATCTCGGGTTTGTTCATTAGCTCAGCCATTGCAAATTCAACTGTGTTTGATGTTGTGTCCGTGCCTCCGACAACCATGTCCTGTCATAGAAGTTTGTACAAGATTTATGGCTAATCAGTTCAATTTCAGATAAATTATGTATCACTTTGTGTACCATATTCTGTACTACCAGTATACTCAAATTAGTCCGTGTCAAAAACTTTGATATATATATGGATGTAAAGCCAAAATAATGTGAGTGTAAAAATTTATACCAGGAGCAAGGCTTTGACATGCATCATGGTTAGAGGCACTTTGGCCTCTGATTCATTTGTAAGCTGCAACATGACTTGCAAGAAGTCTTTAGTCTCTTTTCCACCATACTCACCAATCTTCCCACTTAAACCATCCATTTTTATCCGTTGATCGATAATTTTATCGAATATACGCCCAAATTTTTCGACCATCTCCTTGTTTTTCCTTTGAATGCCTTGTAAATCGAATCGAGTCAAGAAAGGGAAAAAATCTGATATATTAGGCTTACCTAATGTTGAGGTCAACTCGGCCACAACTTGTCGAAACTCTGCCCCTATAGCATCCCTCTCTTTTCCTTGAACTGTGCCACCCCATAACATGCTTGTGACTACATTTAGCACGGTCAAGAACATTTGCTCGCCCACGTTGACTTGGGTCCCGGCTTGGTCAAAGAAGTAACCAATAGTATTGTGCATCTCACGTTTGCGAAAACTGTATACAGCGTCAAGGGTTGCAGTGCTGAGCATGTCCCTCACGCATACCTTTCGAAGCATTCGCCACTTTGGCCCATATGGGGTCCACACAATGTCGTTTGCACGGTATTCAGATGCTCTGCTGGCGATTGGGGATCGCGGTTAGCGAAGATTGTGTCGTGGTCTTTAAGCACCTGACGGGCCACGTCAGGTGAGGTGACCACGACACTGGTCTTCATCCCAAGCCTGAGCGTTAGGATCTGACCATAGGTCCGAGCCAGGCTTGCAAAGTAGGTGTGTAATTCAGGGTCGAGAAATGGGAGGTTCCCTAAAAAGGGAAGACCTCGAGGACCCGGCGGAAGAGTTGACTTTTTGGTGAATATATACACATACCACGATACCGTTAGCGCAATAATTGTGAGACCGGCAACTATGCCGCCGTCGGCATTGGTGGTTTGACACCACCTTGACCAAGAATCCATTTGGAAATGGTACAAGATCAAAATATGTTGGAAGCAAAGCAATGGCTATATGTTTCTGTTTGCCTTGGTTTATGACTTTATTGCGCCAAGAAAGGGATCTGTGGGCATATAGATGCCTAATGATTCCATTTTGTCTCAGTTAGACCATAGTATAAAACTATGTTTTTCGTACTAAGATGTTATCATCATTAATATTCCCAGATCGACCTACTCTTTTATATTAAATATTCATTTTTTTATTATTAATTAAATTAATGAAGAAGAAAGTAACTTGATGAAATATCATTATCATAAGCCGGCAGGTTTTATAAAAGTCTAATATTCGTGCTACATACATCTGTTTTTGGAGAATGTAATGAAGTTGCTATGTAGGTATTTTTTTGTAGTACATATGCATATATTCTTAATAATTTTACTATATACATTATTAATACTAAAGTAAAATTAAAATATTTTAACGCAGCGAAATACAACATTTCAAGATAATGCGGTAGAAATCCTTGTAAATGATAGCAATAATATGTGCACCTGGTCAACCCCAAATTTCCTTTTTTTTTACTAAGTGCACTCCCAAAAAAAATGAAGGTGTTAAAATAAGTTGAAGGTGTGTGAACTTAGTAAGTTAGTAAGTGAAAAACACACCCTTTCACTTACACTTTAACTCACGCAGCAAAGAAGCCGCACCACGCCACCACACTGCACGCTGAGAAGAAGAGTGTGAGAAAAGAAAATTGGGGCTTTGATTGGAGACTCGGGAGCGGCCCATCGATTCTATCTCAATCCTATACCTCCTTGTAAGTTCTCAAGTCTCATTCTTTCTCTAAATTGAAATAAATAGAAATTTAAGGTTTGAAATAATCCTGGGACTTTGATTTTGTTCTTCTAATTTCATGGGTGATTGCAATATACTCCCTCCGTCCCACCCCACTTGAGACTTATTTCCATTTTAGTCCGTCCCACTTCACTTGAGACTCCTCAAAATGGTAATTTTTTTTATAATTTTATATTCAATCTACTCCACCCACTCATTCTCTCTCTTCATTTTCCACCACACAATTCATTCAACCAACCTACTATTAACCCCACTCATTCTCTTTCTTCATTTTCCACTACACGTTTTTCTTATTTTATTTTTTTACCTTAGTTATTGTATCCACCTCTTAGGTCTCAAGTGAGGTGGGACGGAAGGAGTATGTGTTAATTTAATATTTGATTATAAATGTATATATATGTTTGAATGGTTTCGTGCGTTGTGTTTAGTGTCTCTAGTTCCGAAACTTCACTCTTGTTACGCCCTTTGTTGCACGATCGAGCTTCCGTTATTGCTTGAGCTTGCCGTTGCTACCGAGTCTGAAAATCCTACTCCTCGTGCTACATCACATTTTGATCATCATAAACAGAGAATTTCATGTAGCTTTACTAAAAAAAAAAAAAGTCTATTCTTGGACAATTTATTTCAGTTTGGGACATAAGACTACTGTTTGTAGTATGACAAAAATAAATAAAATTGGGTCTTCAGGCCGGTCCGAGGCCTCTTTTTCGGAAAGTGGGCTGCTTAGACCGAATGGGCTTTTCGGCCCAGGGCCATGTGGACATGTCCAGTAGAACTTAATAAAAAAAAAGGGGTCAAAGTGGCATTAACTTTAAGCAGGAAAGGATTTTGGCCCCCTCCTCTCTGCTATCTTCCCTTTGCCGTTCTTCTCTTCCGCCACCTCCCGCCGGTATATCTCTCTCTCTCACTGTATATATCTCTTGTTATTCTACTTCTGCTGTCACTCACACACATGAATTCATTTTAAGAAACCTAAAACAAAAAAATTTACAAATCTTGCATATAAGAGTTTTTGGGAATTTGAGAACAAAAAAACCCTAGTGCGTAGAGTGGAGGAAAGAGTATTGGATTTGTGGAGGTCATGGTTTTAGGTTACTAACAAATCTTATTTCATGTTAGTCTTTGTAACTAGTTGAAGTTTGCAGCTAGAAATCATAGTAAGAAGAGTTTTATGAGTTTTTTTTTCCGTTCCTCTAAAGTGGTTTGTTGAATTTGGCTGGTGTTTAATTTGATTTATAAATGACGGAGGTTGGAGTGACAATGAGGATCACCATTGTTGTTGTGAGTTTGGGAATTTGCGATTAACAGTTATTCAGACATTGTCTCTTGAACGGTAGCATTTTATTTTCGATTAAGATTTTTTTTTTGGAAATTAATCATTGTTAAGGTTACGAAACAATTGAGATTAAATGATATTGGTAAATAAATAACAAAGGAATGATAGTAAAGGATGTAAAATTTTCTAGGTTTTAAGTGTGTTAGAATTTGTGGTTTGCTGCGGAGTGAGAGAGGACAGTAGAATTTGAATACATGTTCTTGATTTTGGTTGTGGGTACTACAAGATTGGCACAATTAACTTTCGAGATTTCTAGAATTTTTCACATGAATTAACATATTGATCTGTTAACTTGTAAAACCATTTGGAATCTCTTTTGCTATGGAAAGTAGTAGGAATGTGGAGACCATAGGAAGAACTATGAAAGCACATGGCAGGAAAAGTAGGACGAGTTGCTACTGCAATGTGCAATCGAAAAATGGCGGTTCAAGGATACTCTCAGCACCTAATGGATTTTCTTGGAGTTCTTAAATTTGTGCTTTTGTGTGTGTTGTTGGGGAGGGGGGGGGGGGGGGGGTTTGGATATATGGGTGACTTGTTGGGTTGATTTACGTGGTATTTTTGAAATTTAGTATTTTGATTTGTGGGGGGGGGGGGGGATTTTCTTTTATTTGGTTCTCTGGAAACCATGGTTTTTCTGTTAGGACTTCTTTTGGATTCATAGGTTGGAATCACCTTATGAAAATGATTTAATTAGTTTCCTATTCTACATGGAGGAAAGGGAGGGAGGTACAAAAAGTATCAATTTGCTATCAGGATTCAGAGCTTAATTATTAGTCATGATGGACAGGTAAGATGATGTTGGTCATAGAATAAAATTAGGTTAGGTTAAACTAGAGAAGTGCATCTCAAGTATTATGTGATAGGCTAGTACTTTTCAGTTGACAAGAATTTTTTACGAACAATGATTAGACTTGCAAGACTTTGTCGAATGAAATGTTGGACCAAGATAGAACACGTTAACAAAACAAATGCAGCCCAAAATGAGAATCCTAAATTGAATTGTGGTAGAACAAGGAATCATAAAATTTTAAGTGAATGTGTTTGTGAGAGGATCAATAACAACAATAATAAAGCCTTAGTTCCACAATGATTGGGGTCCGCTAACACGAATCGTCCAAAATGATTTGGGGTAGTGAGAGAGTCACACTCAATAATCATGTTTGGGAATTGCTAGTGTTGGTTTGGACACATAAAACAAACTATTAAACCCACCTACTAGGAATTTAACAGTCAAGACGGGTCAGGTGAAGATCAAAGCTGACATGGACTGATAAGTCAATAAATTAGTGTGATTTGTATGACGGTCTTGCATTGGACCAATTAGAATAGAGAAGAGGATTAATGCAACTGACTTTCAGGTGGTGTAACTAGTATGCCGGTCTTTCATTGGACCAATTAGAATAGCTAAAAGGATTTATGTAGCTGACTTCCAGGTGATAGAGAAATATTGAGTTTAGTTGTGTTGGATTCTCTGTGCATTCGCAAAAGCAAGATGTGGTTAAGTTTGTAAACAGCCTTAAGTTGGGTGGTTCGCTGGCTTACTGACTTCTAAATTCTAGCCTATCAAGTGGTTAGACAATAATATTGAAATGTTTCTCATAGGGACTACATTTGAGTCAACTTTGATTGGATATTCCCTCTTTTTTGCGGTATGCCTGTAAAACTAAATATAGCCACTATTTGTATATGTATCTGAAGTTTATCAAGTACCCAAATGCATTTCAAAATTCGACAGTTGACCCATCAACTTGTAATAGTTCCTTGGTCTTCATTCCTTTTGATTTATCTTCGATTTAAAATTTTCTCCGCACATTTTTTTATTTTTTAAATTATTATGAATAACCAAATTCCTTTTCATCTCAACTGCATATTTGCTTCGGCTACACTTTTTGGTAGATGTAGTACTCTTCGATATTCTAATTGCTTCAGCTTTCTTGTAATCTTTCTTATGAATGTAAAAAAAGAACTCTTTTCCAACAGGTTTCAATATTGTCTAGAAAGTTGAGCTCAAAGCAGGTTTGGAAGTACTATCAAACAAGATTTTGTATCTTGGGATCAAAAAAACAAACACAAGTGTTTGTAGTAAATAGAAAAAGAAGAAATTTTGATGGATATTGGTGCTTGTGATTCTGCTTTACGATTTCCTGACATGCCGACCCCCTTAATTTTGGTGCAGAGTGGCCGCCTTGTGTTTTGAAGGTAGCTGATGGGGCATCGGTCTCCTAGTGAGAGGAGTCCTTATCGAAGAGAAAAGTCTCCTCCTCGGCACAAGAGTTCACGTGCCACAAGATCACCAGCCAGAGATAAACCTTCCAATCGAACCAGGTCCCCAAGGCGTGCAAAATCACCTGTAACTCGTTCCCCAGTGAGAGATAAACCTTCAAGTCAACCCAGATCCCCTAAACGCGCAAAGTCAAATGTATCTCCTTCCCCAGTGAGAGATAAATCCTCAAGTCGACCAAGGTCTCCAAAACGTGCAAAGTCACCTGTATCAGATTCCCCAGTAAGAGATACACGCTCAAACAGGACCAGATCCCCCAAGTATAAACGGTCTAGATCTCCCGATCGCTTACAAGTGAAAGAGAAACCTTCAAGTCGCTCTAGATCAGTAGTAAGTCCAAAAAGGTCCCCAGAATCTCGTTCACCTTCACCCCGGACTAAGAGGCTAAGGAGAGCTCAAGCTGAAAGTGAGACGGGGAAAGTAAGTGGCAGGGAGCATGAGAGGGGAGGTGACAGGCATTCACGTAAAGAAATGGATATTGATAGGGAAGTGCCAGATGAGAGAAGAGAGAGAAAGTCGGGAAGGGATTTAGTTGGCAATGGGTCTTCAAAGTCCAGGCATGCACAGTCAACTTCACCATCAGACCGTCACAGGAGTAGACATAGATCTCAATCACCTGCTGCTCATACCCGACAACGCGACGAGGTGTCTGGTGATATCCCCTCCTTTAACTACCCCTGCAGCCCAATAATCATTTTTCGCTTCCTTTCCTCAAGTAGAATACTGATAAATCACGTGCATAAATCTTTTCGCTTTCAATTTTTTTTTTTGTTACTTCTGCTTATTCCACTATAAATTCTAAACCTGGAAATTGTTTGCTATGCCAATACCATTTCCATATTTCATTTCATATACTGTTATGTTCAGGCATGTCATCAGTGAGATTTTAACAAGCCCATACCTTATTCATTAGTTTATGAGTATATCTGGACGAACACTCTTTGCGCTTCACTTTAACTATAACTCTATAAGAATATAATGTTAATATCTTTGTTTGTACGTAAATTTAGTCATCTATGACTTTAAGTCAATCCATTGTGTTTTTGTCAGCACTTTCTTTCTTTTTCTTTTTTCCACAGTCGAGTTAGTCTTGCGTATGTCTTAGTCTTTATCTGTTATAACCTGAGTCCAATATTCATAGGCTAGTGCTAAATTACATACAAAGTATCATTGTTTCTCCGTGCATAAATGTTTAGACAGAGTGAGTGACCTTTAGTTATGATTTGTTTTGCAGATGAATAATTCTCGAGAGGACGATCGCCGGTGAGTAGACACTTCATCTCTTTATGCTTATACTTACTAGTTCCCATTGATCAATTTGGTAGCCTGTTTGTGTGTGCAAGAATAACTGATATATACCAGGTTTCATTTGTTCCAAAAATCTGGTTCTGTCAAAGATGTTTTACATGAGACGTAGACACCACTTATAAGATCAGAAGTTAATTTTGAATTTTGAGATTTGAGTTTGTAAACGTAAATCATGACAAAAAGAATGTTCAAATGATACCCTTTGATCCGGGACCAGATCTTTTGTCCCAATTGAGTGTTTTGATTTGGCTTCGATTGTATTCGTGTTCTGGGACGAATTTGTTTATCCTGATTTATCTATATACCAAGTAAGTCTTTGGACATCTTACTGCTCCTAGTTGACAATGAACTTGAGTGTGCTCTTGGGGTGATATATAATTTATCAAATGGTTTTCAATGGTTTGGTTGGGATCCTATCTGAAACTAGAACCAATATTTTCTTGAAATATTTTTGGATTCCAGTATCATACTAATCAATCTTGAAGATTTTTTTTTTGTCCCAGTAAGACATCTGATCAACAAATTTGGAATCTTTGAATTTGTTTCCTATACCAATCAAAGCACCCCGGTTGTACGTGATTTACAAAATTTCCAATTGTGTTAGGTTAACATAATGATTTCATTTCAAAGACCTTCATATTTTTTTTTCTACATTCTCTTTAATGGTGATGTCCGAGCACCATAGAAAGCTGTTTCGTCATTTGTAGATCACGTGTACGCTTCTTTAATTTTTGTAGGCTAATAGTTACATAGATGGTTATATATTCTGAAGAGACGTTATTACATACTTGAGCAGGAACGATGATGATGATGCAGTAGCTCAGATGAAGGCAGCTGAAGAGGCCCTGGAGACAAAGGAAAAGGTACTATTAGCTTGTTTGCTGAATTCTCTAAGATATACATCATTATATTACCTTTTGATTGTGTCATTTGATTAACTCCTTTAGGAAGTCTTAATTTAATACTCCATCTGTCCCGAAATGATCTTCTCATTTGTCATTTTTCATTGTCCCAAAAAGTTCTTCTCATTTCAATAATTTAAGCTTAAATGTGCATAAACACAACATGGCTAGTAAAGCAAGTGTTCATATCCTCAAAAAGTTTGAATAGTCAAATGTGAAGATCATTCTAGGACGGAGGGAGTATTTATATTTAAGGCCTGTATATAAGAAGCATGTACGGGGTTATGAACTCACTTTTTCATTTTCATCCTCTTTCTTTTGTTAGTATTGATCAAAGTGGATAGATTGTTGTGCCTAATGTCTGATTTAACAAACTTTCTGTGGCTTGCAGCAAAAGCCTTCGTTTGAGCTGTCAGGAAAACTTGCTGCAGAGACCAATCGAGTCAGAGGTGATCTGTTTTCTCCCACCTTTAATTCAGGATTGAACTGGTCAAATGTTAGCATATTTAAAATTGTTACTCCCTCCGTCCCAAAATGAATGTCCGAATTTGCTCTTGAAGAGCAAATTCGGACATTCATTTTGGGACGGAGGGAGTATTATTCTTGGCAATATGTGGGGTGGAATATATTTGAGGGTTTTCGGTACTGTTCCCCAAATGGGAAGATCACTTTGGGACGGAGGGAGTATTACTAATTAGCTTGTCCTTCTCTGACTTGTGTTACTCTATGTCAGGTGTGACACTGCTGTTTAATGAGGCGCCAGATGCTCGGAAGCCTGACATAAGATGGCGATTATATGTCTTCAAAGGGGGAGAAGCTCTTAATGGTACGTATGTAGAGGAATATACAGTTTCATATCCCATATGCTGCCTATTTTTCATCTCTATTCATACTACAGTTTTCCATGTCTTATTGCGTACTAGATATGTTTTTGTCTACAACCTTCCTAAGTCAAAGATTTTTATGGGCTTTTGGAGTTGGGTCTTTCTCTGAAGTCCGTGTATTTTCACTCGAACTTTGATTTTATGGCAACCTTTATTTCCCAATGTTTCTTTTAAAAGTTAGATCGCGGTCCGATTTTGAGTATTTCGTCAAGATTTCTTGATATTTAAGGTCTTAAATTATGTCATTAATTAACAAACATGCTTTCTAATAGTACTCCTGACAAACAGAACCCCTGTACGTACATCGACAAAGCCACTACCTTTTTGGCAGAGAAAGAAGGGTAGCTGACATCCCTACGGACCATCCATCTTGCAGCAAACAACATGCAGTCCTTCAATACCGGTATGATAATCATGTTAACTCTTCTTTTGTAACTCATGTGGATAGAATTTTATTTTGTTTTAAAGTTCTTTTTCTTTTCACTACTTATTCTTTATTTATTTATTGAAATCAGGCAAGTGGAGACGGAGCAACCTGATGGTACTTTAGTGAAGCAAGTCAAGTAAGCACGATACTCTGATCTTGTTTATGTCGCCTCCGTAAATTTTGGATTCTCTTGAATCTGGAATTTTGCTCATTTTCTGGTTTGCTCACAATTGTAGGCCTTACGTAATGGATCTTGGGAGCACGAACGGGACTTTCATCAACGTAAGATATATAAGCAATTTTGGTTCTGCTTTGTTTAATTGCATATGCCCTATCGCACACAAGATGGAGTTTGTTTATTTTGTTTGTCGCTTTCTACTGGGATACAGTTTAATTTTTGCTTTCACACTTGCAGGAGAATCGCATTGAACCTCAACGCTATTATGAACTTTTTGAGAAAGACACTCTTAAGTTTGGTAACAGCAGGTTGGTCTTTACTGAATATCAGGCACGCACTTTAGAGATGGATTGAACTTGTTATAACTTGTCACCATTTGATCTCTGTTTCTCTTTTTCTTTGGATATAGTGATAGTTCTTACTCTCTCTCTCTTTTTTTTTTTCAAAAGAAACTTTAAAAAATAAATAAATTCAAAACTGATTATGGACGTGAAGTTTCTTGAAAAAGGAAATGATGTTGGAGGTACGCGGCAATGTTCACAAAAGAAAATTTTATTTTCATGCATCTTTCATATAGAGCAATTATAGGTCCAAGTTCAAAAATACTCGAGGATGTTAAAAATTATCTGATCATCATTCTATGAGATTGTTTTTTAATCCATTTTTTAGTAAAAATCATTCTGTGAGATTTGGACATCAATCAAGGATGTACAATTAAAGTTTTTTTTTTTTTTTTTTTTTTGGGGGGGGGGGGGGGAATTCATTAGTTGAATCTTTAGTACAAGTATTATTCTTTCATGCATAATTGAACATGAAACTTTTAGATCATTTATTGTTGGTGATACTTGCAAGATGATCACTTCTGTACTGGATTGAAATGGAGAATGCGATTATAATACTCCCTCCATCTCAAAATGATCTTCACATTTTTTTCGACGTTACTACGAAGAAATTTTGAGCAATGATTGTAGGTTGATTTAATTATCCTAATAAAAATCTAAAACTTGTTATTGACACACTATCAACAATACTATCAATAACAAGTTTTAGATTTTCATTAGGATAATCAAATCAATCTAAAATCATAGCTCAAAGTTCATTCGTAGTAACGTCGAAAAAAGCTTGAAGATCATTTTGGGACGGATGGAGTATGTGAAGAGATATGTATTCAGTTTTCTTAAAAAGGTTTCACGATCTGTTTAGATGTCCCATTTTCAGATCAGTTTATATTTTTTACTTTACAGAGGAGAAAGATGACAAATAGATGTACATTATGTTAAATGTTGCATGTTTATAGTTCGAGGAATCTGTAAAATTTTCTTATTCTGACCTTTTCCTTTATATTATTTGCAGCCGGGAATACGTACTCCTGCACGAGAATTCAGCCTGATGATCTCCATGCTGTAGCTGGTAATCGAGACTCTTAATTTCTACAGAAGCACTTTCAGTTTCAGATATACTCAGTTGGGGATTAAACTTGTTTTTATGTCACATTTTGCAGTTTCTTGAAATTTTAATCATTTTCTGCAAAGTAAGCTGGCGCCTGATGGAAATGTTTTGTATGTTTTTTAAACAACGTTATTTGTGTACACCCTTGGCTTCCATGATATGGACAGTACTGAAAATTTATTGCCCTATTATCCGTCGAATAATACTAGGGGCACAAAAAATCACAGAAACTTGCTCACAAAATCATATGTGTAATGATGTTATTGGTGTTTTTAACTAGAGTGTGGCGGGTCCATTGTCGATGCAACCAATAAAATATCGCCATCTCATTTTGTGAGCAAGATTTTGTGACTTTATTTTGTGCCCCTAGCATTGCTCTTATCTGTCGTAAGGATTTTTATAAGGGTTAATTTCATTACGCACCTTGAAGTTTGAACAAGTCTCAACTGCCAAGTTTGTTTTTGTCAACTTCATTTAATGAAATACTCCCTTTGTCTCGTCTCGAAATGATCTTTCTCATTTGTCATTTTTCGTTGTCCCGAAAGAGTTCTTCTCATTTCTTCAATCTGGGCTTAAATGTACATTAACACAACATGTCTAGTGAAGAATATCCTTAAAAAGTTTGAATAATCAAACATAAAGATCATTTTGGGACGGAGGGACTAACAATATTACCCTAGATATTTGAATGACAAATTCAGGAGTATTTGGAAGGAGATTAAGGGGTAAATTTGTGGTTTTATTTATATAAAGTTGACAAAAGTAGTTAATTGATAAAAATAAACTTCATGGAGAGTGAGACTTGTCCAACTAACAGTTTTGTCAATGAAATTAACCCAATATTTTATAGGCTTTTGTACCATATGAATATATGATAACCTAAACTATTCAACTTTCTCAATAATTTATGACCTAATTGACCACGCGGAAAAGTTCCTAATACTCCCACTGTCCCAGAAGATAGTCCACTTTGGATTTTTGAAGGTCAACACATGTGAACTTTGACCAAAGATTACTATCAATCTAATCATCCCAATGAAATTTTAAAATTTGTCATTGATAAATCAATTGATGATTAATCAATAACAAGTTTTAGAATTTCACAAGGATGGTCAGATTGACATTTATATTTAGTCAAAGTTCACTTGTATTGACCATCAAAAGTCAAAAGTGGACCATCTTTCTGGGACGGAGGAGGGAGTAAACCACAATTTGTCATATCCATTACATAAATTAAGTTAAAGATTATTTGCGGACAGGAGTAATGAGGATTTGGTTTCTTTTTACTCTCTTCTTCTATAAATATAGTTTTACTTAGACTTTCGCAATCGATTTTAACTAAACATTGACCATTATTTTATAATTTTTTTTATTATTCTTGTACAATTTAAAAATTGTTATTGATATATCATTAAGAATAGTATTAATAATATTTTTTTTTTGAAGGAATTAATAATAAATTTTAGAATTACTAATAACTAAATTTTCATAAGATCGGCTCAAAGTTGACCTTTCAAATTGAAACTATATTTCTCGGGACAAGAGTATTTTATTTAATAATCTTCGCTCGAATCTTTAATTAGTTAAGAAGTCGAGGTATGAGTTGTAAACTTGTACTTGTAGTAGGTGAATAAAAGACATGCCTGCACTTTTTGTAGTTGAGAGCAATTACTACTCAAGTATTAAAAAATGACAAAGTCTTATATGCGGCTGCCGCACCAGAGTTCTGTTCCGCTGCTTCTCGCGTCCTCTTGCATCGCTACAGGTGACCGCCGGATCCAGCCCTCCCATTTACCCAGATTGCGACACGTGTCAATAATAATTAAAAAAACTCCAATAACTTTAAAATGCTATATCTTGATATTTATAATTCAGATTTTTTTTTTTAAAAAAATACCGTTGTGTTCGTCTCGACGAGACGAATAAAACTAGATATGGTTTGATTTTTTTTTTTTAAAAATATTTTTTCACACAAAAAGTTTGAGCTGCTTGTCAGCTGAGATGTAACACTCTATTCTGATAAAAGTAATAGTTTCATCTTCAAAAAGTAACACTTTTTACAGTCAAATGTAACATCAATTTTATAAGAAAATTTAAATTGCTTGATAGTTTTTGTGGTTAAAAAAGGTAACATTTGAAGTGTAACAAAGTGAATATATGATTATAATTTTTTTATATAGATGAATGTAACATTTTTATTTAGTAAATGTTACTTTTCTTCTTTAAAAAAAAGAGTAAAAATTCATATAATCGGGTTTGCATTTCAATTGTTACTTTCTCAGTAAAAAATTGTTACATTTTCAGATATAATGTTACATTTAAGAATATAAACCGTTACAATTGAGGAAAAAAATATTACATTCATTTTTTATAAAATGTAACATTAGTTTAGTTTGTTAATCTTATGTTAATTTTGAAAATAAAATAAAATGTTACATTTGAAAAAAAGAGTGTTATATTCTTTTATAAAAAGTGTGACATTAGTTTAGTTGTCAATCTTTATGTTATTTTAATCTATTGCAGCAAAATTGTTGTACATTTTTTTAAAAAAGTGTTACATTTGAAAAAAAAAAGTGTTACATTCTTTTATAAAAAGTGTGACATTGGTTTAGTTGTCAATCTTTATGTTATCTTTAATATATTGCAGCAAAATTGTGGTACATTTTAAAAAAAAAAGTGTTACATTTGAAAAAAAATGTGTTACATTTCGTTATAATAAGTGTTACTTTTGGGGAGGAAAAAAGTTTGGGGTGGCAAAAAAAAGAAAAAAAAAGAAGAAGAAGAAGACTCGGCTCTGTGCGCCGTCGCACGCCATGCGGCGGCAGCACAGGAGTCTCCCTCTTAAAAAATAGGTTTACCGTTTTTATTTCTTTTTTCGTTGCTACAATATTCTCGGTTGCTGATTAAATAACTCTGAAGGATATTTATTTTTGTCTCTTTACCCATCAATTTCCAAATGAAATATAAACTTTTAGAAATGTTGATTTTATTCAATATTAGTAAGAGTAGGTTTTGAGAGAAACTAGAAAGTTTGTTTTTTTACTTGTAAGCAATTGACTAACATTTAGAAATAATTTGAAAAACGTGACTTTTTATAATTTAATGAGATACTGGCCAAAATCTTGTGTATTAGTAACAAAAACTAAGGTTCTACTTCTAATTTGATACTCACATATTCTCAAAAAGATTGTTTCACTTGTTAGTTTAGGATTCGGAAATTGTAACCGCTTCAACCTTGTATAATAGGGATTTCGAACCGCTACACAATGGTGGAGATTGGAACCATCTCATTTTAGCTCCACCCGACGGTTGAGTAGTATCAGAACTCGGTGAGACTCACAAAAATTTGAAATCATCTTAACCGCACACCCAAACCGCTCGCCTATGTGGTCTTGATCGGAGTCGTTGGGTGGAGAGGTGTAGCAAACTTGAGTGGAGCAGTTCCGGGTCCGTATGACAGCGCTTTTTCAACGACTTGTAGCTAAGCTACAATTAAAATTTGACATGCTCGCTTTATTTTTGTTTTTTTGGATAAGATGTTTTTGAATTCGGTAGAACTCATAATTTATCAAATCGATCTTAACTGCACAAAGAGAAGGATGACGGTATGCCCACAACAGCAGTCCCCGACCGTTACTTTGATAGTCAGCTTAATTGACTTTTAGAAAATAATTTAGAACATAATAATTATTCTTACATTTTTTTATTAGGGGCGCCAAATTACAACTATTTATATTTTCTTTTTGAGTGAGTCTTGTGAGAAAAAAAAAACGCGTTTTTCCTTAAGCAAAGGAAAAACGCGTTTTTCCTTAAGCAAAAGGAAAAACGTGTTTTTCAAAGACGCTGGCCATTACACTTTGAAACAAGGGGTGACATTTTCGTAAATACTGACAACCATAGTAAATGCCCAGTGTTAGAATTAAAAAAAGTCAGTGATTTCAAACTGTCATTTATAAACATGAAACTGTCACTTTTCTTAAGTGCCAGTGGTAATGTTAAAAATTACCTGTAAGTACACTGACACTTTTTTACATTGATACTGGCACTTATTAAAAGTGCCAGTGGTAGTGTTAATAATTGCCAGCCATTACACTGGCACTTTTTAACATTGATACTGACACTTATTAAAAAGTGCCAGTGGTAGTGTCAAAAAGTGCCAGTGTACATATGCTGATACTTTTTTACACTACTACTGGCACTTACGATCAGCGCTAAACAACTTCCCGTTAATTACAAAAATGTCACCGCGCCAAACTTAAAAACACGTTTTACGCACCCTTAACGTATAATACGTTTTTTCCCCGATTTCTCTTTCTTTTTTGGAATTTCACTCGAGGATTAATTTTTTATTAATGCTGGTTAAAGTTCAATCATTTTAATAACTAAAAATTAAAGCGAAACTGTCTTCTTTCGATTAAAGAACTACTTACCAAACTCAATTTGCTCGATTAAAGCACAGCTAGGAGGAAATTATGCTCTTCCATTACTTCTCAACCAAAACCATAAAGAACCCTAAAATGAGTATTTTTTTTTTTTAAATTGGGTTTTTTATTTCATTAATGATAGATAAATTGCCCTTAGGCTACATCAAATGGCCATGACGGCTACAATTAGACCTATAAATAGGCTAATACAAATCTCCCTAACGGGATTCGAACTCGAGAGCCCTAAAATGAGTAAAAGTGTTTTATTCATATATTTCTTACAACTTAGAAAATCAAAGTTTCATTTCATTTCATTCTTCTGTAAATACATAATCGAATACTGAAACATGCAATTCAAGTTTTTTTTTTTTTTTTTTTCCTTTTCCTGAAATGGAAGTTAATCAAGCTCACTCATACAAAGCCGGGCTGGATAATCTAGGCGTCGGGATAGCCCGAAGAGGCACCTTCTTCTTCAACACAATCCCAAACTTCTCCTCCACGTCGATCTTCTCCCCTTCCGGAAGCTTCCAATCAAACGAATGAAGAACCGAAGCAAGCGAGTGCATAAACATCCTCTCCCCCATTGCCGTCCCAGCGCAAATCCTCCTCCCGGACCCAAAAGGAAAATAATTAAAATCATTCCCACTAAAATCCCATTTCCCTTCCAAAAACCTCTCCGGTTTAAACTCCAACGGGTCAACCCAAATGGTCGGGTCCCTATGGATCGCCCACGCGTTCATGAAAACCCGAGAGCCTTTGGGTACCGTGTACCCGCCAACTGTGCAAGTCTCGCTCGGGGAATGTGGGACCAATAATGGGAGGGCGGGGTGTAAACGAAGAACTTCTTTCATTACAGCGTATAAGTAGGGTAGTTTAGTAATGTGGGATTCTTCTACTATGTTGTCTTTGCCTACTACTTCTGATAACTCTTGTTGTACTTTTTCCATTGTTTCGGGTCTGTTCATCAGCTCCGCCATGGCAAATTCCATCGAGTTTGAGGTTGTGTCGGTCCCACCCACCACCATGTCCTGCGCGGTCGAGTCACATTACATTAATACTAGGTTCACAAAAAAAGCTCACAAAATGCATTTATATTTGTTTGATTAATGGTGTACATAAACTAAAAAAATTTGGACAATATTTTAGCATATTGTACAGTACAACACCTTACTACATACTCCCTCCGTCCCAAAATGATCTTATTTGCCATTTCCCATTATCCCAAAAAGTTCTTCACATTTCTACGATTTAGGCTTAAAAGTGTATAAACTAAACTTGGCTAGTGAACCAATTGTTCGTATCTTTAAAAAGTTTGAATAGTCAAACGTGAAAGATCAGGACGGTAGTACAATGTTGCACACTTGCTTGATGCACATTCAATGCATCAGTTTCCATATCAAATTGTGGGACCTACAATCAATTACCAATGTGTGCCAAGACGAAAACAAGGAAAACTATTTTGGAGTCTTGTTTAGGCTGGAAATATTCAGGTCATTATCAGGCCCCATCCATTATATCATGGACCGTACACCTATAGAGGCAATATCATATTTCGGACGACACAACAGTTAAAAGATTCAATAAAATTTAATCTGAGACAAATTTATTTAAAAGGAAAGTAAGAACATTAATCTGAGACGGAGGGAGTATATTGGGTATGTAGCAATAAATATCAAACGCCCAAAATAAAAATAAGTAGCGATAAGTATGAGAGCGAGAGAGTAATGCTTTTGGGGGGAAATTATGTGCACCTAGGAAAATCAAGATAAGAAGTAATGAAAATAATCATGGTCAAGAAAACATACCATTAACAAGGCTTTGAGATGAGTCATAGTGAAAGCCACTTTGCCATCTCCATCACCATCTTTGAGCTTCAACAAAAACTGCAAAAAATCCTTACTCTCATCACCATCCATTCCCATCCGTTGATTTATCATCGTCTCAAAAATCCCATCAAACTTCTCAGCAAGCACTTTCATCTTCTTCTCAACTCCTTGCAGATCAAACCGGGCCAAACCCGGATAAAAATCCGAAACATTAGGCAACCCGAGCAACCCCGTCATGTCCGCCACCACCTGCCGGAACTCCGACCCGAGACTACCCCTCTCCTCCCCTTTGACCGACCCGCCCCACATCATGTTTGTAATAACATTCATAACCGTCAGAAACAGTTGCTCCCCTATATTGACCGGCGACCCGACTTGACTATAGAAATACCCGATCGTGTTCCGGACCTCCCTCCGGCGAAGGTTATAAACGGAATCTAAAGTTGTGTTGCTCAACATTTCACGAACGCAAACCCTCCTTAACATGCGCCATTCCGGGCCGTATGGGGTCCAGACGATGTCTTTGCCGCCGTAGGTGGCTTCCCTTCCGGCCACCGGCATATCCCGGTTGGCAAAGGTGGTGTCTTGATCTTTGAGCACTTCACGAGCTAAGGCAGGGGAGGTGATTATAATCCCAACTTTTTTGCCTAGCCATAGAGTTAGGATCGGACCATAGGTTTGGGAGAGATTACCGAAGTAGGAATGGAGCTCCGGGTCGAGGGAGAGGAGGTTTCCGACGAGCGGCAAGGGTCGTGGACCGGGCGGCAAAGGTGCGTCCCTGTTTTTTGACCGGAAAAGTGATGTGAACCAATATAACACAAGAACAACAATCAGGGAGGTCAAAATTATGGGTAAAAGCTCGTCTTTGACATTGCCGCCGCTCTGCCACCGTGACCAGGTGTCGGAGAAGGTGGTGGCTAGTTCCGGCAGCATTGTTATGGTTTTTTTTTTTTTTTTTTTTTTTTTTGAAAGAAAGAATTGGAAAAGGCTTGTTTAGATTAAGCAATGATGGTCAACTTTATACTTGGATGGGATCTGGTGATGAGTTCCAAGAAGAAGATAACTAGAACCACAAAGGACAAGATTATAATTGAACTAAGGGATATGATAAAGAAAAGGGAATCTATTGCCTAGAGGTCTTTTAATATACTCCCTCCGTCCCGTTTCAAAATGGAAATACTAGGTTGGCACGGAGATTAAGTGAAAAAAATGAAAAAAGTGATGTGGTGTGAGTGTTGATAGTTGAGTGGGAGAGAGAAAGTGGGGTAGAAAATAGTTAGTGGGTTAATGGATGTGAGTGTGCAAGTGGGTTAAAACTTGCCATTTTGGATTTTGCAATTTTAGTTGGGATACCCTTTTTGGCAAGTTTTGCAATTTGAAATGGGACGGAGGGAGTATGAGCTTGTCTCCTGTACACCCGCCGCATGGCGTGCGGCGGGCCAGGCGACTTTTCTATTTTTTTTTCACCGACAACTTTTTTTTCTCCCAACAAAAGTAACACTTGTTATAACGAAATTTTACATTTTTTTCTTTCAAATTTAACACTTTTTTTTAAAAAAAAATACCACAATTTTGCTGCAATAGATTAAAGATAACATAAAAGATTGACAACTAAATTAATTTAACACTTTTTATAAAGGAATGTAACACTTTTTTTTCAAATGTAACATTTTTTTTTAAAATGTACCACAATTTTGCTGCAATAGATTAAAGAGACCATAAAAATTGACAACTAAACAAATGTCACACTTTTTATAAAAGAATGTAACACTCTTTTTCAAATGTAACACTTCTTTTCTTTCAAAAATAACATAAGATTGACAAACTAAACTAATGTTACATTTTTAAAAAAATGAATGTAACATTTTTTTCGTCAATTATAACAGTTTATATTCTTAAATGTAACAATTTTTAATTGAGAAAGTAACAATTGAAATGCAAACCCATTTTTTTTTGTAAAATTGCTGTTACCTTTAACATTAGAAAGTGTTACTTTTATCATAACAGAGTGTTACATGTTAGCTGATGAGCAACTCAATTTTTTGGTGTGTAAAAAAATGTTTTTTTTTTTAAAATCAAACCATATCATGACCTATGTAGTTTTATTTGTCTCGTCGAGACGAACACAACGGTATTTTTAATTTTCTTTTCTGAGTTATACATCTCAAGATATATCATTTTAAAGTTATTGAAGTTTTTTTATAAAAAAAAGTGGACACGTGGCAGCGATCTGGAAGAGGGAGGTTTGATCTAGACAGTCGGATGTAGCGAGATTGGTTGGAGCGAGGAGCAGCGGATCCCGACCCCAGGCCGTGCGACGGCGTGCGGCGGAAGACCCCGCCGCATATAAGAATTTGTCTTAATATATACTCGCTCCTCAAAAAATAAACGTTTGACCATTCAATTTGTTTTTGAATATAAATACTTAATTCACTAATCATGTTTAGACAGATTTAAACTTATATTATAAAAATAAAAATAATTTTTTAAAAACGAGAAATAGCAAACGAGAACAACAGAACAGAAGAGTAATATAATTTGGGTTCTAAAAAAATCATATAAAGGTGTTGTAAACTAGTGACTTCATGTGAATGGGACAGTAAAATTGGACATTTCGACTAGGACAATGTATATCCATTTTAAACAAGAAGGTGCCACATGTCAAGAGTGAGATATTGCCGTTTCTTTCTAGTAGGGTATCTCTTGAAATTGATACGGCTGCTGCAGCCCTTTGGCTTTGCTCTCTACATTGTGCGATATCAATTTGTCCTATGTATAAACAAAATTAATCTCAGTTTTATAATAGGCCAAATTCGAACGATTCGTGAATTACTGTAAAATTTTATGTGTCATTTTCTATATTCTTGGTAATTCAACTGTTTATATGCTTGAATAATATTAATATAATGTTAATTTTAAAAACTGTAAGCCGTTGAATCACTTATAATACAAAAAATTGATAGACAAAGATCTAAACTCAAACCAAACCATTTATACAGTGGAGCAGCAAATTCTTGCTGGGACCCGAATTTGGATCCGGTATCTCTTGAAACCTGCAAAATAAATACTCCTTCCCGTCCAAAATAACTGTCACTTTTGGACTAAAATTTTGGTCCAAAATAATTGTCACTTTTGAGCTAAATGTCTCTCTTATCCTTGCATTGAAACTTGTTCTCTTTTATTAATTATCTTAGTGTGAGACATTAATGTAAAAAAGTTGCACACTTAATAGGGGTAAAGTTGGAACTTTTGTCACTAAGTCATGATAATTATTACATTTCTTAAGAGTTGTGCAAATGCAAAAAAAGACAGTTATTTTGGACCGGAGGGAGTAACAAAGTTATTGATTTGCTCCAACTTTTATGAAAATTGACCACAATAATTACTCAACATTAATGGATCTTCAAAGAAGCTCCAAGAAAAGAAGTCATTGTAGTTTGAAAGAACTGGAATGAATGTAAAACTGAAGAGTACAAATTTGTTTGACACTAAGATATGGAAAAATAGATTTTTTATAATTGTTTTATTTAATTGCATGTTTTAGTGTTAAAAAATGTCTGTTGTAGTATTGAAAAATATTTCTTGGAATGTCAATAAGTGTTTAAGTTATAAAACAAGTGTCTGCCATAGTATTAAAAAGTGCCGGCTATAATATTGCCAAATGTCTCTTACAGTGTCAAAAAATGTGTGAATTTTGTAAGTTTCCGCCACCGCGCCTTGCAACAACGTTCCGCTTATTTACAAAAATGCCACTACGCTATTTGAAAACACGTTTTACACTAATACAAGGGTAAAACACGTATTTTTAGCCTTTCTGAAAACTGAAATTAAGAAAGAGGGGATGATTTGTGGAAGCAAATCGAAGATTTTTTTCTCAAATAATTCTTTTTTTTTATAAGTATTTACCAAAATAACAACTTTGGCAAAGTATGCAACGACCCGAGTCCGCAGACCCGACCCGCCACATAGGTACCATACACTAGCCCACCAAGCATCTCCTCAATTGGGTCAACCACAGCCCATCACAGGCCTCCAAAAGTCCAATGGATGATTTGATGATTAGTAGGAGTGTATGGGCCTTCTAAATAGCACACTCAATTCCCACATATTTCCGATGTGGGATGGGGGATATCACAATCTCCCCCACTTAAACCCTCCACATATTTCCGATGTGGGATGGGGGATATCACAATCTCCCCCACTCAAACCCTTGCCGTCCCTGGCAAGGTCATTCAATACCCAGATCGTACCCCCGGGCTAGCTCGCAAGCCTTAAGGCCGGGGTTCAGCTCTGATACCATTTGTAACGACCCGAGTCCGCAGACCCGACCCGCCACATAGGTACCATACACTAGCCCACCAAGCATCTCCTCAATTGGGTCAACCACAGCCCATCACAGGCCTCCAAAAGTCCAATGGATGATTTGATGATTAGTAGGAGTGTATGGGCCTTCTAAATAGCACACTCAATTCCCACATATTTCCGATGTGGGATGGGGGATATCACAATCTCCCCCACTCAAACCCTCCACATATTTCCGATGTGGGATGGGGGATATCACAAAGTATGTACCAGAATGACCAAGTTGGATGTAATTTGCCACTGGGAAAAGCGAATTAGGGTAATTTGCTTCTTGTAGTAGCGAATTAGGCTTTGACTTGATTAGCCCATTTTTCAGTACATACTCAATTAACCCTAATCTAATTCGCTTCTTGTAATAGCGAATTACCTAATTCGCTTCTTGTAGTAGCGAATTGTGTTGATCCGTTTGTTTGAGTTTTGTCGGTGAAATATTTTTTGACTTTTCGATTGACTTTTTGTTGTTATCGTTAATTTTAGAGTTTGTGTTTCATTTTGGTGGCAACAAATTGACTGATGATATGTGCCCTTGTGAATGGGTTCCGGTTGGTTAATTGTTGAAATGTAAGGTTTAATGGAGTTCGTAGTGACAGAGAAATTGAGTTAGACTGTAATTTTTCCTCTTCCTGTTTGCATTTAGTTTGAAATACTCCCTCCGTCCCAAAATGATCTTCGCCTTTGACTATTCAAACATTTTAAGGATGTGAACACTTTCTTCACTAGACATGTTGTGCACATTTAAGCCCAAATTGTAGAAACGGCATGAACTTTTTGGGACAATGAAACTTGGCAAGTCAGAAGATCATTTCGGGACAGACGGAGTAGTATTTTACATACTCTCTACCTCCCAAAATGATCTTCACACTTAGGAAAAAGTATTTAGAAGAGGCATGATCTTCTTCTGTTGGTAAATGGTCTTTGTTGAATTGAATTGGTTGTTGATCATTTTGAGTTTGTAAGTAATTCACACAAATTAACCAACTGGAACCCATTCATAAGGGCATATATCATCAGTCAAGTTGTTGCCACCAAAATGAAACACAAACTCTAAAATTAACGATAACAACAAAAAGTCAATCGAAAAGTCAAAAAAATATTTCACCGAAAAAACTCAAACAAACGGATCACAATTCGCTACTACAAGAAGCGAATTAGGTAATTCGCTATTACAAGAAGCGAATTAGATTAGGGTTAATTGAGTATGTACTGAAAAATGGGCCTAATCAAGTCAAAGCCTAATTCGCTACTACAAGAAGCGAATTACCCTAATTCGCTTTTCCCAGTAGCGAATTACATCAAACATGGTCATTCTGGTACATACTTTGCCAAAGTTGTTATTTTGGTAAATACTTATAAAAAAGAATTATTTGAGAAAAAATTCCAAATCGAATCAAGTAAGCCGAAATATCAGGTTCTTATAAAAGAAAAGAGACAAATTCTCATATACAACCGTTGCACCATGGTGCAACAGGCCAAACCCATGGGCTGGACCCGCCAACCCGCCCAGCCCAACCTCTTCCACCCTCTCAAATCGCAACATGTGGCAAGACTAAAAGAAACCCCCCCATTAACTTTAAAATGCTATATCTTGATATTTATAACTCAATTTTTTTTTTTTAAAATACCTCTGTATTCGTCTCAACGAGACGAATAAAACTACATAGACCATGATATGGTTTGATTTTTTTTTTAAAAAAAACATATTTTTTTACACACAAAAAGTTTGAGTTGCTTGTCAGCTGAGATGTAACACTCTGTTCTAATAAAAGTAACAATTTCATATTCAAAAAGTAACACTTTTACAGTCAAATATAACAACAATTTTACAAGAAAATTTAAATTGTTTTGATAGTTTTTGTGGTTAGAAAAAGTAATATTCGAAGTGTAACAAAGTGAATATATAATTATAAATTTTTATATAGATGAATGTAACATTATTGTTTAGTAAATTTTACTTTTCTTCTTTAAAAAAAGAGTAGAAATTCATATATATAATCGAGTTGCATTTCAATTGTTACTTTCTCAATAAAAATTGTTACATTTAAGATATAATGTTACATTTAAGAATATAAACTGTTATAATTGAGATAAAAAAATGTTCCATTTATTTTTTATAAAATGTAACATTAGTTTAGTTGTTAATCTTATGTTAATTTTGAAAAAAAAGTGTTACATTTGAAAAACAGAGTGTTACATTCCTTTATAAAAAGCGTGACATTGGTTTAGTTATCAATCTTTATGTTATCTTTAATCTATTGCAGCAAAATTGTGGTGCATTTAAAAAAAAAAGTGTTACATTTAAAAAGAAAAAAGTGTTACATTTCGTTATAATAAATGTTACTTTTGTTGGGGGAAAAAAAGTTGGGGTGACAAAAAAAAAAAAAAAATCTCAACAGAAAAAAAAAAAAAAAAAAGAAAGAAAAGAGGAAGGGGCTCCTGTTGCACGGTGCAACCGTTGCACAGGAGACCCCCTCAAGAAAAGAAACAAAGTTTAGTTTTCACAAGGGCAAATTGCAATTTAGTTACCTGAGTTTTACACGATGTTTCAATTGGTTTCTGAATCCGTTTTTCAGCAAATTGGTTACTCCAGTTTGTCATTTAGTTGCAATGTGGTATAAAAATGGATGGATTGTTAGTTTTTTAATGAAATGGATGGAAAATCTAACAAGTTTCTTTTATAATTGCAAAGTGCACCCTCCAACTCAACTTATTCACATTTTTACCCCATAATAAAAAAATTGTAACATCTAAAGACATTAATTAATAAACCTACAAATTCTAATTGTTTGTTTCAGAAAAACTTGAGCAAAATAATAATAATAATAATAATAATAAAAATAAAAAAAATTCTTCTCGCTCTCACTTAAAAAACATTGGGCATTTTCTTAAGTATATTATGCATTGTCCGGAAACAGTAAATTGACAAAAATTGCGCCGACAAGCCACAATTTCTTGTGCAAAAACGTTTCTCCAGCCATTAATTTTTTGATTAGAAATGACAAAGAGATCATGAAGGCAAGCACTACCAAACCCACTTCGATGGAGCAGAGAGAAAACAGTGGTCGCGAGAAGGGGGAGAAGGAACGTGGGTGGAGAGATCGCCATTTTTGGTGGTTTCCTTTGTTTTTCGACGGGCCAAAACACTGTTCCGCTCTGGATATCATATTTTATAATTTTAGTTAAATAAAATTAGTATTTCTATGAATGATATGTATTTGTCATAAGTTAAATAAAATTATTATTTTTATGATAGATATCATAATTTTTATAATTTTGATGTAATAAATAAAATGAAAATGACTGAAACACTAATCTTTGGACATAGGCATGCAAATTATGTTAGTTTTTAAACATTCGTTAGGAGTTAGGGGGTGAAGTGGGAGAATTTAAATTGTAGGGTTAACCATTGCAATTTTGAAAGAAGCTCGTTAGGTTTTTCATCCACTTTTGTTAGTTTTTAAACGATCCATCCATTTTTATACCACATTGCAACTAAATGACAAACTGGAGTAACCAATTTGCTGAAAAACGGATTCAGGAACCAATTGAAACATTGTGTAAAACTCAGGTAACTAAATTGCAATTTGCCCTTTTAACAAACATAACATAACTTAGGTTGGAACTTAAAGAATGGCTGACAGACAATAAAAACATGAATATAAGTTTGGTAAGAACGACAATCAGTTACTTTGTGTAGTTGTGTTATTCAATTGAAGGATGACTAATTCCTAAGTAAACCAAACTAATTACCAACACTCACTCACAAATTCACAACTCTCAGAAATTTTTGATATACCTTAAATGCCCCCCAATTTTTTTTTTTTTGGCAAAAAGATGCTCCTATAAGTAACACTACCTCAAAGGAATGCAACTAATAACTTCCGCAATCTCCACTCTGTTTCAACTTTTGATGTGTCGTCTAAGAAATAGCCTTCATGCAGTATTATACTCAGTTGTGTTGGAAAATTGTGTGAAGGAAATTGCGCGCGTTTCCTTAGAAAAATCGTTTGTCGATTGTATAATTAAATGTGGATTCATAAACTCCTACATGTTAATAATAAATTGGTGTTGATGACGCCAAAATCTGGTTGGATCAGCCCTCGTCTAGCGGTTCGGATAATCCCAGCGACAATTCTTGATGGCCGGAGCTACACACACGGAACAAACGTAAACTACACCGGGGCTTCACCGGCGAAGGCCCTCCGGTGTGAGAATAAGGATATGGGTGATTAGAAATAGAGAAAATCAATTGACCAGTTTAGAGTCAAAAGTTCCTTACCCCTTTCTGTTGTAGAGAACCTGTTTTTTATAGGCGTGGGTGTATGAGTTCTGACTTATCAGGAAAGCCAGGAAGCCCGTGGTGATGTAGGACTCATATTCCTTGGAAATAGACTCCTGATAAGGATGGATTAAGTCCTATTATCTGATAGGAGAGTTATCCTGGTTCGGATAAGGACTCTTAGTTTTAGAGTTATAATATAACTTTATGAACAGACTCCCGATGATAATGGGAGGCGTATAGTGTAAGTCGGCCCGTCCTCTATCTCGGCCTGTCATGGAAGTCGACCAAGGATTGGGCTTCTCGGACTCGGCCTAGGCAAGGTCTGCCTGTCTGGCCTAAGTGACGTCGGCATATGAGAAGATGGGCCTTATTGGATGGGCCTTATGGTATATGTGCCCAGAGTTTATGGGTCCCATTTAACCAGGTCGGTTTATGTCGTTCAGTGGCCCCCGAGTTTCTATCTCGGCATTCCGAGTAGGAACTGCTTTTGTACTTGCTCTGCCACTTCATTTACTCTGAATTGACAGCCAACAACCAATATCCCCAAGGATTTAGATTTCCTGACGTCATGCTGATTTTCTTACAGGTGAAATCATTGTTCTTCTTGGAAAATGAATACTTCATTAATTGCGCCATCATTATGAGGGGTATAAATACTCCGCCCCTTTATATTTTGGAGATATATATACATAAGCTATTGCCCCTTGAAATTCGCTGTCCGTGAGCTCTTTTATCTTTTTTCTTTCAAGAATCTTCAAGATGGCCCCAAAAAGAACGTACGATGATGCTTTCCCGGAGGAAGTTGATACATCTTCAGAAAACCAAGTTGAGAGTCATGATTCCTCAAGTAGTGATGGTTCCATATTTCCTTCTTGTCGATCATCTTTCCCGGAGGAGGAGTCGCCGTCCGACAGTAATGGCGAATTTAAAGAACCTGACCCCGTTGATGAATTTTCCGACGATGGCTCCGTGGCAGAAGAGTCAAAGGATGAAGGCGAGGATGATGATGAAGATGAGGAAAGCGAAGATGATCCAGAACCCATTATTATTGATGAATATGGGTACGACGGAGACATTGAATGGGAGGAAGATGACGAAGATGATCTAAACCAAGATTGTGATCTTTCTTGATTACCTAGTCATTATGAACAACTAGTTTTTCTTTTTGGTTTTGCTCGTGTCAGACCTCCGGCCGGTTGTGGGGGTCCTTTTGTTTATTCTTATATTAATGCAATCGGTCTTTATCCGCTTCGTTCACGATCAGTTTATTCCATTGCCATATATTGACTTGTAACCAAGTTATAAATCCTTTGTTGACCTCTGGTTTCGCATCTCATCCTCGGATTGATTTGTTTATCTTTTGTCTCGACCTCCGATGTCGGTTTTAAGAATTTCTAGATAGGCCGGTCTCGTCATGACACGTGTAGCCCGGGTGTTGGTCTTTTCTTGTATTGCTAAAACGGCGATTGAGTCACATCAATCGTTTCTTCTTCTCATTTTGTACGGCGCACGTGTCTGATGGATGGGACATTCATCTTGAAAAACGTGGCCCATTAATTAGGAATAATGATGGGGTTTAGTGGGAAACGTGCCAACCCGCGGGTACACAGATACGGTCGGGTTAGATTCGGATCCGACCCGCTCTACCCGGAATATAAATTCAAATTTTCACTCCCCATTTTACTTTTTTGAATTTCAAAAAGGGAAAGTCCCAGAGCTTTGAATCACTGGCCTGCATCTCCAACTTGTGCTGAGCTTTTCCGTCGATCTATTCCACTCAAAGTGCTCAGAGCAACTCTCCGACTAATTTCGTCCGATCCTTTTCCATTTCCAAGGTATTTTCTCGCTTTCCTTCCCTTTGTCGATTTCTAGGGTTCCGACCAATTCCCTGAGCATTACTACTCCATCATTCTTCGTTGGATTTAGTTGTTTTTGCTGACCAAGAAATGGACCTTTATTTTCCCCCAATGTCGGACCTATCGATCTCTGATGTTAAACCTGTGTATGGTTTTTATCAAAGAAACAATAGGATTTATGTTAAATCGAACGGGTTTTGGGTACTGTTGTCTTTACTTGCCGTAGGAGAGATATTGTATTCAAATGGGTCGCCGAGAGAAGACCTTAGGTATCCTTCTGGTCTTTATGTGCCGAGTGTTAGGGCAAACGAGGATGCCGACATGGTCGTTCTTGATAGCTTGAGTGAGGTCCTTGATCATATTTACCTGTTTTATGTAAAGGATAAATCCTTGTTTCGATCTCGTCATGTGAGTGCAACCTCCTCGGCCCCAGTAGTCGATTCGGGGGGGGGGGGGGAAATGGCCTCTACAAGGCTTCTCGATGAGTCTAAACCCTCTGTTTCTTCTACAGGTATGGCCGGGGAAAGTACCTCTGAGAGAATTGTGGATCGGTTTGACTCAAGCGTTGTCAGGCAGGGACGAGGAGCCAAAAATAAGGGTAAAGGAAAGTCGGGGCCAGCCGCGAACAAACATCCCAAGCCGGGCAAGGAGATGCTTGAGGTGTTATATTCTCGGTATGGGATAGATCGTGAGGAGTATTGCTTGCATTACAGCAAAGTCGTTCCCTTGGATTCGGAAGAAAAAATCCAGAACTTCTACTATAATAAAGCCGTCGTTTCTTTCTTTTACAAACAGTTTCAACTAGGGTTAAGACTTCCTCTTGACCCCTTTATCAATGAGTTCTTGGAGACGTGGGGAATTGTTCCGGCCCACATTGGTGCCAATGCCGTCAGATATTTGATCAGCTTCATAGTGTTGTGTCGTAGTCTTAATTTCGAACCTTGCATGTCCGCCTTTGATCATTTCTTCAACATGAGCTATAATAAAACGTCTAGGACTATAAGCATCAAGTCAGACCCGGCTAAACCCAAAATTATCTCCCCCATCTCTAACACCGTCAGCAAAGTGTCGGGGTGGAACAATCACGTAATTGGGGTTGAATCTCGTAATGGTTGGGAGTTCACTCTTCCCGAACTTGGTCCTTGTCGTCCCGAAGAGGTTCACAGACCAACTTGGAGTGATGGCCTAATTGCGAAGATAGAGGAGTTTGCCAATCTTGGTACCCTTGACTGAGGTGAATTGGAGAGGGATCCCCGCTACTACGTTCAGGCCGGGCTGATGGCGGGCCCCCTTGACGGCATTATCCCCAAAGTCATCGTCAAGAGGGGGAATAGATTTTCGGACTGGATTGTCCATCCCAACTTTCTCTTTCATCATGAATGTACTCGTTGCCAGGAGCAGAACGACATCTGTCTTAAGGCCGTCGACACAATAGGTTGTAATTCCCAGATCTTTCAACATGAGTTTATCCTTTTATCTCGTCCCATTTTGACGCTTATCTTTTCGTGCAGATCTGACTATGGAGCAGACTGATGAGATCGACTCCACTTATGTTAATCCCGTTGCGGCAGCGAGGGCCAAGAAACAAAAATCTCGATTGGCCGGATTGGAAAAACGCCATCACGATATGGATAATAGGCAACTCTTGTTGCAAAACAAAGATGATTCTGCAGTGCCTATGGCAGATCGGGTCGTCGAAGGGATGAGTATGGACACTGATCAAATAGCTCCTGAGACCGAGAAGAATGTTCCTGACAACCAGACGTCAAGCCAAGGCCAAGATCAAAATGCCGACGTGGGTGTTGAGGTGGACCAGGGCAATACTCTTCGTAATTCGAAGAGAGCAAGGGTGGAACCTAGGGAAGCACCGGATCAACCTTTGAAAGGAACCCCTCTGCCCACTCAAGCGTCAGCCTCTGCCTCGGTTTCACCGGATGAGGAGGTTAGGAATTGGTTGGAACAACACGGCAGAGCCCCTGTCCTGTCTGGACTAGATGTCTCAGTTCGTGCCGGTCCGAGCTTGAAGAAGGGGGGCACGGTCGTCAGACGGGCCATGAATGTCGAAACTCTTGAGCAGCTAGTCTCCGAGAAACCTACTTCCCTCCAGCTTCTGAACCGCAATGGTTTAATCCTTAGCGAGGTAACGTTCCCCTTATCTCGCTCCTGCTCTGTTTTCCTTTTCACCTTGCTTGTTTGTTTAATTTTCCCTTTGCTTGCAGCTTGCCTCCCTTGCCCAACAGGACTATGCTATGTACCGAAGGCCTACGAACTTTTGAGGAGCACCGAAGCCGAGGTCACGAAGCTCAAAGATGCCAACAATGATCTGATTGATAAGGAGACGGCCTTGGAGAAAGACAAGGCTTCTCTTGATGAGCTGCACCGTGCTTCCCAAGCCGAGGTGGTAAGATTGAAGGATTCCTTGCTGACCTTTCAGGATGATGTTGAAGAAGAGAAGAGGAGGGCCGAGATGATTGCTGGAGAGAAGGCCACAGTTGAAGAGAAGCTTGCCTTACTGGAGGACAAGTATGCACGTTTAGAAGAAAGTGTGGTGGAGAGAGAGAAGGCTGCTGTTGAAGCGTATAAGAGGGGGGCCCAGTTTAGGGAAGATTTGAGCGATCGCGTCGGCACAGTGTATAACGACGCATGGTCTAACCTAACTCGCCTCCTCTACATCGACCCGGAGGTTGACGTCCCGTTGGACAAATGCGCCTGTCTCTTCCAACAAGATGCTTATAGCGTGGAAGCGAGGGCGGCTCACTCTATGGTTCCGTTTTCGGAGGGTGCTCTCAGGATCATCAAGGCTAAAGATAGAGAGGCCAACAGACCTGTTTGGGACCCACCGGCGTTGGACCCCAACAACTTCGAGAAGCTTTTGGAAAAGGCCGAGGCTGATCGTGAAGCCGGGCTGGATTGATTTTCTTGTGTAGGGCCAGTGAGGCCGTTTGAAACAATTTGTCTTCTTTTTTTTTTTTTTTTTTTAATCCTGTATTTATTCAACTCGGCCCAGAGTTATCTGGGGGAGTTTAAACACTTTGTTCGTCTCAAGTATTCCCACGACTCGGCCCATAATATTTGGGGGAGTCTAAACACTTGGTTATTTATAGGGATTTGCTTACCTCGGTTTGAGGTGTATGTTATCCCTGGTCTTCTTTAACCGTTGCATAGTTAAGTATCGTCTCATCCTTTATTAACGTTGTTCTATCTCGGTTTGAGACGTCTTAACATTGTTTAAAGTGGACGTTGTTTAGCCGGTTAAGGCTGTTTGTAGGCCGTGGTCGTTTACCGTTATGGCCGTGACGAGCGTTTAAGAGCTCGGTTTTGTAAGGACTAACTCCTGGCTTGTCTCAAATCATTATGGGGACTAGATGTACTAATCTTAACCCAAATTTGAGAGCACTAGCCGTCAGAGCTAGATTTTGATTATAGCCGAGTTTGGGCGATGCTTGTAGGCCGTGGTCGTTCACCGTTATGGCCGTGACGAGCGTTAGGAGCTCGCGAGAGAACTGGCATTTGAGATTAGTTTCAAATCGTCGGGAGTTTGCTTACCCAAATTTGAGTTTAACCGTTAGGACCAGCTCAAGTCGTCGTATGTGCTAGTTAGAACTAGGCTTTAGAAGTTATGCGTAAGTGTGCTCGTCAACTTCGTTAGGGTGCTAGTTATTGAAACTAGGCTTTAGAAGTCATGCTTTAAGTGTGCTCATCGACTTCGTTAGGGTGCTAGTTATTGAAACTAGGCTTTAGAAGTCATGCTTTAAGTGTGCTCATCGACTTCGTTAGGTAATCTCGGCATTGTAAATAACGCTAAGAATGTGTTATGCACTATAATCAAAGCTTGATGTAAATAAAATAAATGAAATTTTATTGTGAAATCAAACTAAGACACAACTAGATATCAACTATAGAATCTAAGACCGAAAATCTGATAAAAAGAATAAATGGCTAACCGAGGTGCTACTGATAGTACTTTCTCAGTTCTCGGAATGCCATGGGTGTTTAAGCTCTTTTCCTTCCGGAGTTTTGATCATGTAGGTCCCTACCCGTATAATGTGGGTGATGATGTAAGGGCCTTCCCAGTTTGGCGAGAGCTTATTTTGTTGTGCCTTCAAGTGTGTCGACTCAATTTTCTGAGTACCCAGTCACCGACTTCAAAGGTTCTCTTTTTCACTTTGCTGTCATGGTAGGCCTTGGTTCTTTGCTTGTAATTGATCATTCTGAGTTGGGCGGCTAGCCTTTTTTCGTCGACTAGATCCAGGTCCAGTAGTCGGTTGTATTCATTAGCGACCTCGTCATAGTTGGTTACTGTCGGCAAGGCCATCTCGGCTGGTGCCATTGCTTCTGAACCGTAGGTCATAGCAAAGGGTGTCTCCCCAGTTGGCCCCCGAGTGGTTGTACGGACGGCCCATAAAGCTAGGGGGAATTCGTCCAGCCACTTTCCTTGATTGCCTTCTAAGTTCTTGGTGAGTGCACTTAAGACAAGTTTGTTGGCGGCTTCGGCTTGTCCATTGCCTTGAGGATGGCTGACTGACGACTTCTTGTGCTTGACTCCCAACCTATTCATCTCCTCGGTGAAAGCATCAGAGAATTGTAGGCCATTGTCTGTCACTATAGTGTGTGGCACGCCAAACCGACACCATATGTAATCATGGATAAAGTTGATGGCGTTCTCTTCAGTGATCTTTGCTAGTGGTTTCGCCTCTACCCACTTGGTGAAGTAATCGACACCAATGATGTCGACTCCCCATATGTCGAATGGCCATGTCGGTATGATCAAGCTTTGTTCTACGACAGGTACTTTGGGTAAGTCGGAGTAGCGTTGACATTTGTCACATTTCTTTACATAGGCTTGGGCATCCTCCCTTATATTTGGCCAATAGTAGCCAAGTGTGATGATCTTGTCGGCAAGGGTTCTGGCCCCCGGGCGTCCCCCACAAACTCCCCCATTTACCTCGGCGAGGAGTTTCTCGGTGCTTTTTGGCCCAACACATCTAAGGAGAGGTTTGGAGAATGACCTTCTGTACAGGATGCCGTTCCAGACTATGTATCTTGCCGTCTTCTTTTTGATCGATTTGGCCTCTAACTCGTCTTCAGGAAGCTTTCCCTTCTCCAAGTAGTCTTTGTAGTCGTCGATCCATGTCCTTTCCTCATCATCCAGGAGCAAAATCTCCAGTATTTCATAAGCAGGCTGGTCGGTATAAATGATTAAGGGATCCAAGTCTTCAGCTGTTGCCATCTTTGAAAGCAGGTCGGCTTCCAGGTTGTATTCTCTACCAACTTGCCGTATATCCCAGAACTCAAAGTTCTTGGTCAGGTTTAGGACGAGATCTTTGTACTTGGTCAGCATGTGGTTTTCGGTGTTGTGTTCCCCTTTAACTTGATTCACCACCAGTTGGGAGTCGCTGTATGCTACCAATCTCGTTGCACCAAAGAACTTGGCTCTTTTAAGTCCCAGGATTAGGGCTTCATATTCAGCTTGATTATTTGAGGCGTGGAACTTGAACCTGATAAAATCACGTGCAACATGCTCGCCGGCAGGGCTAGTCAAGTAGACTCCGGCGCCGCTTCTACCTTGGGTAGTTGACCCGTCGGTGTATAGGACCCAACAGTTGGGAGGTAGCTCTTCCAAGGGTTCTCTATCCATAGGGAACTTCCTCTTTCGGGTGGTCGCCGTATGTTCACTTGTGAAGGCGGTCTCGACTAAGAAGTCAGCAAGAGGTTGGGCCAGAAGAGTCTTCCTCGGCTTGTAGGTTATGTCGAATTCGGTCAGTTCGATCGACCAGTTAAGTAGGCGTCCTGAGCTGTCCATCTTGTGAAGTATTTTTCTAAGAGGAGCGTCGGTGTAGACCGTGATTGGATGAGCCGAGAAGTAGGCTCGTAATTTTATGGCCGCAATTACTAAGGCATAAGCAATTTTCTCGGCATTGAAGTACCTGCTTTCGGTATCTGACAGTGCCTTGCTGACGTAGTAGACCAGCTTCTGGATGCCGCCTTCTTCTCTAACGAGTACAGCTGCTACGACTCAGTTGGTCGCTGCTAAGAAGACGTACAATGTCTCTCCCATGACCGGTCTGCTAAGTAGAGGTGGAGAGCCGAGGTAGTCTTTCAGTTGTTGGAACGAGGTCGAGCACTCAGGCGTCCAAGCAAAATCCTTCGTTCCCTTCAAGGCTTTGAAAAAGGGGAGGGATTTTTCTGCCGATTTGGCGATAAACCTACCGAGTGCCGCTACTCTCCCGTTCAACCTTTGAACCTCTTTGACACAAATCGACTCCCTCATGTCAATCAAGGCTTGGATATTTTCTGGATTAGCCTCGATGCCTCGCTGAGAAACCATGAAACCTAGAAACTTGCCCGCGGTAACCCCGAAGACGCACTTGCTAGGGTTGAGCTTTATATCGTTAGCTTTCAAGTTGTCAATGGTCTCTTTCAGATCTGGTATATGGCTGCCGATCTTGGTCTTGATCACCATGTCATCAATGTAGGCCTCCATATTCCGTCCTATCTGAGATTTGAAGACCTTGTTCACCATCCTCTGATACGTGGCTCCTGCATTCTTTAGGCCGAAAGGCATCATGACGTAGCAGTATACGCCGCCTGCAGCTTGAAAATCCGTCCATTCTATGTCGTCTTCGGCCATTTTGACTTGATGATAGCCAGAGTAGGCGTCCAAGAAATTGAGGGTTTGATGGCCGGCAATGGAGTCTACAAGCTTGTCAATCCTGGGAGGGGATAGCTATCTTTGGGACAGACCTTGTCCAGGTCCGTAAAGTCCACGCACATCCTCCATTTGCCATTGTGTTTCTTTACCATGACGACGTTGGCAAGCCACTCGGGGTATGTTGCCTATCTTATGATGCCGGCTTTGAGGAGTTTGTCGACCTCGGTCTCAATTGCTTTTTCCTTGTCGGTAGAGAAGACTCGTCTCGTCTACTTGACCGGTTTGAAGAACTTGTCGACTTCCAGTTTGTGGAGAGCGACGGCTTCCTTTACTCCCAACATGTCATCTACTTTCCAGGCAAATACGTCCAAGTTGTTTTGGAGTAGGAAGATGAGCTCTTCTCGTTCTTGTTGGGAGAGTTGCTTCCGAATCTTTATTTTCTGATCTGGATAGTCTGGGTTGATGACGACCTCGTCTAACTGATCCACAGGTTTAAGTTCGGGGCCGTCTCTGAACTCTAGGGTCTCGACAATGATCTGCTTGACCTTCTCCTTGTCCTCCCCTTCCAAGCTTAGGTTTTCCATGTCTAACAGTTTCTCGATCTCGGTTTCCATGTCAGTCGGCTGTGTGGCCCCCGAGCTTGGGACGATGGCGAGAGCCAAGTTACTCGGCTCGTCCGAAGCTGTGTTCATCGAGATGCAGCCGAAGCCGTCTAAGCCGTAAGTAACCTCGGCCTTAGTTGGGACGTCGTTGTCAAGAATAACCCACTCTTCAGGTTCATCTTCAACAGTCGCCAATATAACACCGATATGTGGCGTCGAGGTTGTAACCGTGGTTGATTTTGAAACCGTGATTCTTTTATCTGGAGTATCAATCTCCATCTTGGCCTTTGCTTTCCTGGACTTCATCACATGTTCCAAAAAATCTCTAGGCGATCCTGGGACGCACCCAATTCCAGCCGGGGTGGGGAACTTCACTCTTTGGTGGGGGAGGGAGGCAACCAGACCCAACTTTCCTTGACTGGGTGCACCTAGGATAGCATGGTAATCACTGTCCAGATCCATGACTATGAAGGTGACCGTGGCCGAGGTTTTGTAGGGATGAGTGCCGATTTCCAAGAGTAAGTCGACGGTTCCTTTGGCATCGGCCTTATGATTAGTGAACCCTTCTAGCCTTCCATTATATGGGGTCAGCATTGTATCAGGAAGTTCCATCTCTTTAAAAGTGCGATAGTATAGCACATCCTTGGCTGCTCCGGAGTCTATGAGGAGCCTGTCTGACTCGCAATTATCAATGCGGCCTGTGATGACCAATGGTTGTTCTCTCATCGCACGGTTTCCCGCCAACTCATTCAGAGAAAAACTAATCACTTCCTCCCTCTCATGTATCCAAGGAAGGATGTGGAAGACTTTACTTAGCTCGTAAATCTGCTCCTTGAGTTTCTTGTTTGATGGAATTTCCTCTCTGATCACGCCTATCAACCTGGCCCGAGGTGGCCTGTCTACCTGGTCATTGTTTTTGTCTTCTTCCCTTGGGCGTTTATTGTCCTTGGCCATGAACTTATTGAGCCTGCCTTGATCGGCCCATTTCTGTAGAATCTTCTTCAGAGCAAAACAGTTCTCTGTGTCGTGGCCGTTATCTCTGTGATAGGAGCAATACTTTGTGGTATCCCTTGGGTATTTCGGGTTGTTTTTTAGAGGCTTGGGGTTGGGGAGATCCACCAGATTCATGATCTCAGAGATCGGTTTATTGAATGTGGTGAATGTCTCGGTCCCCCTGGTCCTGTTCTTGCCTTTGCCGTTTCCCCCGTTGTTCCCCTGGGACGAGTTCCCATTATGCGACTTGTCATGATCTGGTCCCGTTCCTTATGACCATGTAAAGTATTTTTCTTCTCCTCGGCGATGACCGTGGCGTAAGCAACGTGGTACAATTCGGCTTTTGTGAGGGGCTCTCTGACCGACAGTTCATAAGTTAACTGCTCTGACCTGTGACCATTCGTGAAGCATACAATGATCTCCCTGTCGGTCAAGCGTTCTTCTATTGAGTCGGCAAGGTCCCTAAACCGGTTGTAGAAGCTTAGGGTGGACTCGTTTTTGCTCTGGACCATGTTGGCTAGGTCAGACAATCTTTTCTTCCTCGCCCCAGCGGTAGCAAAATATTCCAAAAATTGTGATTTCAATTTGGCAAAGGAATTGATGCTGCTTTTCTCAAGATCCATGAACCAGGACCGAGCTGCCTTTGTTAAGGTTCTTGCAAAGGCCTTACACAGTACGTCGTCCTGATTGGACACTAGGGCCATGGTGGCCTCAAAGGCTTGGACGTGATCCAGAGCATCGGCGTTGCCGGAGTATTTGTCTAGGTGTGGAAGCTTTAACTGTGGATTAGGTGGTGCATCCTTAATCCTCTGCGCGAAAGGGCGCATAGCATCGTAGTCATTATTGGGTTTCCCGTGCCCCTGATTCATCATCTCAATGTTGTCGAGCCTTTCTCTAAGGTCGACAATGTCCCTTGTGCTGAATGCCGAGGTGTGACTGGAACTGACTATGCTTCGGTCTCGGCGTCTCCTTTCACCTTGGTTTAGTTCGAGACGATGCCTTGAAGGAGTACGGCGAGGCGGAGTATGCCGGGGTGGATCCTGCCGAGGTGGTGTGCGCCGTGGTGGATCCTGCCAGGGAGGTGAATGACGTCGGGCGTCCCCACGACGTCTTTCCTCTATAATTTCCACTCCGGGGATTCATCTTCTTGTTCTTCCCGGCGGCGATTAATGTGGTCTCTCAGGTCCCCATCGATATTGAGTCTTCCTAGCCGTCCGTCTTGGCGACTTACACGGCTCCTGGGAGGCGCATCCCGTCTACGATTTTGTAGGGGCTCCCTTCTGCTTGCTCTGTCATCCAGATTTGTCCCCCTCGTTCCAGACGGCTGGAGTAGGTTAGCCAAGGAGTTTTCGGGGTCAAGTTCTAACAGGGCCCGCTGTGCGTCGGCCAGCTGTTGGAGTGTTTGAACATTCTGTTGAAGCAATGTTCTCTTGTCCAATGGCAGCGGCTGTGATGGTCCTGCTCTATTGTTTCGGGATCCTGTCCGTCGGCGGCGCCCATATTGGTTAATAACATTGGGGCCCGGCCCCTTTGAACGGGTATGCATTCCTCCCCCCTGTGCAGGTGCTGTAAGTGGGAGCCTCTGATTTTGTGCAGCAGCGTTCGTGTTTTCGGGGGGCGGTGCATCTCTTGCAGTTTCTTTTGAAGGGCTGGCTTCTCGCCCGTCAACCAATTCTCCGGCCATGGTCTGGAATTATCTGGCTAAAGAACTGACCAATCGATTTTCCGGCAATGGAACCAAACTGATGACGCCAAAATCTGGTTGGATCAGCCCTCGTCTAGCGGTTCGGATAATCCCAGCGACAGTTCTTGATGGCCGGAGCTACACACACGGAACAAACGTAAACTACACCGGGGCTTCACCGGCGAAGGCCCTCCGGTGTGAGAATAAGGATATGGGTGATTAGAAATAGAGAAAATCAATTGACCAGTTTAGAGTCAAAAGTTCCTTACCCCTTTCTGTTGTAGAGAACCTGTTTTTATAGGCGTGGGTGTATGAGTTCTGACTTATCAAGAAATCCAGGAAGCCCGTGGTGATGTAGGACTCATATTCCTTAGAGATAGACTCCTGATAAGGATGGATTAAGTCCTGTTATCTGATAGGAGAGTTATCCTGGTTCGGATAAGGACTCTTAGTTTTAGAGTTATAATATAACTTTAGAACAGACTCCCGATGATAATGGGAGGCATATGGTGTAAGTCGGCCCGTCCTCTATCTCGGCCTGTCATGGAAGTCGACCAAGGATTGGGCTTCTCGGACTCGGCCTAGGCAAGGTCTGCCTGTCTGGCCTAAGTGACGTCGGCATATGAGAAGATGGGCCTTATTGGATGGGCCTTATGGTATATGAGCCCAGAGTTTATGGGTCCCATTTAACCAGGTCGGTTTATGTCGTTCAGGTGTGTCCAAATTTATTTAGTGGAAAATATGAGTTGGAATGCTCAAAAGACAATGGGTAAGTTGGGAATGAGTAACTATCCCACATGGTAAGGGAAGGTGGAAATTCTCTAGGAACCTTATTTAAAAGGGCATCCCTAATGGGACAAAGAGGGAAATAAATTTGAAAGACCATGGGTGGGTAAAGTTTTGAGAACTTATCCCACATTGGCTTAGTATAAAAGGTGAGCTAGTTTAAATACAATTAACCATTTGTTTGGGTTAAGATTGTGTGGACTAGAGGCTCTCTCTCGCGCCCGGGTGCGCAGGGGGTGCAAATTTAGTTGAAAATTTGTCGATTTATGCCTCGGACCACCGGACTCATGTGTTCGCGTCTTGCGGACACGAATGTGGCTCCGAAATAGCCTTGCTCGACAACCCACCTTTTTTGTGCATTATTTTTTCCTGACCAGCCAGAAAGAATTCGAAATTCAATTCTTTGATTTTGTAACAGTCAAGAATTTTAGTCCTTGATCTGTAACTGCCCATTCATTGCCATTGATTCCAGTTTAATGAGGTGATTAAATGGGATATTATTGAGCAGTATAAAATGGCCATTCCAAAGTCATGTTCGAGATACACAATTCAGCAATCTCTCATTTTCTTGCTTTAGCGTTTTCCTTGGCCCTCCTGCTCTTTTCGTGATGACTTATTCCAGGCACATCGAAGTTCGCCTGAGGCACTATTGTGCGGTCGCTGTCCGGTCCGTCCGTTGTATCCTGGGATACAGGCGTCCAACGTATCCTCAAGCACAACACCGGTGAGGGGGCGAATATTTGATGCAATTTATGACATGTTTACCGGATGAAGTTAATATAAATCATTTTTTTAGTGATTTATATTTGATGCAATTTAGTACAATTATATCTTAACAGATGAAGTTAATATAAATCATTTTTTTTTCCGAGCAAATATAAATCATTTTGTTAACTTGAAATATGGTAGTCAACTGAATTTGATAATAAACATCAAAAAATAACAATTACAGATGAGTTGGTTTTGGGGAAAACTAGTTCATCCATAAGATATAAAAAGTCCTGTTTTTTAACCCTTCTTAAACCCTAAAAGGCCTAAACCCTAAACCCTAAACTTTAACCCCTATAAAAACATGTTTTTTTATAACTTATGGAGAAACTAGTTTCCCCCAAAATTTTCTCATTACAGATGGAGGTACGCAATCTCATTCCCAATTAGTCTTCACAGTTTAGTGGCAAATATTTGCATATAATCATGTAATTCTCTTTCTAAACATTTAGTTTTGCATGTATAAAGAGACTAGAGAAAAATTTTTGGTAAAAAAACGTCTGGGGACAAAGTTTTTACCAAAAAGTCAGGGACAAAAAATTCAGCTAAATGGAGTTGGGCTTCTGGTCCACGTTCCGTGGTAGCAAAGTTGGGCTGAAATTTGCTACTCCATACAAAGATATAATTGCACTAAATTGCATCAATAACACTCCGTTTGTTTCACGGAAAATGTCCGGAAAACGTTTTCCGGAAAATGTTTTCCGTGGTTTACCAAACACCGGAAAATGGGGAAAACCTTTTCCCCATTTTCTGGTGTTTGGTAAAACCACGGAAAATGAAGTCAGCGGAAAACATTTTCCGGTCAATGGAAATTAGGCTTGTTTCCTAAGGAAAACAACTTCCGGATTTCACCTAAGGAAATCATTTTCCGGAAGTCATTTTCCGTGAAACAAACGGAGTCTAGGCTCCGTTTGTTTCGCGTAAAACAATTTCCGGAAAATGAAAATGTTTTCTGGAAAATGACATAAACATGTTTTTGGTTGTTTGGTAAATCTAAGGAAAATTTTTTCCGGAAAATATTTTCATATGAAAATAATAATAATTTAATATGAGGAAAAGAATTATAATGAGAAAAAAAATTTGAATGTGGGTGGAGATTTTGGGTTGGGATGGGTGGTTGTGGGTGGGGTGGGTGGGTAGGTGGTGGGGGGTGGGGGTGAGGGAGGTGTTCAAAAATAATTTTAATATGAGTAATTTTTTTTATTTTTTTTATTTTTTTTTTGGGGTGGGTGGGTGGGGTGGGGGTCGTGGGTAGTGGGGAGCGGGGGAGGTGTTCAAAAATAATTTTAATATGAGTGATTTTTTTGATTTTTTTTTTTTGGGGGGGGGGGGGAAGGTGGGGTGGTGGGGGAAGGGGGTGGAGGTGTTCATTTTTTTTTAAATATGAGTGAAAAGAAGGTTTTTTTTTTTTTGGGGGGTGGGGGGTGGGGTGGGGTGCTGGGGTAGGGTGAGGGTGGGGTGGATGCTGGGGTAGGTGGGGGTGATGGAGATGTTCAATTATTTTTTTAATGAGTGAAAAGTTTTTTTTTTTTTTTTGGGTGGGGTGGGTGCTGGGGTAGTTGGGGGTGGTGGAGATGTTCAATTTTTTTTTCTTTTTTTAATATGAGTGAAAAGAAGTTTTTTTTTTTTTTTTTGGTGGTGTGGGGTGGGGTGGTGGGGTAGGGTGGGGGTGGGTGCTAGGGTAGTTGGGGGTGGTGGAGATGTTCAAATTTTTTTTTTTTAATATGAGTGAAAAGAAGTTTTTTTTTTTTGGTGGGATAGGGTGGGGGTGGGGTGGGTGCTGGGGTAGTTGGGGGTGGTGGATAGGATGGATGAAGAGAGTGGTGTTAGAGGTCTAGTGGGTAGGGTAGGTAGGGTGGGGTTTTATGGAGAGTTGGGTGTGAGTGAGAGAGTTAACATTTTCCGGAAAATAACTTACTTAGTAAAAGTCCGTAAGTCATTTTACTTAGAAAAGAGGGAAAACCATTTTCCGGAAAATATTTTCCTCATTTTCCGGTGCGTAACAAACACCGAAAAATTGGGAAAACATTTTCCGGAAGTTATTTTACGCGAAACAAACGGAGCCTAAGTATCACTATTTTCATCCAGCAAATTATTTTGATAGTACAGATTCATCAGTTCATGAAATGAATTCAAATCACATAGGTTGTTTCTTTTAACTAGGTTAAAATGTGCACAAAATCTTGGGTAAAACGCGTTTTACGCAACTCCCAGGAAAATCGTGTTTTCGATGGCATTTTTAATAATATATGGAACTTCTTTTAAAAAACGCGCGGTGGCATTTATGTAAATAATCGAAACTTTTCATCGGTTGTGGATATTAATAACAAACCTTCTGGATATGATTATCAAGCACATTTGAAGAAGGCCATGGCCAAAAAACTTTCTGGATATCAAGCTCTAGAGATTCTGGATATAATTTATGAAGCATCTCCAGTGAGAAAAAAAACCTGAAAAGAACCTTTGAGACTGATATCCAGAACCTTTGAAAGTGATAGCCGGAAAGTTTTTTCTGAGAAAAAATTTGAAGATCAGTTGATGTGTTAATATATAGCCAGTGACAGTGTTTAGGATGACCAGTTGATGTGTTATGAATGTCCAACGAGTGTGTTGAGGAGCGCCAGATGATTATGAAAAACACGTTTTTCCTAATCACTAGGAAAAACGCGTTACAGGAGACTAACTCAAGTTTTTTACTGCCTAACTCAAGTTTTTAACTGCCCCAAATTATGATTTCAATATTATTTTCTTCAAATATTAATGATATTACTTCATTAGTCTGAAATATTTATTATTTTTAAATGAAATTTTGGGCCAAAATAATTGTTGCTTTTGGTTCGAAAACATTTCAACACCTATTTCAAACTTGTTTCACTTAGTTAAAATTGTTTAAATAATGGTAAATATGGTATTTTTCATCATTAAACTATAGTCATAATTTTGTTTTTCAAAACTTGTGAAATGTCTAAAAGTGACAAATATTTTGAGTCATATGAGTATATGTATAAATTCCTACATTTTTTGTAATCCTTGATCATATTATATTATGATGGTTGAAATGTGACCAATTAATTAATTTCAGAAGCTAATTATCTAAGTATTTAATTTTAGGAAAATACATAGACCATGGTTTTGGTCGAATAAATTTTCATGTTGTGGTGACACATACCATTAATAATGTTAGTGGTTGCTCCTTTAATATTAGTCACTACAACAAAAATAACAAAAATGTATTTTTAGCGGTATTTTGAAAAGTGCCGCAAACATGAAAAAATGTCGGAAAAACATATCAAGCAATCTTCTTGTATCCGATCTATTAAAGTGGCCACCCAAATATCCCAAATTTTGATCATAAATTAATTTCAATGCCTCATACTATAATACTATATACTGTCTCCGGTCCAAAATAACTGTTATTTTTGGACTAAAATTTTGATCCAAAATAATTATCACTTTTGAGCTAAATGTCACTCTTATCCTTGCATTGAAACTTGTTCTTTTTTATTAATTACTCCATCTGTTTCAAAATATCTGTTGCTTTAGATTTTTTCACACATATTAAAAAATGTAATTAATGCATGTTAAGAAGACCCATTTGCCCCTAAATAATTCAACTTTCTAGGTGATTAAATGCTTGCATGAGAGATTCTTTCACCATCATTAATAAGGGTATAATTGAGACAAAAGGGTAAAAGGTAAAAGTGCATTGATAATAGTAAAGTGACAGATATTTTGAAACAATTTTTTACTCTTAAAGCGACAGATAATTTAAAACGGAGGGAGTATCTTAGTGTGAGACATTAATGTAAGAAAGTTGCACACTTAATAGGGGTAAAGTTGGAACTTTTGTGGCTAAGTCATGATAATAATTGCATTTCTTAAGAGTTGTGCAAATGCCAAAAGAGACAATTATTTTAGATCGGATAGAGTAACTGGTTACATGACCAATAATATCTCACTTTGATCAGTAAGGCGTGAGGTCCTATTAATTATATTCTTTAACTATGTAATCATTTAAATTATTTGATAGTGAAATCAATTTAATGATGATGATAATGCAAATGAAGAAGCAAGAAAACGACCGGGAATAAAAATTATAATCATTGTATATTATTTCCGTCCCACATGAAGAGCAAGCTGTTTTTTTAATCTTTCACATTTGAATAGTAAGTTTTATTTTTTGGCCATCATTTTCTCCAACCAATTTATTTTACTAACCATCATTTTCCACGTAACTTGAATTAAATATCCTCTCTTTGTTTTGAGTTTTGATTCTTTGAAAATTATGAAGTAGTTAATCACTTCATTTAATTTGTGTGTTTGAGCAAAATTGAATACCAATAATTGAAAAATATGAAAATTTGAACAATATGCAAAAATTGAAAAATATATCCATAATTTTCAATGCACTTTTTCGAAATTTAAATATACTAGAATGATAAATGGAAGATCAAATTTAACGCACGGGGACTTAAAATGAGAATTATGAAGAAAAAAAATGATTTCAAAAATTTCAAAAAGAAAAGGTAATAATTAGGAGAAATAAAATAATCAAGTATTTTGATTTTGGTCTCTCTTTATATGTAGATTATAGGATAGAGAAAGAGCATATCAAGATTTAGCAAAAATCAATCACCTTAATATGGAGATACAATATTTACCATTTTCTCTCAATTTCCTTCTCCTCATTGCTCCTCTCTTGTTCTTATTCTTGTTAAAGCCCTTGATACAATATCGTAAAACACTAAAAATAAAAAAGAAACTTCCTCCCGGACCATGGAAGCTTCCACTCATAGGAAACTTGCATCAAATGGTTGGTTTATTACCACATCGTGTTCTCATGGATTTGTCCAAGAAACATGGTCCAATTTTCCATCTCCAACTTGGTGAAGTTTCAACAATCATCGTGTCCTCGGCTCAACTCGCAAAAGAGGCACTCACAACTCACGATCTTGCCCTAGCAAACCGGCCTGAAACCCTAGTGAGTAAGATTTTATTTTACAATAATGTAGACATTGGTTTCGCGCAGTATGGTAGCCACTGGAGACAGATGCGTAAAATGTGCACATTAGAGCTTTTAAGTGTATCAAAAGTCCGGTCCCTACGCTCCGTTCGTGAGGATGAGGTTCATAATTTTATTGAATCCATTCGTTTATCGTCTCAATCGCCAATCGATCTTAGTAGAAAACTTTACGTGTCGCAAAATGTGCTTGTTTGTAGAGCAACATATGGTAATAGATGCAAGGACCAAGATGGACTTATAGACCTAATCATGGAGATTATACCTTGTGCAAGCGGATTTGATATTTTTGATTTGTTTCCATCGTATAAATCGCTTCACATTCTTCTTGGATCGAATACTAAACTGAGGAAAATGCATCAAAAGCTTGATAAGATATTTGACGACATCATTAAAGAGCACCGGGACAACCATGGAGGAGAAGAAGAAGATCTGCTTGATGTTCTATTGAGGCTTGAAGAGAGTGACGGCCTTTCAACAAGCACCATTAAAGCCGTTACTATGGTACTTCCTCTCCATTTCACTACCACAAAAATATTTTTTTTGTTGCATTTTAAAAATTGTCGTTATCAAAAGATGTGTCGTAAAAACTATTTCTGGTACATTTCCAAAATTGTTGCAAGTCCTAGAAAAGAGGTATCGGATAACACTTTTTGACACTTACGCAATGCCAGAAATTTTACGACACTTTTCAAAAGTGTCGTAATTTTCCAACATTTATGTAAATTGTTGGAAAATTTTGACACTATTTTTTACACAAAATCTTGGGTGAATCGCGTTTTACGCAAGCCCCAGGAAAAACGCGTTTTCGGTGGCATTTTTGAAAATATATAGAACTTTATTAAAACCGCGCGGTGGCATTTTTTTTTAAAAGAATCAGAACTTTTCATCGGTTCTGGATATCAATAACAAGCCTTCTGCATATGATTTTCAAGCACATTTGAAGAAGTTCATGGCTAATAAAATTTCTGGATATCAAGCTCAAGAGGTTCTGTATATAGATAATATAGTCTTCTGGATATAATTTATGAAGCATCTCTAGTGAGAAATATTTTTTGAAAAGAACCTTTGAGACTGATATCCGAAACCTTTGAGACTGATAGTCAGAACCTTTGAAAGTGATAGCCGGAAAGTTTTTTATGAGAAAAAAATTTGAACAACAGTTGATGTCTTAATATATAGTCAGTGAAAGTATTTAGGATGACCAGTTGATGTGTTATAATGGTCCAGCGAGTGTGTTGAGGATTGCCAGATGATTATGAAAAAACACGTTTTTTCTAATCACTAGAAAAAACACGTTTTACAGGAGACTAGCTATTTTTTTAGTGTTGTATTTTAAAATTAAATAAAAATGCACTTGTCAGGATTTGATAGTACAAGAAAATTATGACACTTTTGAAAAGTGTCGTATTTAAAAATGAGTAAGTCTCTTGTAAAACGCGTTTTACACTAGGCTTAGTGTAAAACGTGTTTTATTAATAACGGCAAGTAGGGTTTAAGAGACGCGGTGGCATAAGTGTAAATATTTGAAACTTATGAAATCTCAGGAGGCATATTTTAAAACTGCAGGAGGCATATTATGAAACTGAAGGAGGCATATTTTTGAAACTCCACATCAGGCACTTTGTAAAACCATAACAAACATTTTTTTTCAAAGAGGCACTTCTAAAATTTTAAAACTGGAGGAGGCATATTTTTATACTGCAGGATGCACATTTTTAAACTAGAGCAGGCATTTTTTTTCTTTAGAAAAGACAATGTTAAAAGTTCAAAAAAATCTTAGGAGGCATGTTTTGAAACTGGAGGAGGCATGTTTTGAAACTGTAGGAGGCACATTTTTTAACTAGAGCAGGCACTTACTTTTTCTCAAAAAAGGCACTGTTAAAAGTTCAAAAAAAGTGTCTCCTCTAGAGTTAAAACATGCATGCTCTAAAAAAGTCTCCTCTAGAGTTAAAATATGTCTGCTGTGAAGTATTGAAAAATGCCTCCTCTTGTTTTAAAATGTGCCTGCTGAGATTTTCATGAGTTTTCCACTTATTTACAAAATTGCCACCGCGTCTTTTAATCCCTCTTAAGCCGTTATTTGAAAAACACGTTTTACACATAGTTAGTGTAAAACACGTTTTTTACAAGATTTTGTGTTTAAAAATTGCACTTACCAGAGATTGAAACCATGACGGCATGGATATAAAACTAGTCCTCTACTATTAAAGCTAAAACATCGATTGTTACAAGAAAATTTTATGTACAAGAAATTCACATCACTTATTATAATGTGTCCGAAATGAGTGGCGGTTAATAAAAATGTGTCAAAAATTATCGGCACTTAATAGAAAGTGCAAAAATTAGCGAATTTACAGACATTTATAAAAATTGCATTAACTAAGTGCACTATATACCATTTTGTTTTAGTGTTTACACTTGTATCACGCACGTCACAGTAGACTACCTATATACGGAATAATTAAAACATCATGCAATGCAACGTATTACACCCAAAATTACGAACAATGCAACGTACTTAATAATAATAATAATAGTACATTGCAATGGAAAGGGAACTTTCACAAATGTTTTAAGTATAGAGTATGTGACATTTTAATTGTATATGACTTTTATATAGGACATGCTAGCAGGAGGAACTGAAACATCATCAACAGTAGTCGAGTGGGCAATGGTAGAGTTGCTAAGAAATCCAAGAGCAATGGAGAAGGCACAGGCTGAATTAAGACAACTTGCTGTAAAAGGGAAGAAGAAAACGATATCCGAAACTGATATTCAAGATCTCACTTATCTAAAAATGGTGATCAGAGAAACAATGCGCTTACACGCCCCCATCCCTTGTTAATCCCAAGACAATGCAGGGAAGAATGCGAGCTCGGGGGTTATACAATACCCGTCAAAACTCAGTTTATAATAAACGCTTGGGCTATTGCGAGGGATCCCGAGAATTGGCATGATCCTGAGAGATTTGAACCAGAGAGATTTTGCGACACGTTTTCTTGTATAAAAGGAAATGAGTTTGAGTATTTGCCATTTGGGGCGGGACGGAGAATGTGCCCGGGAATTTCATTTGGTATGGCAAGTGTGGAGCATACTCTTGCTCAACTTCTTTACCACTTTGATTGGAAACTCCCTCGCGGAATGAAGCCTGAAGATATTGATATGACTGAGAAATTTGGAATAACAGCAAAAATAAAGAATAACCTAATTGTTGTTGCAACACCCTATTCTCCACTTTGATGCCTCAAGTGAAGAAATATATATATATATATATATATATATATATATATATATAATATATATATATATACACACACACACATATATATATACATAATGTGTGTGCATTGTTGTTTGGATATTTGATGAATAAGGTGTGATTTTCGTTGAGAAGTTTATTTTTTTTAAAAAAAAAATCCCACACAGTTAGTATTGTTTGTATTTGAAATAAGTTGTAACTTGTATACTATTATATTATTACATGAATAATAATGCCTTTTATTTTGAGCCCAACAAACCCTTTATGCTAGACATGTCCAAATAGAACCGGGAACCGACGGAACCGGCGGGTAGAACCGGAACCGGGAACCGCCGGAACCGGGAACCGAACGGAACCGAGAACCGGATTGAAACGGTTCGAATATGAATCCAACATATTCAGAACCGAGGAACCGGCGGAACCGAGAACCGAGAGCCGGAACCGAGAACCGGGAACCGGGAACCGAACGGTTCTCTGCATCAGAGGAGTTTAAAGATGTTTGATCATTATGGTAGGTTGGCTGCTAGCTAATATATATACTGATATGCACACTCCCTCCGTCCCAAAATACTTGTAGTTCTAGGATTTTCACACAAATTAAGAAAAAAAAAATTAATACATGTGTAATGGACTATATTACTCTTGGAACATTTCAAGTATCAAGACAATTTAATACTTTACAATGACAGCACTATCATAAATAATGGTATATTTGATAAACAATGTCAAAAATGTATAGATAATAGCAAAACTACAAATATTTTGGGACAAACTTCAACTCCTTAAACTACAAGTATTTTAAAATGGGGGAGTATTACATTTAAACTACAAATATTTTTGGACGGAGGGAGTATTACATACTTATTAGATGGTGAGATGGAACCGGTGGAACCGTCGAAACGGAGGATAGAACCGAGGAACCGGGATTAAGATGGTTCGAATATGGGTCGGCCATTTGGGAACGGAACGGCGGTTCGGAACCGGAACCGTTTGGACATGTCTACTTTATGCCTTGAAAATATTATTCAAATTACTACTAGTCTTTCGAATAATTTATGGTCAACTTGGCTTGACGAGAGTATCCAGACTCATTTAAAAAATATAATCAGTTCTCCGGATTGGGCTTTAGGGCAATGAGAGGACCTTTCACTAGCAGTGGCGGAGCCAGAAATTTTTATCAATGGGGGCAAAGATTACACAACAAGAAAATTATAAGTGTATTTTCGTCAATGGGGGCAAAAAAAGATTCTAATGTATTATTATTTTTATCTCAAAGGGGGAAAATTTCAACAAATTGCACTAAATCCCCAATTTTTTGTAAATTTTACACTAGTAAATTTTTATTTTTTGAAAACCAATGGGGGCAATTGCCCCCTTTACACCATGAGTAGTTCCGCCTCTGTTCACTAGTACGAGAAGATCAGAAAGACACATCTCTGGTGTACCAGTTATCATGCCTACGCTAAATGCTAAGTAGCCAAGTGCAGCCAGGTAGTACAACCATTGCGGGCATGGAGAAGTGAAAGTCACGGGAGATGAGTTGTTTATCATTCCAACAAGTGATGTATGTAAATGTGGCATCATCACCGATACACCTGGACCTTATTCCTACATGACCACCCAAATTTGATCGGGCTTTGATAACATGAAAAAAACCAGATATACCTCCCAATATTTTACTTTTATTTATCATTTGCAATGAAGTTTTAAATATTGTTACTAACACACTATCGCTCTACTTTCAAAAGCCATCAAAACCTAATTAATAAGAATAAGGAATCGCAACAACATGCAAGTTATTTTTCATCTTGATAGTCAAGCCAACTGTCTCCCCCATTTCAAAATCTTCGGGTTTCGCCCCGTAAGCGAGTTTCCAATCAAAGTGATACAGAAGTTGCGCGAGCGTAAGCTCAACACTAGCTATACCAAACAAAATCCCCGGGCACATTCTCCGTCCCGCTCCAAATGGGATGTACTCAAAATTAGTCCCATTATACTGCAAATTAGTCTTGTCAAATCTTTCGGGTTGAAAACTTTCTGGATCATGCCAATATTCAGGATCCCTAGCAATCGCCCATGCATTGACTATGAACTGTGTTTTTATAGGAATTGTGTAGCCACCGATCTCACATTGTTCCCTACACTGTCTCGGGAGTAAGAATGGGGCTGGACCGTGTAAGCGCAAAGTTTCTTTTATGACAAGTTTAAGGTAAGTCAGATCTTGAATGTCTGCCTCGTTTATGATCTTTTTCCCCTTGATGACTTGTCTTAATTCCGCTTGCGCCTTGTCCATAACTCGCTTGTTTCTAAACATTTCCGCCATTGCCCACTCAATTGTTGATGATGTGGTATCCGTCCCCGCACTAAACATATCCTACGCCACCAAAATTTATACTTATTCGTGAGAAAAGTTATATTTGTGAAAGAAAATACGATATCAAATAAAGTGGCCGAAGAGTTTTAGCTAAAGCGGTTTCTGATATTCCTTTCTATCTGAAAGTTTAGGGGGTTGAATCTCCCTAAATGCACTTTTTCAACCTTTTAATAAATTAAGTCACTCTTTAATAGGAAATAGCCAAAAGTAGTAAATTTAAAAGAAAAAAAACAGCAGCAGATGATGTTAGATATGAATTTTATGTACCATGATAATTGCTTTGATATTGCTAGAAGTGATGGGGAATTCAAGGCCATCGTTTTCCTGAAGTCGTAAAAGAACATCAAGCAGATCTTCTTTCGCTTCAGCGTTTACTCCTAGTTTTTGTTTGTGATCGCGAATAATATTGTCAAGGATTTTATCAAGCTTTTGATGCATTTTCTGCAATCTAGACGTCGAGCCAAGAAGGAAATGAAAGAATTTAAAAGACGGGAACAAATCAGCAATAGAAAAACCGCCTGCTAGTGATACCGTTCCCACAATGATATCTATGAGTTCATCTTGGCGAAAAGATGATCCGTCCCCAATTGTCGCCTTACAAGCAATCACATTTTGCAACAAGTAAATACTTTTACTAAGATTAATTGGCGATCCTCCTGAAGACAAGCGAATGGATTCAACGAATTTCTCAACTTCTTTTTCACGTATAGAGCGAAAAGATTGGACATTTTTGACGCTCAAAAGCTTTGTTGTGCATATTTTACGCATTTGTCTCCAGTAGTTACCATAGGGACAAAAACCAATGTCGGTATGATTATAGAACATGACCTCAGTAGCTAAAAATGGCGATCTATTCGCTAAGGCGAGGTCTTGTTTTGTGAGAGCTTCTTTGGCTAGATGAGGGGAAGATATGACTATTGTCGGAATTTCGCCTAGTTGGAGATAAATGATTGGTCCGTACTCCTTGGCTAAGGTTGTGAATGAACGATGTGGGAGTGTGCCAATTTGAAGCAAGTTTCCGATTAATGGTAGCGTTTTTGGTCCCGGGGGAAGTTTGATTTGGGTTGTAGTGGTACAAGCAAGCATTTTGCGAGTTCTTTTAATGAAGGGCGTCAAGAGGAACAAGAGAAAGAGAGCTATGAAGAGGGGAGTGGACTCCATTTTTAGAAGTCAAAAGTAGCGGAAAGAAGAAGAGGAAGAAGAAAAGGATGGAATGCAATGAGGCCTTGCCAAAGTATATATATATACCGTCCTGCCTCCGTCTCGAAATGATGTTGATACTTTTTTAGTCATCACTACTACTACGAAAGAACTTTTAAGTAATACTCCCTCCGTCCCAAAGTATGCGTCCACCCTCTCATTTACACAGAGATTAAGAAATGATGAAAGTGATGTAAGTGTTGTGAGTATAAAAGTAAAGTAGAAGAGAGAATTAGTGAGAGAGAGAATAATAAATTGATTGGTGTTGTGAGTAAATATGAGAGAGACTGAGTGAGAGGAATAGTAAAGATTCTTTGTCATTTTAGGAACTTGACATAGTATACTCTGTGACGGAGGGAGTAATATTTTTTTCATCATTATTACGAAAAAACTTTAAGCAGTGATTTTAGGTTGATTCGATTATATTAATGAAAATTTAAAACTTGTTATTAACATACCATCAATAATACAAGTAATAGCAAGTTTAAATTTTTTATTAGGAATCAGTCTAAAATTATTATTCAAAATTCATTCGTAATAATTGCAAAAAAATATGAATATCATTTTTGGACGAAAGGTTCTTTCATTTTAAAATAAATGTTTGTATTTTGAAATGACCAAAAAAAAAATAAAATTATACAGCACATTGATAAATGACACGTGTCAGCAAGTTTGAGATTCGTCAATGGTCAAAGAATACATATTTCTATCAAAAGTTCCTATAAATGGAATTTGTATTGCGATGATCTTAACAATCATGGAACTCATCCATTTTTGGGTTTGTCTTATATTTGAAGCGATATGGAAATTGTATTCCACTTTCTAAAATTGGATGGTGATGCACAATATAGTACAAATAAAAAGCCAAGTGATATCATCTGATCATTTCGGTGGCCCGAAGTTTTTCATTACTTCCTCCATATTGTAGTTATCAGTGCTTATTTCTATTTTGGATATTTTATACTTGTTGCTATATATTTAAAATGTTCAATTTTCTCTCTGCTATCCATTCACAACGACTATCCACTAACTTATCCACTCACGATACTTACTTTTCCAACATACTCCCTCCGTTTCATGTCACTTGAGACAAGTTAAAACCGAGTATGGGGAAGGAATATGGAGGAAAATAAAGTCAGTTTATTTCCTTGATTCTTCAATGCCGAGTACAACAATATATATATACATAGACTCTTTTTTGGAGTTGGAAATTCACCATGTCCGCCTCCCAGCACCTGTTCTTCCCTTATAGCATTAGAATATGCCTTATTCACAGAAGGCAGTGGCTCCGTATTGACAATAGAGGTTTTCACGTTCTCAAACTTTGGAGTTTCTAACCCCTGACGAATTGATGAACCCGTTCCTCCTCACGCCTTTTTACTAACACCGCCCCAATATTACACTTGCAGCCCGTACAGGAACATGTTGCAAGGTCTCAAATCATTAAGAGCATCCCACAACTTCTTATGCGTCCATAATAAGAAGCCACGCTCTCGTTCTTCCCTTGTCAGCAGTTTGCTATGTCCGCCTTTAATTGTTGAGTCTTCGGTCCATTCCCCATCGAAAACCGTTCTTTCAAATCATCACACAAAACCTTCGCTTCGTCCACATAGTAATAGTGGAGTGAAGAGTTGGCTCAGTGGTATTAAAAATCCATGAGACAATCATGAATTCACCGTCCACCATTGGTCTGCTTCATCAACATCATCAGGACATGGATTCTTCATCAATGAATCCAGTTTTCGTCTTCGCTTGAAGCGATCCTTTGAAAACTCGTGCCCATTCTTCATAATTCTCTCATCTTAACTGAACATGAGTGATAATCATTCCTGGATTATCACTAGAGGAAAGAAAATATGGAGATCTCTTTTCTTCCTTAATCGTCTTTCCTTTGCCGGAATTCTCCTCACCGGTTTTCTCATCATCGCCGGCCATGGATAAACAGGCTCTGGTGCCAAGTTAAAACCGTGTATGGGGAAGTAATATGGAGGAAAATAAAGTCAGTTTATTTCCTTGATTCTTCAATGCCGAGTACAACAATATATATATATATATATATATATATACTCTTTCTTGGAGACTAAGACTAATCCCTACAATTTAGCTAAGTGAAATATATCCTACCTATTTACATCCTTATCAAACAGATAACAAAACTAGTTAAGGATACATAAACTTGGAAGGAGATATGCCGAGATCCTTGAGAATCTCAGTTATCTCAACAAGAGATATTTCCCTTTTCGTCCGTTTCACATCACTTGAGACTGCCCAAAATGGTAAAGAATACTCCCTCCGTCCCACCTCACTTGACACCCATGAGGTGGGCACAATAATTAAGGAGAATGAATAAAATAAGGAAAATGTGTGGTAGAAAATGAAGAGAGAGAATGAGTGGGGTAAATAGTAGTGTTGGTTGATTAAATTGTGTGGTGGAAAATGAAGATAGAGAATGAGTGGTAGGATAGAGTGAATATAAAAATTATAAATAATATGCTATTTTGGGAAGTGTTAAGTGAGCTGAGACAATCCAAAATGAAAATAAGTGTCAAGTGAGCTGGGACGGAAGGAGTATTTGTTATTTCCCCCACTCATTCTCTCATACTTTACTTTTACACTCACAACACCAATCAACTTACTATTCCTCCCCCTTATTCTCTCTCTTATTTAATTTTTCATACTCACAAACACCTCCTCCCACTATTTCTTTCTCTTACTTTTCTTTAATTTGTGTGCCAAATTTTGGTCTCAAGTGACATGAAATGTAGATAGTATTTTCTTAATTCTCGTGCACTCTCGTTTCATTTAGGCAAAAAGCATATTTTGGTCACTAAACTTTAGCTCATTTTCAAATGTTCTCATTGAACTTAAGTTTTTTTCAAATGTTCTCATTGAACTTATACGGTTCTTCAAATGTACTCAGTCCGTCCAAAAATTCGTTAATAATGTAATGATAGTTAATCACACGACACGACTAACCTACGTTATATTTTTTTGTGTTTCGTTAATTTTTGGAACCCTTTCTTACATCCACGGTAACAAGCGCCTCCACCATCAGCCTACTGCAGTGCCACCGCCACATTCAACAACCATCCAACAAATTTCGAACAACCAATTCTGCAATTTTCAAACAACACCATAAACCAGAAAAAAAGATGATGACTGGGGAAGAATTCCAGGCGCCAGAGTGGGGGGGGAGCAGATAGAAAGACACATACGCTGAATCAGAATCGGAAACAAAGACGAGAAAGGGATTGTTAAATTATGTCCGACAATCGCTGGTAACGGATAATTCACACAGCCGGAAAAGGTCAACAACGAATTGGACAGCCGGAAAAGGTCTACAAAAAAGAAATTCAATGCGTAAACAATCTGATTCAAACATCAATCCCTAATTTTGTTTGTTGAAATCCTCACCGAAGTTTTTTAGGGTTCGTGCTTGGTTTTTGCAAGCTAGAAATTCGTCAACTCAAAATTGATATGTGCTTCAAGGGGGAATCGCAGGTGGAGAGGAAGAAGGAAGGGGTGGGAAAAGTATGGGTAAGGAAGGATAGCCTGGGCTTGGGAGGAAGAGGGACTAGACGTGGGGATTTTAGAGAGAAAGAGAGACAACGAGAATAGGGTGAAAAGAAGGGTTTTGAACGTTTTCTTTTCCCTTTTTTTTTTTCTTCGTTTTTGTCTATATTTTTTGTTTGCAATTTTCTAAATTTAACAAAGATTAGTCACATAAGATCACGTGAGAGCTTTCGTTAAGTTTTTAACGAAGTTATTGATGGAGTAAGTACATTTGAAAAAGTGAAAAAGTTTAATGAGAACATTTGTAAAAAAAAAAAAAGTCCAGGAAGAATATTTGAAAATAGGCTAAAGTTTAGTGACATAAATATAATTTTTGCCTTTTATTTAGTAGCAATAAGTATAAGATGGGGGAATACTCATTTTTCATTATTAAAGATATGATCATCTTTTTTACCCCTAACTAGGGATGGCAACGGGTCGAATACGGTCCGGATATTGCCAAACCCGTATCCGACCCGAGGCTACTCCGTCCGTATCCGAACCCGTCCGTATCCGACTACGGGCGAATCCGTATCCGGCCCGTATCCGTTTTTTTTTTTTTTTTTTTTTGGCCCGGAAATTGAAAACCTATGAATGAACTTGATTTTGTATCAAATTCAGATTAAGACAAGATTCCACCAAAACAGAGAGAACAAACCAAAATCGAACCTCAGAGAACTAGAGAATGATATGAAAACACAAACCCAAAATCGAACACTTACCTTGGACGGCGGGGTAATCGATGGTGGCCGGAGTAACTTGTCGGCTCGTCGTCGTCGCTCACTCGCTCGCTTCAGTACTTGTCGCCGACAAGTTGTCGGCGTCGCCCTCTCTCTCTCTCTAAGGGCGAAAATTGAAATTGGAAACCTAGGCTACATCTCTGATCTCTCGCCTCAGTATTATACGGAGGGTGGTGTAGAGGTGATTCGGAAGAACGTTGTCTCAGACAACGGCGTCGCCCTCTCTCTCTCTCTCTCGTAGCGACAAATTGAAAAAATGAAAACCCTAGCAGCCGGCGACACACATATATACAAGGCAGGGGAGTAATAATAATGGAAAGCAAGGGTAAAATAGTAAATAACATATTCGGATATTATACGGGTCGGATACGGGTCGGATACGGACGGATCTCGGACAGAATCCGAACCCGTATCCGAACCCGCCGGATTTTCAAAATGTATTATCAAACCCACCCATCACCGGTCGGATTGTCCCGGATACGGATCGGATTCGGTAAAATTGCCATCCCTACCCCTAACCTCCCATCCATCAAAAGGACTGTCAACTTGCAGAAGATTAGATTTGGGTTGTTGACAGAGAACGACTTAATTCTAGACAGTGACCATTTCCAACAGTTTAGTTTAGTGTAAAAATTGCATTATTTTTTATAATAATGTAATTTTTACACCAAATATTTCCAACAGTTTGTTTCAAATATTATACTAAATAAGATGATAAAAATATTCATTATTGTTTCACATATATAAATAATAGTAGGTTATATAATTTTATATTGTAAAATATTTTCATATATATCAAAAAGAAAAATAAAAAACGGATATTTAAAAAGAAAAAGAAGACGAGAAATGGGATAACGCAACACTATGGCTTACCAAATTTGAAGCAAGTGATAAAGTTGCTCTATTAATAGAGCAATGTTTAGAGTTCCGTTTGAGTAAAACAATACTCTATTTTTGGTATTTTAGAGTACCGTTGGAGATGGTCTGACAAACCAAATCCACTCAAAAACAATTCTCCCTCCGTCCCAGGACTAAGGTTTTTACTTTCCTTTTTGATATGTCCCAGACTAAGGTTCTTAATTACTTTATTACCTTAAATGGACAATGGGACCTACTTGTCATTCTCACAATAAAAACTTTCTACCCACTTTTCCTCTCCTACTTTCTCTTACTTTACTTTTCATACTCACAACATTAGTTTTTCTTAATCTCCGTGTAAAATCAAACTAAGAATCTTAGTCGGAGACGGAGGGAGTATTATTACAAGAGTCCCCGTTGACTTTAAAAATTATGTTAAGTAAATTTCCGTTAACTTTAATAATTATGTTAAGTATTTTTTTTTTTTACTAACTCTACCACTTCTTTCATTTCAAGATAATAGTCGCTTTACACGTTAAAAAAATGTAATGAACGCATGTTGAAAAATACTCCTTCCGTCTCGTACTAAGGTTTTTAGTTTGATTTTACACGGAGATTAAGAAAAACTAAATATTGTGAGTATGAAAAGTGAAGTAGGATAAAGTAGGAGGGATAAAAGTGGGTAAAAAGTTTTTGTTATGAGAATGACAAGTGGGTTCCATTGTCCATTTTAGGTAATAAAGCAACTAAGAACTTTAGTCTAGGACAAACCAAAAAGGAAAGTAAGAACCTTAGTCTGGGACGGAGGGAGTACTCAATTGCATTTAAAATAATTCAATCTTTTTAAGTGATTAAATGCTTGTACATGCTTTACAATCATTAATAATAGCATAATTTAAGAAAAAGAGTAAAAATGTTTTGATAATAGTAAAGTGTCAAATATTTTAAAATATATTTTCACTTCTAAAAAACGAAAAAGATTTTAAAAATGAAGTACTCCCTCCGTCCCAGCAGAAGTGAGACTTATTTTCAGGTCCGTCCCACCACAAGTGAAACTACCAAAAATGAAAATATTTTTTCTAATATGTATATTCACCATACCCCACCATTTAACCACACTCATTCTCTCTATACATTTTCTACCACTCAATTTATTCAACCAATACTACTATTTACCCATTCTCTTTCTTTATTTTCTACAACACATATACTACTTTTTGTTAATTATTGTGCACACTCCTCTATTCCTACTTGTGGTGGGACGGAGGGAGTATTATACAGTATAGTACTCCCTCCATACCACCTCACTTGAGACCTAAGAGGTGTGAACAATAATTAAGGGAAAAGAATAATGTAAAGAAAATGTGTGGTAGAAAATGAAAAGAGAGAATGAGTGAGGTAAATGGTAGTGTTGGTTGAATAAATTGAGTGTTGAAAAAATTAAAAGAGAGAATGAGTGGTGGGGTAGTTTGAATATAAAATAATAAAAATATAGCTATTTTAGGGAGTCTCGAGTGAAGTGAGACGGCTCAAAATGGAAATAAGTCTCAAAAGTGAGACGGATGGAGTATCTATTATAACATAAGACCATCTACAATGGTTTATTGAAGGAGGGTGTTGGAAAGGTTTCAATAATTGAAACCATTAAATAGGGTGTTGGAAGAGGTGTTGAAGTGGGGAGGGTGTTGGAAGGCTTCAATGGCTGTTGATAAAAGGACTGGGGCCAAGCCCAAGAACACGCGTCGGCCATTCTGTGGCGCCGACACGCGCGGGCAGGGTGAGTGAGGCGTGCGAGTGGCCGACTTATCTCATCCCTTCCAACCTGATTCATCCACGTGGCAGGTGCTGGTTGGTTGGTTTTAATTTTCTCACCCATTTTTTCTATCTGCATTATCTTATTAAAAAAAATTATACCAAAATTCAGGATTTTTTTTCTCTATAAGTAGATGTAAATTTCATTAGATTTCGACACAAAAAAAAATCTCCTCTCTTTTGTGAAATGGATTCTAATAATAACCATTTCAACCCCCAAAATTCAAGTAATTATCTTTTTCCCTATAACAATCTTTCAAATTTTCAATTTGAATGTCAGTCTTCCAACCAACCACGTCCTCCAAATATACCAAATCAATCTTCCAGCCAACCATGTCCTCAAAATATACAAAAATTTTGTTATCCACCAAATCTGATGGCTTCAGCAGTGCCAAATTGGCCACCTCCATATTATACAATGCCAATGCAACCACCACCACCACCTTATAATCGTAATCCCTATATGAAAATGAGAAATGAAAATCTTTCTGGAACTGAAGCATCAAATTTCCATTATATTCAACACAAGTGGCTCTGGGTATGTCCGCCGGTGCTAACGATGCTACTCCAACTGCAGAGGTTCCAGGCACTGCCAAAAAAAGAAGCTCCAAATGGACCACGGAAGAAAATTTAGTGCTACTTAGTGGGTGGATTAAATTTTCCACGGACAGTGTTGTTGGAAGAAATCAGAAAATGGATGCGTATTGGGGTAAGATTACGCAATACTGTAACGAGCATTGCGCATTTGAGTCTTATCGTGATTTGACTGCATGCAGAAATCGTCATAATTATATAAACAAAATATTGGGCAAATGGGTAGGTGCTTATGATAAAGCTAAGCGTATGAAACAAAGCGGGTGGTCGGAGAATGATGTATTGGCAAAAAGCTCATGAACTATATAAAAGTAATAACAATAGCACTTTTACTTTGATGGAAGAGTGGAAGGCTGTTCGAGATGAACCACGTTACGCAAGTCAAATAGGTGGAAATACGGGATTTGATAGTAGTGGATCTAAGAGAGCACGTGAAGATGATGTAGGTGATTCAAGCTCGGTTGGATCCATTCCTCGTCCTATGGGTAGGGAGGCAGCTAAGAGAAGGGGTAGAAAAAAAGATAAGGGAGTAGGCTTGACACCGGTAAAAAAAGAGTGAGAAGAATATAAACAATTCAAAGAGAAAGATTGAGAACGAATGGAAAAGTTAGCCATACAACAAGAGCAGGCCGTTAATGCTGCACTTGAGAAGACTCGGGCTAAAAATAGGAAAATATGGATGAAGTTAAGCGAGAAGGACCATCTCGATGAGCATCAGAAAATGTTTTTTAACCAGTGACTGCCGAGCTGTTGGCAATTAATTTTTTGCTTTAAATGTGTTTTTTAACTTTAATGTGTGTTTTCTAGCTTTATGTCTGTTTTCTGCAATGATGTAGTACTTGTTTAAGATTCTCTGTCTGTAACTTTATCTTTTAATTATAAATAATAATAATAATAACAATTAAGTGTGATTTTTTTAATTATAAATAATAATAATAATTATTATTATTATAATTATTATTATCATTATTATTATTATTTTACTAATCATAAAAATAAAGAATATAAAATAAAATAAAAGTGGTGGGGTAGGATGATGAGTTAGGAGGGTGTTGAATTGCAAGTACTCTAATAACCATTGGAAGGTGTAAAAGTTGATGGGTTGTTGAATGATTAGGTGGATGGAGAAAGAAGCTGAGGTGGAGTAGGGCTGATCCACCGAGGAATAAAATGTTCCTTGAACTTCTTTTAGAAAATTTTCCCAAGTGTAGGGTACATGAGTCTCATCCCAATAAGTTTTCAAAGCCTTTTTCCAGTAATCAGCAGCTCCACTCAGTTTATAAGTAGCAAACCTGACTTGATCTTCATCAGAACATCTCAGAACATCAAATATTTCTCCATCGATTCAATCCACCTTTTCACTTTAGCCACATCTAGTTCTCAATCATAGCCTATTGATTTCATTTTTAAGAACTGCTCTAACCCATATTTCGGAGGTACTTGATCTTCTCCTTGTCTTTAATCATTTAAGGTTTTCATGGCTGCTTCAAACATTCCCTTGCCTTGAAGGCCCTGACTGATCTCCTTCTGTCCCAACTATTTTCAATAAGTACCTGCATAAGACTCTCAACGTCACTCACTCTATACACAACTACCCTCCTAGGTCACTTAGTCATTCTAGACCATCTACAACCTATCTCTGATACCAAATGTCGCGCCCTAGACCCGTGGTCCTACTTGGCCCCACACTCGGGACACGATTGGAAGACGTCATAAAACACTTTTAAAAAAAAATTCGAAATATACTTTCATAAAGTTTAACAAAATCCACACTCGAAGTTTAAAGACTTCCATTTAACTTTCACACAAACTGTACAACAACTTTCACAAACGAAAGTACTTAGCCGAAGGCTTACACACTCTTATACAAATGTACAATTACCACACTTTAACAAAATAAGTGATACACGGATAAAGTCTCGGGTACACTACCCCAAAGGTTATACATTTATATAATGTAACCTTTAAACCACACTTACTTTCCAAAATGGATTATCAACCCGACGTCCTCCCTTGTGAAGTGACCTATCCTACGGACTCGCCTTTATCTAAAACAGTAAACAAATAAGGGGTGAGAATGAATCTCAGTAAGCTACTAAAATGCAACTATGTTACATGCTGAAATGATACTCGTAATTGAACAATGTCAATAAATATTTATTTAGCACATAACATGAGAGGCAAAGCCAACTCATCATACCACACATAAGGCAGAAATAAACACTCATAAGTGGATACTGAGCCAAGGTTCTCGAATCAAACATATAACCATCTGAGAGGTATCAACTGAGCAGCATCAAAGAGCTGAAGCCGGGATCCCGAAAACCAACCATAACCATAAGAACCAAAATAACAACGGGGGGAATATGACACAAAGTCATAACCCAAATACTCACTCGAAGGAGCTAATTCATCCCATCCAAGGCCAATCTGGACTGGGGAAAAAGGTCCAGTGGAAAAGCCTTATAGTGAACTTGGCTGTGTGCCACTATAATTCTTTCCACCTCCACTCGATAACACAAAACCAGCTGGACGTTCAAACAAAGCACTGTAATGAATACTTGCTTAAACAAAAACCGGGGGCAATGATTCCAAAGTAGGGAACCAAGCCAAACACATCACAAAGATGAACCAATCCAAACCACATCAAAAGATGTTCAACAATACCCCATGTAACAGTTATTCACATTCCATAACACATTTGTTCACAAAGGAACCAATTTCAAACACTAGGGTGTTCCACGACAACCCTCTAGCTACTCTAGGATATCGCCTAAGACCTAGACCAAGATTGAACTCTAAATCACTTGGATCAAAACAACTCAAACTTTCAGCAGCCCTGGAAGGTCGCCCACACCAGCCTGTGCGGCCGCCCAAAATGCCCTGTTCCAAGACAAAACCCTTCCAGATAAGTGTGCGGCCGCACGCCCTATTTGGGTGGCCACCCAACACACCTGCCAGGCCCAAAACTTGCTAATTTTACTCCCTTCGTTTCACCGTCCCAAAAGTATTAACACACTTATACTTCTTACATAAACCTTACCCAAAAGAACCCAAGAAACACTCTTACACTTTCCTTACCATTTCAAAACCAACTTTCCAAATACTCCCTTTGTCCCAAAATTACAAGTATCACAAAACTAATTCAAAACATAATTTCACAACACATATAGCACATATAACATATTTATGACCATTTTAACATTTAAAAGGGGAATTAGTAACTTACCTATTCCGGGGAAAGTATAAATGAAATATATTTTGATCGGGTAGAAATGACCTACTCAACGCCCTGAACATTTTAGTATAATTAGATTTTAAAATGTAGTAGTAAATAAAATGATAAAAATTGTAGAAGATCAATCCTTACCTTATAAGCTTTTAATCCAGAGGGAGTATACTTTAGTGTGTGTGTGTGTGTTTGTAAGTTTCCACACAGAGAAGGAAAAGGAGGGATAAGGATGCATAAAGGCTATTTATAGTCTTTCCCCAAAAGCCCCTCCACTTTCATTTCTAACAACTAAACCCCCAAACTTTAAAGTCACACTTTGAACCCCAAAGTTTCAACTAACTCATTTATTCTTTTTAACAAAATTTCTACCAACACTTTAACTACCACATATGCTCAAATAATATATGCAAGTCATAAAAATAATTTTCTAACACATAAAATGCACATAAAAGTTCCATTTTAAGTTAAGAAAATTAGGGTGGTTTTGGGGTCGTTACACGGCTCGTGAAAGCTCGAGTTCGAGTGAGCTCGAGGTGAAACTCGAGTCAAGCTCGAACCGATTGTCAAGCTCGTTTTTGTTATCAATCCGACCGTGTTCGGATCGTTTAGCTCGTTAAAAGCTCGAGTTCGGCTCGATAAGCTCATTAAAATTGAATTTTTGTTTACGAACGGCTCGAATTCGGCTCGATAAGCTCGAATTCGGCTCGATAAGCTCGTTAAGACTATATTTTTCTTTAAAAAATGTCTAAGCTCGAGCTCGGCTCGTTAAAACTCGAGTTCGATATCGACTCGAGTTGTTCGCGAGCTCGATTCGACTTGAGCTCGAACAAGCAAGTGGGCACGAGCTCGAGCTCGATAAAAGCTCGAGCTCGATAAGTTTTAAACGAGCTGGACACCCCAAAGCTCGACTCGGCTCGTTTACAGCCCTAAGTGGAGTGATAAGCGGGTGTTGAATGGAATTTGGTTGTTGAACCGTAGATGGTCTAACTAGAACGTGCCAACTGCCAAGTGATATAAGGCCCAAAGGCCAAAGATAATAATAAAAAAATATAAAAAAAAGCATGAGAAAACAAAAGCTGCTACTCGCGATGGAAAATCATGAATTTTGCTTAGGGGCTTGGACTCTAGGGCCCCTGAGCCCAGATACAACCCAACCAAGGAAAATCCAGATATAATATTCCCCATACACCCCTCACCAACAAAAAAGATGCAAGAAGACTAAAATACCCTCATATCTCCTCCCACCCTTACTTTTTTGGTCCAATCCTAGTCAGCTCTTATAACTTACACATAATTATCATATAAGAGTTTAAAAAATTGTTTTTTTCATTTTTACAAAAAATAATATATTTTTTGGGTCAAATTTGGTCAAACTTGGTCAAACAACAGTCAAACTCTTATAACTAACTCATAAGAGTCAAAATTTTCACTTTTTTCATTTTTTTTTACAAAAAAAATAATAATTTTTTTGGTCAAACTTGGTCAAACAACAATCAAACTCTTATAACTAACACATAATTATCATATAAGAGTTACAAAAATTATTTTTTTCATTTTTTACAAAAAAATAAATAAATTTTGTTTAGTCAAATTTGGTCAACAACAGTCAAACTCTTATAACTAACACATAGGAGTAAAAAAAAATCACTTTTTCCATTTTTTACCAAAAAAATAACAATTTTTTTGGTCAAATTTGGTCAAACTTGGTCAAACATCAGTCAAACTCTTATCACTTACACATAATTATCATATAAGGGTAAAAAAAAATAATGTTTTCATTTTTTTACAAAAAAATTATAAATTTGTTTGGTCAAATTTGGTCAAATAGCAGTCAAACTCTTATAACAATACATAAGTTACAAAAATTATTTTTTTACAAAAAACTAATAAATTTTTTGGTCAAACATCAGTCAAACTCTTATAACCAACACATAAGAATAAAAAAAGTTCACTTTTTCCATTTTTTTTTACAAAATATAATAATATTTTTTTTTTGACAAATTTGGTCAAACAGCAGTCAAACTCTTATTACTTACACATAATATCATATAAGAGTTACCAAAATTACCTTTTTTCATTTTTTACAAAAACATAATAATTTTTTTTTTGTCAAAGTTGGTCAAACAACAATCAAACTCTTATAACTAACACATTTAACATATAAGTGTCAAAAGTCTTATAAACATGTTCATAAGACTAAAGTCTTAGTTGAAGTTGTTCATAAGACTAAAGTCTTATTAAACTTGTTCATAAGACTAAAGTCTTATGAATAATAATGTGTATTATAAGACTTTTATTCAGCCTCATTGAAACATGTTTCATTTGAACATGTGTTCATAAGAATAGTCTTAGTGAAGCTGTTCATAAGACTGAAGCCTTCATTGAACATCATAAGACTAAAGTCTCATTAAACATCATAAACTAAAAATCTCATTTACATGTTCATAAGACTAAAGTCTCATTTAACATGTTCAGACCATGTTTATGAGACTTTTCAGTCTTGTTGGAGCAAAAAATCTTATATATTAATAGTGTAGAGTTTTTATATACTCGTATAAGATTAAGAATCAATTTTTCATATTATAAGACTTTTTAAAAAATAAAATAAGTCTTATATAGATGCATCTAGCTAAGCTTCGTAGGCTATAGCTCAGGTTTGCTTTTTTAAAAAAAGGCTTTAGCTCAGGTGTGTACAGAATCGGAGAAAGGTGTAAGTCGCCGGATCTAGAGAGATCAAAGAAATCGATATCCTTTAAGGCACATTTTTTGCTACTCGCTTACAATGACATAATGACATCCTTAACAGCTCCTGCTATCAAACTATATTGTGAAGGCCATACAACTAATTATTGAAGAGAACAAAAAAAAAAAAAAAAAGACTCTGATCTCCCCCTCACTCTATCCTACCCAAAAAGAAAAGAAAATGAACAACCAGATTCAACACCAAGGCAAGGAACATAATCAGAAGAAATAATGGCCTAAGCAAAAGAACTGCAATAAATTGTGTGGGGGCGGTTATGTGTGCCGGAGCATGAGGAGGAAGGATCTGAGAGAGAGGGGAACAGATCTGTAGAGAGAGAATAATAGAGACAGTCGCTGGAGATACCTTGAACGACGCCGGTCACCGGTTTAGATCTGAGGTTCGCCGGTTACTACGACGGCGTTGTTGTGGTTGTGACGACGTGCCTTTGAGAGGTTGTTGAAGAGGGAGACCCGAAAGAGAGAAGAGGATGGCCGGAGAAAAGGTCTCCGGTGGGAGGATTGGCCGAGAAGAAAAGGGTAGTGAGTTTAGGGTTTGGGTTTGAGAGAACGTGAGATTTAGTGTGTGTGTGTGTGTGTTTTGAGAGAGAGAGAGAGAGATGTGGCAAAATGATGATGAGGAGAGGGAGTGAGGCCTTTTATATGCAGGGTAGTATCGGTATTTAGGAATTATTTTTGACCCGTCAATGGATCTTAACGGATCCTAGGGGTGTCTGCGGAATTTTGATCTCACCCCAGCTCCTTTTCTGGTATTTAATCTGGGGCTCTCCTTATCTGTTATAAAATCTGGGACTGGGGGCCCTTAGGGAAATTTTCCATTTTGCTTACCAATTGTATAAAGGCCCGTTAGATTATGGGCCATTCTGCAGACCCAAATAAAAATTTAACTATAAATAGTTGCGTTAAATTGATTTAAAGTCAATTTCATGTAGATATATCATGCTCGAACAATTTTCAGCCATTGATTGATGTTATAATATGAGGAACATGTCTTCATCAAAATTATTTATACGTCTTTTCGTTCCTTCTCATTTTCTTCAGTTTCATAACACTGTCTCATAACTATGCACAAATTTCTTTTTTGTCGTTTCATTGATAAGTCACACTTTCCTAAAATGACAATTTTTTTTTTACTATTTCGCACAATCATTCTCTCTCATAATTTAATTTTATACTAACAATATCAATCAACTTACAATTCCCAACCCTACTTTCTCTCTCATATTTCACTTTTCATACACATAAGTCACACAACTACCCACTACTATTCATCCATTAATTTCTGTGCACAACTTATTTTGTGCAAATAGTTATAAGATAGTGGGAGTATATTAAAACTAAAATAATAAAAATACTAATTAAAACTAAACTAATAATAAAATACCAATATAATTATAATATTTAAGATAATTATATTTCCGTATCGCATCATTAATGATGGGATACGGAAATATAATTATCTTAAATATTATAATTATATTGGTATTTATTATTAGTTTAGTTTTAATTAGTATTTTCGTCATTAATTTTGATCAGTCATTTAGAATAGGTTTTAGGGTAAGATTTGGAGTTATTTTGCTGTTTTTAAGTCCTATTAGGTTACCATATAGGTTAGGGTTAATTTTAGAAGGTTTATGAGTCTTTTACAAGTTATGGGCACTATAAAATAGGCCTAAAGGTGTAATCCGAAAATTAGCTTTTTATTCAATAAAATTTGATTGCTTTGCAATTGTTGGGTTTTACCCTTAAGCCTTTGTGCTTGCAGAAAATTCTCTTCAGAGTTTCTTATTAAGTCATTAATTTGGCTTGCAGAATAGTCTTTTCGAAGATTATTAAAGAGGGATCTTTCATCCTATTGTTTTAAGGGTTAATTTCGATTAATCCTTGTTTTATTTCCGCTGCATTTACATCAGTTGGTATCAGAAAAGGACGATCCTTGGACGATGATAACTAATGGAGGAAAATACGGTATACACGCCATTAGAGATTCTTACAACAACAACAATCGTTTGGATCATGCTAGATTCATGGTTGAGTATACTCAATACATGCAAACCTCATTTCCTATCTTTTCCGACCTATGGGCTGTTGAGGAAAATTGGTGGACTAAGACGGTTCGTGAATTGGAAGCACCAATCGCTTTGATAGAAGATTTCAATGGAGAAAAGGTTAGTGATAATCATTTTTCCATGGGTGGAGAGATTGCTCCAGAAAAGAAATCCGATGAGCCACTTTTTGAAGTGGTGGTGGAAGCAAAACATGAAAACGAGTCCGTGGAAGTACATTTCGAGGAGCCACTTTTTGAAGTGGTGGTGCCGGCAGATTGTATGGATCTGTGCTCAACAGACTTGTACGTGCTAGACCAACAGCAGTTTAACCATCCAGAGGAGGTCCGGTCGAACCTCGCAATAGACCCGACCGGACCCGAAGGTACAGCCCGGCCGAACCAGACAAACCATCCGACCGGGCCAGGAGGTGATGCCCGCCCGGACCACGCAAAAGACCCGCCCGGACCGTGTAGTTTGGTCTGACCGCTTGGACACTCATACCCGCCCGGACCATGTAGTACTCGGTCCATTCCAGTCACGCTACCGTCCCATCATAGTGCTGCATTGCCAAGAATTTTTACCGCCATTGATGGAGGCTTGTCATATTTCATACCTTGTGCAGAATTTGAAGATTTCTTGACGCTTGGAAAGGAGCGTGTGTATTCCAAGTATCTATTCAAGTGGAGGGGACGACTTCAAATGTCAAGCACGAACTCGAGGACAAAGTTCGTTTGAAGTGGTGGTGAATGATGCGATACGGAAATATAATTATCTTAAATATTATAATTATATTGGTATTTTAGTATTAGTTAAGTTTTAATTAGTATTTTTATTAGTATTTTCGTCATTAATTTTGATCAGTCATTTAGAATAGGTTTTAGGGTAGGATTTGGAGTTAATTTCGTCATTAATTTTGATCAGTCGTTTAGAATAGTTTTAATTAGTATTTTTATTAAGTCATTAATTTGGCTTGCAGAATAGTCTTTTCGAAGATTATTAAAGAGGGATCTTTCATCCTATTGTTTTAAGGGTTAATTTCGATTAATCCTTGGTTTATTTCTGCTGCGTTTACATCACTTACTCTCTCTGAGAAAGAAAGAGTAAACTACAAAATTGACCCGCGTACTATTGACCCAACATCACTTTGATATGCGTACTATGAACTCAGTAATAGTACCACGCATACTTTACTTTTATTAATTAAAACCCTAAGATTTCTAACGCCAGTTAAAAAGTAAATGGGGCTGTTAACAATTTAACGAAAAATTAGATTCATATTTTTGAAATTTCTGCTGCGTTTACATCACTTACTCTCTCTGAGAACGAAAGAGTAAACTACAAAATTGACCCGCGTACTATTGACCCAACATCACTTTGATATGCGTACTATGAACTCAGTAATAGTACCACGCATACTTTACTTTTATTAATTAAAACCTAAGATTTCTAACGCCAGTTGAAAAGTAAATGGGGCTGTTAACAATTTAACGAAAATTAGATTCATATTTTTGAAATTGACCCTAAACTTAAAAATGGCCCCATTATCATCTTCTTCCTCCCTCTTCAATGAACCCAGAAATCATAAACCTTCTGTCACCGCTTTCTCTCTCTACACAACCCACTTCCGGCGAACTCTATTCCCCATCTCCGGCGATCCCTTCGCTCCCATCCTCCGGCGACGTCTTCCCTCCCCTTTCTCCAGCAACGTCTTCGCTCCCCTTCCTCCGGCGACACCTCCCCCTCTTTATTTCCGGCGACCCCCTCCCTCCTCACCTCCGTCGGCTTCCCCTCTCCATTGGCCCTCTCTTCTTTCTCTATCTCTCTCATATTCCAGCCACGCCTCCCCTCCCTACCTTTAACGAACCTCTTTTCACCGGAACAAAGAACTTCCGTCCAGATCTGTTCTCCGGCGATTTGTCGTTTCTGTCCGACCACAATCCGGCCCCAAACCTCAGGTACCATCTCCCTCTCTTCAACTAATGTCTCTAACAATGGCTTTTTCGACCTACACATTAACAACATGTGCTTAAACTCCGGCAACGAGAAATCCTCCTTATCACCCAAATTCAATTTCGGCGTCGCCGCTGCTGAATCGTCAACCGCCCGATCAGCCACCGCCCAATCAGAATTACCAGATCTGAGTTCTGGGTTTCTTTTTTTTTTTTTTTTGATTGATTTATGATATTATTGCAAATTGGTGTTGAATAGATATAAATTTTACTTGTCATTTTCTGGATTGGTATCAATTGTTTTATGGTGGTAGCGAGTGGATTTGGCCGGTGGTGGATGGGTGGAGGTGGGGCGGCACATGGCTGGTAAGATTGGGGCTATGAAGATGGATGGGAGGAAGAAGATGATGATAAGGGGGTTCATTTTAAACTTTAGGGTCAATTTCAAAAATGTTAATATAACTTTTCGCTAAATTGTTAACAGCCCCATTTACTTTTTAACTGGCGTTAGAAATCTTAGAGTTTTAATTAATAAAAGTAAAGCACGCATGGTACTATTACTGAGTTCATAGTACGCATGTCAAAGTGATGTTGGGTCAATAGTACGCGGGTCAATTTTGTAGTTTACTTGAGAAAGAAATGAGGAGTATAACTTCATTATTGGGCGGCAAATTGTCATCACGCGTCATGCTGACATCACCACATTTTTTTAATAATAATTATATCAATTATTATCTTATGTCTAAAAGCAATATTCTCAACTATTATGCACACTACAATTATCTACTTTGTCCCCCCTCACCATCATCATTCCATTCTCCCGTTCCATGGCTGTGTTTGGTAGAAGTTGGTAGACCCTGTTCATAACATACCCACAAAATTAAAGGCAACACAACATATATCCATCCTTGTAGCAATCATCATATGTGGAGCCAAAAATATAAAACTCTATGGGGCCTAAATTATTACCATTTGAAGACACTTTTTTTCCACTTGTTCTAACTTTTTCTTTTTATATTGAATGACACAAATACTCCCTCCGTCTCAAAATGATCTCACGTTTGACTATTCAATGATCTTCACGTTTGACTATTCAAACATTTTAAGGATATGAACACTTGCTTCATTAGCCATGCTTTGTTTAAGCCTAAAATACAGAAATAAGAAGAACTTTTTGAGACAATGAGAAATGGAAAATGAGAAGATCATTTTGGACGGAGGGAGTAAAATATAGACATGTGGTTTTCAAAAATGGCACAGTAATTCAGATCTTCTTTAACATTTAATCATTAATTAATTAAAAGTATATTTAATTTTTTTTTTTTTTTTTGCTTTCTAGCCCTATCAGCAGAGAAGGCAACCGACGATTTGAAAATGAAAATCAATGGTAAGAGAGTGAGGGTCGCGTGCCTCCCAAAACTTGCAAAATACCCTACTACTATCTCAAAATTGCCATGGTTATGTATGCAAGTAGTCTCGTGTAGGGGATTTGGGGGAAATTCACGTGTCCGCATAGCTCAACTAGCAGTTCTAACTTTGGAGAATAATCAACATATGATAATATGAAAGACATAACACTAAGATTTGTTAACTCAGTTCATCAGCATATGACTACATCTGGAGGCATCAAGCCATGACTACATCTAGGGCACCAAGCCATGTAAGAGATCTCGTTGAAATAGGAAACAAAATCATAATAGGACTGATCAGCCGACTTGCACGGCCGTGCACTAGCCTCAGATTCGACATGCCTTCTGTCCAGCCCTTGCACGGCCGCATGCTTCACCTAGCACGGCTGTGTAGCCCTGTTGGCTGTTTTTGCTTCCTTTTCCTCCTTTGATTGCAACTCGATCGCAACCAACACTCCCCAATCGATTTATTCTCCTTTTCTCCTCCGTCTCCTCATGGTTTAGGACTCCACTCCCAACATCACTGAATTTTGGTTTTGTTTACCTCTTATTATAATTTTTGCGTTTTAAATATAAAATATTGTACAGAAAATGTATAAATAAGACAAAGTAACTACAATGTTTAATATGAGATATAACAAAAGCTACCTCTGTTTCAAAATGAATGATTAAAAAAAATCAAATTATTCATAAAAAAATCAAATTTGTTATTAAATAAAATCATATTTGATTTTTTGAATATCTATTATTGAACTGAAAGGACTATTATAATTTTTGGAACATGAGTATCATATTGCTGAAAGCCACCAAAACTATTGAAGTGAATCAACATTCCACTGAGCAAACCAATCATAGTGTTCCCCTTCACCCAGCGGCTCCGATCAAGGCCACATAGGCGAGCTCATCATCTGTGCGGCTAAGATGATTTCAATTTTTTATGGGTCCTACCGAGCTCGGACACATCTCATCCGTCGAACACAAAATCCAATGAAGTAGCTCTAATCGGAGGCATTAGGTGGAGCGGGTGTAGCTAACCTCTCGGTGTAGCGATTACAAATCCGTTGATAATGGTTGAGGGAGGGGTACACACTCTTTTTAGCATAGCATGGGATATAAAGTAAGGTTTTCTTTAATACTCATTTCCCATGAATTGAAACTTTACAAAGTTTATAGTCCTATATTAAAGGGTACAGTTTAATTTTTTTGGTCAATAGAGTCAATTTTTTACCATAATTTTATGAATATCTAGATATTTCTATACAATTTTAAAAATTGTTAATGATAGTATTTCTTATAGTGAAACAATAACAATTTTTAGAATTTCATAGAAATATTTAGGTATTCATAAAATTATGGGCAAAAATTGACTTAATTGACCAAAAAAATCAAACTGTGCCCTGTGGTATGGGACAAAAGAGTGTATCATACTACATTCGTCTTAAATTAATAATCTAATTCAAATTTTTTAAACTTACATTATAAATTTTAAAAATTCAATAACTTTGAAGCTTTATTTTTAAAATTTAGACTAAATTTCTTAATTAAGAAAGAGTGAAATAATAATACTCCCTCCGTCCCAGAGTATATGTCCACCCTCCCATTTATACGGAGATTAAGAAAGGGTGGAAGTGATGTAAGTGTTGTGAGTATTAAAGTAAAGCATGCGAGAGAATGAGTTAGAGGGAATAGTAAGTTGATTGGTGTTGTGAGTATAAAAATAAAGTAGGAGAGAGAATGAGTGAGATGAATAGTAAAGATTCTTTGCCAGTTTAAGAAGTGGACATATACTCTGGGACGGACTACAAAAGGAAAGGTGGACATATACTCTGGGACGGAGGGAGTATCATATTTTGTGAGATGAGAAGAATTAATATTGTTGGGATAATGCCTTTGAATGTGGGACGCCATATTATAGGATTGTACAACAGATGGTTTTATAATGCCTAGACAGAGTAGAAACGGAGACAAAAGAAAAAAAAAGGAAGGAGCAGCAGCACCCGAACAGGTAGCGAGCGGGCGCTCGGGTAGACCCAGGCGGGCGCTCATGTGGGCAGAAAGTTGAGCCGCTTGGGTAATTTAATTCAGGCGGGCGCTTGGTCCAAGGCAGGCGGGCGCCTGGTCTTGCGGCAGATCAGGCCCAACACACGCGGACTGCAGAAAAACGGGGTTTTTCCTTTTGGGACTCAAATTTAGGACTCCTTATGTCTTCAGGGTTAGGTTATGACTAGTATACATAAAGGCTATCATCATAACAAGAAAGAAGAGGTTGAAAAACACAAATTGCTCAGAGAAGATCAATAATTCTAGATCTAGGGTTTTAGCACAGTCAGGAATTTTGTGACCAAAATTCGTGCTAGCATAGATTAGTGTGATCTTGTAAAGAATTCTCCAGATTGATAATAATATTCTCTCCCCTCCCCGTGGACGTAGCCAAGTTGATGAACCACGTAAATCGTGTTCTTGTGATTGCTTTATTTACTCATCAAGTCTTGTTCAATTGTTCTAACAAGTGGTATCAGAGCTCTGGTAACAAATGGCACCAGAGCTTTGGTTCGTGGTTTGAGATTCAGGGATTCCGCTGCAGAGAACGAGAAGATGGGTCAAGGAGCAGATTCGATCGACAAGTTTAATGGGAAGAATAGTTTTTCTCTCTGGCAGATCAAGATGAAGGCTTTGTTGATAGATAAAGATTTATGGGAACCGTTGGAGATTGTAATCAGGGATCGCAAGGATCCCAAGGGTAAGGCAATCACCACAGATGCTACCGCAGAACAGTCAGAGAAGGACAAACAGACAGCCGCGAAGGAGGCAGCAGCATTGAAGAAGTTAGATCAGAAGGCTCACGCCAAGATCATCAGACAGTTGGATGATGAGATCCTAACCAATGTTGCAGGAACAGAATCCGGAAGCGATCTTTGGTTAAAGTTGGAAGATATGTACATGACACGTTCATTGACCAAAAAGTTATACCTGAAGAAGAAGTTGTATGATTATCGTATGACAGAAGGTACGCCCATTAATGATTATCTTGATAGATTTACTTCTGCATTACTTGAACTACGTAATATAAGAGTTGTTGTGGATGATGAGGATGCAGCCTTGCAGCTTTTAGTATCCTTACCTATGTCTTATGAATATTATGTCGATTCGTGCATAAATCGTAAGGATGGTATCTCTCTAGAGGAAGTGAAAACTTTTCTCAAGACGAGGGAATTACGCAGAAAGGCGAGTGGGAATGGGGCAGATGCCCAGTCATCAGGTTTGGTTGCTACCAGTAATGGTAACAAGGGTTCTAGTGGGAAGAAGAACAATAAAGGTAATTCTTCACACAAGAAGGGTCCAAAGCCTGGGGATATCTGTCATTTCTGCAAAGAGAAGGGGCATTGGAAGTTCGATTGTCCCAGAAAGAAGCGAGGCGAGGCACCAGTCAGAGCAGAGGCCATGGTGGCCAAGGGTAGCGGTTCAGATAAGGATTATGCTCTAGTTACATCAGAATCAACACGCGCATCCGATGCGTGGATTCTTGATTCAGGAGCTTCTTACCATATCAGTCCGAGGAGAGAATGGTTTACTGATTACAGGCAGGTGGATGGCCTTGATATAAGCATGGCCAACAGTGTAGTCTGCAAGGTTATTGGTATTGGTTCGATCAAGGTCAGGACTCATGATGGTAGGTTTGTCACTTTGAACGAGGTTCGACACGTTCCGCTTATGACAAAGAATCTAATTTCTCTTAGTAATTTAGACAGCAAAGGGTTCAGTTTCAAAGGTAAAGGTGGAGCAGTCAGTGTGTGTAACGGTTCAGAAGTGGTACTGAAAGGCCTTAAGCGGGGCTCCTTGTATTTCCTCCAAGGAAGGACGCTTTCAGGGTCAGCTATGGTTGCATCATCAGAAGTGAACGAGGGAGATATGTCTAAGCTGTGGCACATCAGGCTCGGGCACATGAGCATTCGAGGGATGAAGGAGTTGGCTAAAAGGGATCTTCTATGTGGCCATAAGATCCATGATCTTTAATTTTGTGAGCATTGTGTGCTAGGGAAGATGAAGCGTAATAGTTTTCCCAAGGGCATACACAACACAAAAGGCGTTTTGGATTACATCCACTCAGATTGTTGGGGACCTTCACGTCAGGAATAAATAAGGGGGCACAGATATTTCTTGTCTATGGTTGATGATTATTCGAGGAAGACTTGGGTGATTATCATGAAGCACAAGAATGAGGCTCTAAGGAATTTCAAGGACTGGAAGACGTTAGTGGAGAATCAGACAGGGAAGAAGATCAAGAAGCTTCGGACAGATAATGGTTTGGAGTTCTGCAGTACTGAGTTCGATTCGTTTTGCAAAGAGGTGGGGATTTCTAGACATCTCACCATTAGAGGTACGCCACAGCAGAATGGTGTAGCAGAGCGGATGAATCAGACATTGCTTGCGAGGGCGAGGTGCATGCTCTCCAATGCAGGGTTGTCTAAGCGGTTCTGGGCAGAAGCGGTTAGTACAGCATGTTACTTGATTAATCGTGGACCTCACGCCAGTATTGGCCTCAGAGTTCCCCATGAGGTATGGACTGGTAAACCTGTTGATTATTCTATTTAAGAGCTTTTGGGTGTACTGCTTATTATCATGTAGATGATGGGAAGTTAGAACCTAGAGCTAGAAAGGGAGTATTAATGGGGTATGGGGACAGTGTCAAGGGATACCGTATATGGTCTCCATCAGAAAATAGGGTAATTTTCAGTAGGAACGTCGTTTTTATGAGAATTCTGTTATTAACCCTATTATGAGATCTACGATTGTTTCGAGTGTTGGCGGTGTTGATAAACAGGTGGAGAAACAAGATACTGAAGAGTTAGTTGTCTCACAGTCAGATGTGATCAGGATCCACCAACAGAGACAGAGATTGAAGCACCAGAAAGTTCAAGTTCAGTTCCTGAAGAACATGGGTTAACACAAGGAAGGTCTAGAAGAGCTAATTTCGGGAAGCCTCCGGAGAGGTATGGATTTGAAGACTTGGTGTCTTATGCACTGCATGTTGCTGAGGAAGTGGAGCCCGATCTTTCGGAACCTTCTACTTTCAAGGAAGTAGTTACATGTTCAGAGTCATCTCAGTGGTATGCGGCTATGGGTGATGAGATGGAGTCTCTTCACAAGAATCAGACTTGGGAGTTGACCAAAAGGCCAGAAGGCAGAAATATTGTGACTTGTAAGTGGATCTTCAAGAAAAAGGAAGGGATGTCACCGGCAGAAGGGATCAATTATAAAGCTCGCGTTGTTGCAAGGGGTTTCACACAGAGAGAATGGGTGGACTATAATGAGATCTTCTCACCAGTGATCAGACACACTTCGATCAGAGTGTTGCTAGCAATAGTAGCACAAATGAATTTGGAGCTTGAGCAACTAGACGTCAAGACATCTTTTTTGCATGGAGAGTTGGAGGAAGAGATATACATAACACAGCCAGAAGGATTCCAAGTTCCTGGTAAGGAAGATTATGTTTGTAGGTTGAAGAAGTCCTTGTATGGACTTAAGCAGTCGCCTAGGCAGTGGTACAAGAGGTTTGACAGCTATATGACAGAGATCGGATACACGAGGAGCCCGTATGATTGTTGTGTGTATCACAATAAATTGGTAGATGGTTCGTACTTCTATTTGGTGCTCTATGTAGATGATTATTGTCCGCAGAGTTTGAGATGAAGGATTTGGGTAACGCGAAGAAAATTCTGGGTATGGAGATTTATAGAGACAGAGCCAAACGAAAACTGTTCTTATCGCAGAAAGGTTACATCAAGAAAGTTTTAGAAAGGTTTGGTATGTCGACAGCTAAGGCTATAGATACTCCAAGTGCAGCGAATGCACAGTTGTCAGTCGCGTTTGGGCCCAAGTCGATTGAGGAGAAAGAGTATATGGCTCGAGTACCCTATGCTAGTACAGTTGGTAGTTTGATGTATGCTATGGTGTGCACTAGGCCGGATCTTGCACAGGCGGTTAGTGTTGTTAGTCGGTTCATGGGTAATCCGGGTTAGGAACACTAGCAGGCTGTGAAGCGGATCTTTAGTTATCTTCGGGGTACCAGTGATGTCGGTCTCATCTATGGAGGTGGAGCAGAGTGTGCAGCAGACGGGTTCCCAGATTCAGACTATTCGGGTGATGTTGATACAAGAAGATCGATGACCGGATATGTATTCACGCTTGGTGGGTCAGTTGTCAGTTGGAAGGCTACATTGTAGGCGACAGTGACGTTGTCTACAACAAAAGCAGAATACATGGCATTGACATAGTCCGCTAAGGAAGGAATATGGTTGAAGGGATTGATCAGCGATCTTGGGATACATCAGGATCAGGCTATTGTTTATTGCGATAGTTTGAGCGCGATTTGTTTGGCCAAGGATCAAGTTCATCATGAGAGGACCAATCACATTGATGTCAGATATCATTTCCTTAGGGATGAGAAACGGGTAAAGGTGAAGAAAGTAGGGACGGCAGACAACCCTGCAGATATGTTCACGAAACTCGTGACGGGGAGCAAGTTCCAACATTGTTTGGACTTGCTTAATGTTCGCTGCTATTAGATAGCAGTAGAGGCGAGAGGGGAGAAAATGTTTGTTGTCATGGAGATTCAAAGTCAAGTGGAGTTTGTTGGGATAATGCCTTTGAATGTGGGACGCCATAGTATAGGATTGTACAACAGATGGTTTCATAATGCCTAGACAGAGCAGAAACAAAGACAAAAGAAAAAAAAGGAAGGAGCAGCAGCACCCGAACAGGTAGCGAGCGGGCGCTCCTGTGGGCAGAAAGTTGAGCCGCTTGGGTGATTTAATTCAGGCGGGCGCTTGGTCTAAGGCAGGCGGGCGCCTGGTCTTGGGCAGATCAGGCCCAACGCACGCGGACTGCAGAAAAACGGGGTTTTTCCTTTTGGGACTCAAATTTAGGACTCCTTATGTCTTCAGGGTTAGGTTATGACTAGTATACATAAAGGCTATCATCATAACAAGAAAGAAGAGGTTGAAAAACACAGATTGCTCAGAGAAGATCAATAATTCTAGATCTAGGGTTTTAGCACAGTCAGGAATTTTGTGACCAAAATTCGTGCTAGCATAGATTAGTGTGATCTTGTAAAGAATTCTCCAGATTGATAATAATATTCTCTCCCCTCCCCGTGGACGTAGCCAAGTTGGTGAACCACGTAAATCGTGTTCTTGTGATTGCTTTATTTACTCATCAAGTCTTGTTCAATTGCTCTAACAAATATTTATAAAAAAATGTTTATTTACTATAGGTTATCCTATTTTACGACCATGATGTCATGATGTTATAGACATAAAGGGGTAGTTTTGTCGCAAAGAGTTTTTAGCCATTTTGACATGCATACTATTTGGGCGTAGTTAATGTGACGTGCGTACTTCATAAACAACAAATGTGACCTGCGTACTTTAGTTCCGTTTTCAATTTGATCTATTTTTCTAACGCCAGTTAAAATTTAACGACACAGTCAATGAAAGTAAACGTATTAGTTAGTTTAAAGTTGATTTTCATTTTAAGGTGTTTATTGAAAATTTCATAAATAAAAGGGTTGTTGTGAATAAAATAAATTGAAACATTAATATTTAAAGCTTAAAATAAATATTTTTTATGAGATTTTTTTTTTTAATAATATGAAATGATAATAATAAATTATTAACCCTTAATGGGTAAAATATTTTATTTAAGCTTTAAATATATATCATCCATAGCGACACAAACATCATCTACACCTTAATATTTATCCCCCCCCCCCCAGCAAAGATCCGGCAAGCAAAATCAGTGTAATCGCCGCGAGGATGACTAGGCCGGGAACACTTTGGAGGCCGACTAAGGTGGCGGAGATCATCTGACATGCATTTTCGCCTTTGTTTAGCCAGTCGGTATGGCGGCGGATGTGTTGGCTTGGCATGCTATGGGTGCTACTGTCACCGCGATAGCTTGCCTAATTCAATTTTTTTGTTGAAACCTAGTTTTTGAATTTTTGGAAAAATAAATGATATACAAGGTTAAATTGTTCATTTATTAACAGTGTTGATTATTTTAAATACATTGGTCATTTATTAAATATTTTTTAAATCCAATTATTTTTTATTTTAAGACACGTTCAAAAATAATTAAAATTATAAAAATATATAATTATTTTAAGCTTTAAATATTAATGTTTCAATTTTTTTGTTCACAACCCTTTTACTTATGGAATTTTCAATGAAGCCCTTAAAAGGAAAATCGACTTCAAACTAACTAGTACGTTAACTTTCAATGACTTTTTCGTTAAATTTTAACTGGCATTAGAAAAATAGGTCAAATTGAAAACGAAACTAAAGTACGCAGGTCACATTTGCTGTTTATGAAGTACGCATGTCACATTGACCACGCCCAAATAGTACGCAGGTCAAAATGGCTAAAAACTCGTAGTTTTGTCCTAGCAACAATTTCTACTCACCTAATGCCACAATCTCCCAAATGGATAATGTAAACTAATACTGATTTTATAATTCTAATTAAAAGAGAGAGAGAAAAACAACAAATTGACTGAAAAATGAAAATAACTTTATTGCTTTTCAACACTGAAATATATGTACAAAAGGTTTGAGAACCATATCAACATTTAAAGATATGGATTTCGTATCATAGCTCTAACTTGGAAGGCTAGGAACCTCTTAAGAAGTGAGTTTCCTTTTCAACCCTCTAATGTTACATAGACAAAAATCAAAACTAGTAACCCGAATTTTATGATACTTAGTAACATGTGCATTCGAGACTATATTAAGTACTTCCACAATGTCCTTTTCTACACAACAGTTCAGTTCAGTTCGGTCTGATTTTTCTTTTATAGTCATTATTATTCTATGACCTCATTGATTCATGCAGATTGCCATATGAATCAAGGAGGTCTAAGAATACCACGTTATGCTATGTGCTCTATGACCTCATTGATTCACAAATCTCCCATTTCTAACGTGTTTAATACACTCATATCAACATCATTAAAACAGTCCAACCCGAAATCGTGAACTCCAAAATCTTGACAATCCAACATCCATGCGCAATCCTCCCATGATGGAAACCCTAGGGCGGCATCTTCAATGCCTTTCCCGTCACTTGGGAACTCCCACGATGAATCAACAAGAGGTGGTTCATCGTCACCTAAGAGGTAACTTATCAAAGGGTCATCATGGCAAAAGCTTTCGAGCACATCATGGGATTCATCTTGGGAGCAATTTTCAGGTGGTGAGCTTGAGTTCTCCTCCGAGCTCGTGGAACCATTAGTGCTTTCTTGTTGTTCTGGTTGCGCAAGGTCGTGGGTTTCTAGTTGTTCCGGGGAGTTATCTTCTTTTGTTGACGCGTTAGTAGCTTCCTTTACAAGAGGTTCATGTGTGACCGGATCAATTCCCATCTTTATAAGTTTCTTTTTAATATGGGTGTTCCAATGATTCTTAATCTCATTATCAGTACGTCCGGGCAACCTTGCTGCAATTTTGGACCACCTAATCAAACAAAACATGAATAGAAAGTGATTAATGAAAACTCCCTCTAAAATAGAATAACTCAAAAATGCTTAACAATTATTTATAGAGTATTGCTAAACACACCTGTAAAATATCCCAATACACCTATATGTATGAATAATTTTTTACATGATAAAATACTATAAATACAATGCAAGTGCACGAAATTTTTTACGAGTGTGAACAGCAACACTCTTATTTATATATAGTCTCCAAGGGAGAAAAGGATACAAGTGAATGAAAATGATGACTTGAGTTTATTCCATCATTACTTTTCATGGGTTGAAAATGAGATCATTGAAAAATTCATGGCAAGTTTTTTTTATATATGGTTTTGAACATGTCAAGTTGTCCACTATCAAAAGTTGCATGCCACAAAAGTTCCCTTTTATTGACTTATTTAATAAAAAAAAGTTTAAATTTGTGGTGTCATTAAAAGTTCAAAAAATAAAATGAACCACCCTTCAAAGGGGACATATAATACATGCAAAACATGATAAAATATATATTGATCCAAAATATGATCGAAAGAAGATCAAGAATGGACATCTACCTATTGCCAAGACGAGCATGGAGATCGATCACAAGTTGTTCTTCGGCCTCCGTGAGGAGACCCCTCTTTAAGTCGGGACGGAGATAATTAGTCCAGCGAAGCCTACAACTCTTCCCACAACGACGTAGCCCCGCCAGCTTAGGGAGGGCACGCCAACAACATTGGCCATTAGTTAAGATGAAATTGATGAGTTTCTTGTCCTCGTCCGCCGTCCATGGCCCTTTCTTCACCCCAAGTTTGTCACAACAAGGTTGTCTTCCCATTATCACAACTACCAACACCAACACAACCAAATAAAAAGGGTAATAAGGTTGCCTTTTGTTGTGAAATAAAACTATGTGCTAGAGAGATAAATGGTGTACTTTGAGAGTAGATGAGATATATCCCTTACACCCAACTTTACATTACCCGCACCAACCTTTATATAGAGACCTTAACTTTCTCACATTCAATATAATATTGTGAAAAAAAAAGAAAAAAAAAAGACAATAAAATGTGTGAGTGTTAGGGAGATTCGAGGGACCCACTAGGGGAATTTGAGAGGGATGGGTGACCTAAACAAACCTGTCTGGAGGTAAAAGAAAAGTTGTGCAGTACGATTGATGATACGTGCTCCCTCCGTCCCATTTCAAATTGGAAAACTTGTCAAAAAGGGTGTCCCAACTAAAATTGCAAAATCCAAAAATGGCAAGTTTTAACCCACTTGCACACTCACATCCATTAACCCACTAACTATTTTCTACCCCACTTTCTCTCTCCCACTCAACTATCAACACTCACAACACATCACTTTTTTTCACTTTTACCCTTAATCCCCGTGCCAACTTAGTATTTGCAATTTGAAATGGGACGGAGGGAGTATGTCTTTTATTATAATATGTAACTCGTCTATTTTAATATGTCTAATTATTTTTAAAACGTTATTTCAAACATTTTAATTTAATGTTATTTGCGTTTTATTCTAAAAATATTATCATTAAAGAGGTGGTCTCCCATGAGAACAAGGGGATCCGTCTCATGTATGAGACGGGTCGACCCATGACCCATGGGCATGACCCGCCATGTGGCAGCCTCCCAGAGGTAAAAAAAAAAACTTTTTTTTTTTTGGTTTTTTTTGAGTTTTTATTTTATTTTTTCGGCTTTTCAGCCGTTCACTAAAAGTAATAGTTACCATAACTTAATGTAATGACTGTATACATATAAAGTAACATTGTTCATAAATAAATGTAACATCTGTTTTACAAAAAAAAAAAAAGCTCCTTTTACCCAATTATTTCAAATGTAATACTAACTATAATTACATGTAACCCAAACAATATCTAAATGTAATTATCATTTATACTGAAAGGTAATAATGCTTTTGCAAAAATGTAAAATATTGTGTATTTTGATTTAATTTTTTGAAAGAAAGTAACATTTGAAAAGTAACAACTCATATATATGAATGTAATGTTTGTACAAGTAAATGTAACACTTTAATAAAAGAAATTATAACATATTTCTTTAGATAATGTAATACTTTTACATGTAACACTAATCAAGTGTTTTTAGCTCTAAAAATGTAAATGGTTGAATTATTACTTTTTCTATACATATGTGTTACAATTATGTATAAACATTATTACATATAAGTAACACGTTCGTTACATTTTAGTTGTAATAAGTATTACTTTTGGCAAACGAAGAAAACATAGAAAAAAAACACTGTTACTTTTCTGTATATATGTATTACTTTTATGTATACAAACTGTTACTTTATATGAATACTGTCATTACATTAAGTTATAGTAACTATTACTTTTGATAAACCGAAAAAAAAAACCAAAAAATAATATATAAAAATTTAAAAAAGAAATTAAAAAAAAAATTGGCCTATGAGAGGCTGCCACGTGCAGGGTCGACCCCTGGGTCCAGGAGCCGGTTCAATGGGCCGGACCGGACGGGTAAAAAAAACCGTCTCATGGATGAAACGGGTATGGCGTGATACACGCAAGTTTTTGTCATCAATAAATAACAAAGTTCGTCTGACTGTTTTGCGGTTAAACTAGCTTTACCTCAATTCCATGACAACAGGAGTACAACTCCACAAGGAAATGGAGATGTGGGGGTGGCGAAAAAGAATGATGGGAGTGACAACAAAGCCAAATAATGGGCCAAATATTGATTAATTTCCATTAACCTTTTATTTCTTCCTATTTTCACACATAACTCTCTCTCTCTCTCTCACTGTATTCTCACTCTTACTCCACCATTCCATCACTCATATCGTCAGCACCACGTTTACGTGTCCTTACTAGTGAAGATTGTAATCCCATACTTCTCACCCTCTTGCATATCATGCACTCAAAAAAAAATATTTTTTGGGGTTTTAATATTCAAAATTTTAAAATAATTAAAAAATAATAATAACTCAGTGCAAGTCTCACAATCTGTAAAGTGTAGTATTCGCTTTATCTTTTCTTTTTCTTTTTCTCTTTTTTTGGGAATGAACATAGTCAAAGAAAAAAAATATACTCCCTCCGTCCCTATTTACCTTACAAAAATTATCATTTTGGGGGTTCCTATTTACATTACAAAATCTCAAAAAGGAAACTTTTAAACATTTTTTAAATAGTGGAATCCACTTGTCATACTCACAACAACTATCCACTTACTTTTCTCTACCCACTTTCTCTCTCCCACTCAACTATCTACACTCACAACACATCAACTTTACAATCATTTTCTTAATTTTTGTGCAAAGCCTCATTTTTGTAAGGTAAATAGGGACGGAGGGAGTATTGATGCATTCTACATCTTCTCTAAGATTTGTGTACATTTTAACAAGTAATATTGTAAACTGGTTTTTTCTTTATTAATTAGAAATATGGAAAGTCTATTTCTTGTCAAAATCAACTTTAAGTGCAGCTTATTTAGCACTTGTGAAATCATTTTGCTTTGAAGCTTTTCAAAATAGTGAAAGATGCCTTACTTTGCAATATTTCACCAATCCTTTCTAATACCTTTTTAAATGAGCTTATCTAGAGTTGGAAAAATCAATCTTATTGGCCATGTAATCTTTTTTATCTCACTTTCTTATCTAGGGTTAGGAAATATAAAGATTTCCTTAGACATTAAATTCTACCATTATTTAAAATAATTTCTCGATATATTGTTGAGAGCTAAAATGAAAATATGTCCAATATTCATATTCACATGATAGTAATCACTTTTTTTTTTTATGAAGGTGAAGGTTTGTATCATACTAGCTCACAATACGACAAACAATTGCATCTTATATACTCTCACCGTCCCAAACTTATCGCTACTTATTTTCATTTTGGGCGTCTCATACTTATTGCTACTTACCCACCGAAATGTTCAATTTTTTCTTTCCTACCCACTCACAACAACTATCCACTAACTTATTTTCTCTCTACTACCCACTCATAATACTTACTTTTTAAATATATTTTCTTAATCTCCGTGCACTCACTTTTAATAGCAATAAATATGGGACGGAGCGAGTAATAAAAAATTATCATAATAAAATTTTAAAAAAAATGACTGAAAATATTAGAGGAACCACAGTCTATGTGCCATGGCTTATGTAGAATTTTTGACATGGACCATTATTTCATTGTTAATAGTACCAATTAAAGGTCTAGTATATAAAGACAAGTCTTTACACCCACTTATGCCCAACAACTCTATATTAATTAATTTATTTATTTATTAGCTTAAAACAAATTTTACTTCTAATTATCCTCCACATGTTTATCTCTATGAATCTTGAACCCTACTTCATTTGGTGCAAAGTGGACAACTCATGCCAAATAAGCTAGCACTCATTGGCTTAGTGGGGGACCCACATTGACATTTGTCCAAGGATCTTATACTAAGTTGAATAAAATGTCCAAAGTTTTCTTCACATTAATTATATAAAAATAAATAAAACAAATTATGTGTAGATTGTCATTTTGCATACAAATTGCATTTAATTAATACACATAATATTATCTATCAAAGATAGATTGGGTAGGTGATAGTCCAAATGTTTGGTTTATTTGACTTATAGTCCAAACTTATAGGTGAGTATTGTTCAAAGTGGACCCTTTTCTTCAACTAATTTGTTAATACTCCATGTTTAGATACATGAATCCTAGATTGTTTGTTTTTTCACTTTCAAAAAAATAAAAAAAAAACTACATCGAGTGAGTCTTGTAAAACTTGTTTTACATTAACTTTGATGTAAAACTGAATTTCCTATAAGAGATGAAAAACAAGTTTTACACTAACGCTAGTGTAAAACAAGTTTTTCACCATATTTTCACATCAGAAAGAATATGCATAACATCATCCGTAATAGATCATAAATTATTCAAATTGTTAAATACGGTGAAATTTGGTTGTAAGTGCCACCAAAATGTACAAATTATTTACCTTTTCAAAATGAGTGTGTGTGTGTATATATATATATATTTCTGTTTTTAATCAAAATAAACTCATCAAGAAAAAATTATCCATTTTCGTGGAGTTTACAGCCTACGTACTTAACCAGATGGCAAGATGCGAAACCCTAGGGATTTACAGATGTTGGAAATAGAACGAAATAGAACATGTTTTCATTAACTTAATTACTTTTAAATTTTTTACCTGAATCATTTTATTTAATCCTTTTCAATCACACTGAATGTACAGACATACACATACATATTATTTTTTCTTGGTGAACTACATATACTTTCCCTACAAGGAAAGACAAGTGACTAAGATGTTACATTTGTGTATTTTATACATTGATGTTACCATCTAAACACTTGCTAAACCACACATAATGTCCCGATTATCGAAACAATTTTCGATCAAACACGTACAAATTCTATCAGAGCTACTCCTTCTGTCCCTAAATGAGTGTTCATTTTCAAAAAATCTTTGTCCCAAAATGAGTGTCTTTTTTTAACATAACTTTGTCCCTTAATGTTTTTTTTTTCACCGGTCTCTTTATACGTGTAAAACTAAATGTTTGGAAAGGAGATTACAAGATTATATATGAATCTTTGCCACCAAATTGTACAAAAAGTTAAGATTTTCAGATATTCCTTAAAATGAAATTTGGACACTCATTTAAGGACAGAGGTAGTAATAATTTAGAACCGGATTTGCCACGTATAGTGTTCGATATTTTGCGACAATATCTTTTTGTTAGGCAATGAATTGTATTTTAGGATTTGTACAATTTTTTGAAACAAAACAAGTGGACGATTATCGAAACCATTTTCGATCAAGCACGTAGAACTCCCATCCGAGTTGATTTAACAATGTAGAATGAGATTTGCCACGTCGAGTGTAGGCCACGTAGTGTTTAAATTTTGAGGTGGTCTCCCACGAGAACAATGTGATCCGTCGGGTCGCCCCAGGACACATGGGGCATGACCCGCCACGTGGCAGCCTCCCATAGCCCCCCCCCCACACAAAAAAAGGAAAAAAATGGGTTTTTTTTTCAGTTTTTATATTATTTTTTTCGGCTTTTCCAACGTTTACCAAAAGTAATAGTTATCATAACTTAATGTAATGAATGTATACATATAAAGTAATACTGTTCATAAGTAAACGTAACACATATTTTACAAAAACAAAAGCTCGTTTTACCCATTTTTTCAAATGTAATACTAACTATAATTACGTGTAACCCAAACAATATCTAAATGTAATTATCATTTATACTGAAATGTAATAATGCTTTTGCAAAAATGTAAAATATTGTGTATTTTGATTTAATTTTTTGAAAGAAAGTAACATTTGAAAAGTAACAATTCATATATATGAATGTAATTGTTTGTAGAAGTAAATGTAACACTTTAATAAAAGAAATTATAACATATTTTTATAGATAATGTAATACTTTTACATGTAACACTAATCAAGTGTTTTTAGCTCTAAAAATGTAAATGGTTGAATTATTACTTTTTCTATACATATGTGTTACAATTATGTATAAACATTATTACATATAAGTAACACCTTCGTTACATTTTAGTTGTGATAAGTATTACTTTTGGCAAGCGAAGAAAACATAGAAAAAAACACTGTTACTTTTCTGTATATATGTATTACTTTTATGTATACAAATTGTTACTTTATATGTATACAATCATTACATTAAGTTATAGTAACTATTACTTTTGACAAACCGAAAAAAACCCAAAAAAAAATATAAAAAATTTAAAAAAAGATTTTTTTTTTTTTGGCCTATGAGAGGCTGCCACGTGGCAGGGTCGCCCCCTGGGTCATGGAGCTGGTTCAATGGGCCGGGTTATGGGTCAAAAATGACCCGTCTCATCCATGAGACGGGTCATAGTGTTCTCACATAAGTTTTTGTCTTAAATTTTTATAACAAAATTATGAGGTAATTTATAGCAAATCCACTTTCTAAACATTAGGAAAAGTTTGTTTTCTTATAGTTGAAAACATCTGTTTCACTATTAAAAAAGTCACTTTAGCTATAAAAATTATTAATTTTACTATTAAATTTGTCATACTTGCAAACTATTTTGCAAAACTAAAAAAAAATATTTAATGGTCTAACAATTTTAATATTTGTTGGACTTTGAATCAATGGCTATTGGATAAGGATATGTCCGCGACAAGTCGAGCAATTCTTGGGACTTGAATTGGCAATAGGAAATCCTTTTAGTACAAGGATTAAGGTTTATTGGTTTAATTAGGTTTCTTACTGGTACAAGGAATTATTCAAGAATTAGGAAAGCCTTTTCTTAATGAGAATAAAATTACTTTGTTCACAAGAAATAGGATTCCAATTACTTTGTACCCAAGGAATATGATTCCTTCTCCTTTTGGGTTTCTATTATTTATGCCTATAAATACTAACCCCTCCCCTAGCATAATTTTTGCCGGTCATCTTTGAGAGATACAAGTAGAGATCTAAGATCTAGATTTAGGTTGACAGAATTATTGGGCTCAATAATTCGTTCAACTAGATTAGTGAAGATCGTCTTTTGTAATTGCCATTGAATAATAATATATTCTCCCTCCACTCGTGGACGTAGCCAAGTTGGTGAACCACGTAAATTCTTTTGTTTGTGTTTGATTATTTCGCTTGACATCGTTCTTAGGTTATTTTGCTCTAACAAGTGGCATCAGAGCTAAATTGATTAGGACAAGATCCAGGTATTCCGCTGCAGAAAGAAGAAGATGGGTCAAGGATTTGAATCAACGATCGACAAGATCAATGGGAAGAATAATATTTTATTCTTTGACAGATCAAGATGAAGGTCCTGCAGTTCGCGTGCAGTGCACGTGCAGTTTGCGTGCAGCAAACGTGCATCGCACGTGCAGTTCGAGTGCAGCGATCGTGCATCGCACGTGCAGAAATCTGGGTGTCTAGGTTGGACACATCAAGACAGAAGTCGTGTTGAAGAAACAAGGCTTATTGGCACCCTCGTGACGAGTAGATCTAGTACAGACAGCGAGTCAGCAGGGATAGTTGCGGAAGGCAGCAATGGTTCTAACAAGAAGAAGAATTCACAAAAATCTTCTAGAAAGAGAGGTCCGGGACCTGATGAAGTTTGTAATTTCTACAAGGAGGGGAAGGGAGGCGGGAAAGTGATAGATTCTCTGGAGGAGAAGGCGCATTCACAAATCATCGTGAGTCTTGGTGATGATGTTCTCGGGGAGGTTGCTATGGAAAATAGTGACAATGGTGATTTTTCTCTAATAGTGGAAGAAGGCTCACGGCACGGGGATAAGTGGCTTATAGTTCCAAGGGTAGAGCAAAGCGAGATAGTTGAGGAAAAGGTGGGGTTGATTTCTACAAGAAAGAGTAGATGGGCAGACGATCCTGAGGTACAAGATGACTATCCGCAGATTGAGTTGGGACAGTTTATCTCGGTGGGCGAGGTTCATGGCCAAATGAACTCGCCAAGCACGAAAAACTGTTAGTCGCCCGGAAGGGGTGGTGCTTTAGATAGGTGGTCTAGAGGCACTAAGGAATGCTAGGCTTATCATATCATCTGGTTGCTTGGGAGGAGCAAGGTTGTCCAGCGTGACAAAAGGTGCTTGAGGTAAAGCACAAGATTGCATTCTAATCGCCTTTGAATGAGTGGGTTCGAAGCTTTCTAGACTAGTTCGAAGCTCATCATTGGATTGGGATTGAGAAGCAATCGAGACAAGGTACAATCTAGGGATTTAAGGTGTAGTCTTTTCCAAGGATCCGGAAGTTGATACACAAGTCTAGTCAGCAAAAGAGGTTCTTAAATTCTAGAGGCGTACAGTCTCAAGTGTTCGGTGAAACACTATGTTGATGGTCTAGAAGGCTTTCTGAGACATCAATACTAGTTTCTTGGCTCTCATTAGCCTTATGGAGAGGTCAAAGAAACAAGATAAGTAAGAGCACATGTTAGTAGAGTGTTGTAGCAGTTCGTGCAGACATCGCGCAATCGTGCAGTTCATGTATAATTTCCATTTGTGCAGATTCTTATGGGGAAGAAATCCAAATAAGTAGTCACAGGTTCGAGATACATTGCCAGAATGAGAAGTGATTTATTCAAGTCATTCAGGGGTGTTTGTCAGTGTTCGTTGGTGATCCAAGAATAGTTCGAAGCACGTTGAAGTTTGAGACAAGATTGATTGTCGTCATCTGGGTAATATGGTATTCGAATTTGGTGATCGTGGATTTGGTATTTCGGATAAGGTGGTCAACGTTTTGGTGAAGGTTCTGGTGGTCTAGAAATCATTGCACAAGCTGAGCTGGAAAAGTCGTTTACTTGACTATGTAAACGTTGTTGTTCTTGGCTGAACAAAGTTGGGGTCTTGACAAAGACAAAGGCGGAGGTGGAGAGATATATTCGGAAGCGGAGGATTCGACTCAGGGTGGAGTTGAGGTCGGTTCGTGGATATAAATTATGGTTCGGGGAGATTCAAAGTCAAGGTGGAGATTGTTGGGACTTTGAATCAATGGCTATTGGTTAAGGATATGTCTGCGACAAGTCGAGCAATTCTTGGGACTTGAATTGGCAAAAGAAAATCATTTTGGTACAAGGATATTGGTTTAATTAGGTTTCTTACTGGTACAAGGAATTCTTCAAGAATTAGGAAAGCCTTTTCCTAATGAGAATAGAAATTACTTTGTTCCCAAGAAATAGGATTTCAATTACTTTGTACACAAGGAATATGATTCCTTCTCCTTTTGGGTTTCTAGTATTTATGCCTATAAATACTAACCCCCTCCCCTAGCATAAATTTTGCCGGTCATCTTTGAGAGATACAAGTAGAGATCTAAGATCTAGATTTAGGTTGACGGAATTATTGGGCTCAATAATTCGTGCAACTAGATTAGTGAATATCGTCTTTTGTAATTGCCATTGAATAATAATATATTCTCCCTCCGCTCGTGGACGTAGCCAAGTTGGTGAACCACGTAAATTCTTGTGTTTGTGTTTGATTATTTCGCTTGATCATCGTTCTTAGGCTATTTTGCTCTAACAATATTAAATGTGACATTTTAGCTCGTAAATTTGGGTCTAACTTAAAATTTCCGGTTTTACTATAAAAATTCTCAATCCATCAGCAAAATTGCTAGATTTGCAATTAAGATTGTCACTTCATCAGTTAAAGTGCAAGATTTGCAAAATAGTTTTTTTTTTTGGACAATGATGCACATTCCGACAGAAATTTGTATTCTGAAATCAATTAATTGTTGGATGAGATTACATCATTGGGGTCACAAAACACTAAAAGGTTTTTATTTTCGACAAGGAAGTTTCGGTGTGTGTATTATTATCCATTTTTACATATCTGACATTTTTTGATAATAAATCTAGCAGTTTTAAATAACAAAACTGGCAGTTTTTAATAACAAAACTGGTATTCGTAATGGTAAAATTAGTTGTTTTAAATGTCGTGAAGGGCTGTTCTATTTTAGAAAGAAAAAAGCACAAGATTTTGTAAAATATTTGTACTTAGGAGAAGAATTAATAGTACTTTGTACAAAATTTGAAGCAAAAACAAGTGGACCTAATAGTTATAGTTTAGTTTGGTAAGGGAGATATAAGGGGTGACATTGCTTGAAAGTGAGGGACTGTCTGGCTTAAGTTTAACAGTTACTGTATAGGTTATGAGTTCATGATCAATATGATGACTCCAAATCTTTTGTGCCACTTTGTGTATCACTTTATGTGTCATAAGTAATTTAATGGCTCACAGTTATTAAGATTGACATTATATTAATACTCCCTCCGTCCCAAAATGATCTTCACGTTTGACTATTCAAACTTTTTAAGGGTATGAACACTTGCTTCACTAGCCATGTTGTGTGTGTGTGCATATTTAAGCCTAAATTGTAAAAATGAGAAGAACTTTTTGGGACAATGAAAAATGGCAAATGAGAAGATCATTTTGGGACGGAGGGAGTATTATCCAAACATGTAAACGGTTGGATTACAAGTAATACATATAGTTGTATACAAAAGTGGTACAGGAGATCTCGACTCTCATCAATATTTGTTCATATTTCACAGTTACTTGTACCTTTTTTTTTTTGAAGCAATAGTTACTTGTAGTTAGGAACTCCAATTATGTGGCTTTCTTTTTTTTTTTTTCACAGGTTCCCAGCTTCGCCGGACTTACGGTTGCTCGGCCCAGCTAGGCCGGACTAGTCCTGGGCCACCAGCCTCTGGCCCCTCATTTGACTGGCGGCGGTAAATCGCGGGATGTGCCTGAAATGGTCAGGGTAGCAACGCCCCCTATACTCCTGGCCCAAAGGGAGCTTTCACCAAGACATTACGGTTGGTCGTGCCAGGGTTCGAACTCCCCACCCTTGGGTTGCAAGCCCAGCAATGTTGCCTCCTTTACCAACTCGGCTATGCCCGGGGGCTACCAATTATGTGGCTTTCTTCTTTCCATGTATAGAGGCTTTGAACAATTTTTGAAGCATTGCCTTATTTGAGAAATAGTTTGATTTTCTGTCAAAATTGTTTTCTACTTTTTGGAGTGAAAAGGCAACATGCTATGAAGGAATAATTTTTTTTTAAATGAAATGACTTCTTTTGTTTTTGTTTTTGTTTTTTTTTGTCAAGAAGGATATATATGTAATTTCTCACAAAACTCGAGTTTATATTAAACTTCTTCGGTATATATATACGGAGATATGATATTATTAAAAATGAAAATTAATACTCTTTCCATATCTAGCTAGCTATTAATCATAAAATTTAATAAATAGTTACATTTAACAAATTAAGTTTTGTTAAAGATTTGTTTACTTACTTGCACCTTATTGTATAATAATTTCTTTTCTCAAGAAAAAGAGGTAAAAAAAAAAAAAAGTGAAAGCTGAGATTAAGAGGCATTCTCTCTTTTCATGTAAGACAATAGTAGAAAGATACCCACCAGAGATAGAAAGGTTATCTTTAATCATGTAATTTATCATGGTTTAATGCACAGCATAATCTGGCTTCTAACCGGTTAGGAAATAATTACGCCTTATTTTCCATAATAATAAGAGTTTCATTTGACTTGTCAAACTTAAAAAAGAAAAAAAAAACATTTAACTTGTTTGTTGTTTGTATCATGATAAAATTGCAACTAAAACTATTTTTTTTTTATGAAAAAGGCCTCACTTTTTTTAAGACACACTAGTAAAAATATGTGACATTTATTACGAGACAAAGAAAGTATTTTAAGATACTCTCAGCTCAGTTATATAATGTGACAAAGTTAGAGCTTCAAAGAGGAAAAAAAAAAAAAAAAAGAAAGGGGAGGGGAGGGTGATGATCATTGTCATGTAAACTGAACTAACTAAAAGTAGGGAGGATTAGTGTTTTTCTTTTTCTTTTTACAAAAGTGGTGGTATTATACACCAAACCCTACATTTAACAATGTTATGTGAAAATTGCACTAAAAAAATCTCGTATGTATGTGCGCGGGAGGGGGGGGGGGGGTGGGGCTCGGTCTTAGAATTAGAGATGGGTCAAAATTGGAAGTTCTACCTTAAAACCAATTGATGATAAGGGGAGTAACCCCCTCAAGTCTATATTCCGGTTCAAGTTTAGTTCATACATCAGACTAATCAAGAAATTATCTTAATTGAGAATTAATCTCAAAATTATAACTACTCAAAGACATAAAAGAACATTTTAATAAATTGTTATTAACCTAGCTAATTATCCTAAAAGTGTCGCACTCTCTCATTAGTGGAGATGATAAGCAACTCTAAGCATTATTGTGGCTTAAACACCATTAAGCATACCTTAAAGCGACATCCGAGCTAACGTTTCCGTCATTTTTAATGATTATTATCAATTCTTATGTGCCTAAAAGGTCAAGTTTAATACAGATTAGCAAAGTTAATGACGTTGTCGAGAGTAATGCAAGCATCATTATGCCATGGATTAACAATAAAGACTGAAGCTTATTACAGACTCATTCATTGAAAGTGATTAGGAATTGTTTTCTTCATTGAAAATGATTCCAAATTATTTCATTTTCAATGACGATTTCAAAATAGTGTTCAATGTAGGAGTTGAATTATATCAAGAATTAATGGATTTTGTTGATCAAAAATGAAGAAAATGATGGCTTATGACTTATTAATCAACTGTCAAATGTCAAAGGGATCAGGTATGTGTGTCATCATGTCTACGTGTCATCAGACTGCAATGCAGTCGAATTGAAAACTCAAATCATTCCTCTTATAAATTTATAATGTATGTCCCCTACTGATAGAAGTGGAGAGCGTAAACACAATCAAACCCTTCAAAATATTGATCAGCGATCAGCAATTGAGCAGTCTGATATCACTCACCCAAATCCAATCAATGGTCAGTTGTAAAAAAAAAAGAAAACAAAACTAAGTAAAGGGTATAGACTTAGTTTTCCATCCATAATTCTGAGTGAGCAGGTAGGACTAGACATGGTCCTCTTCTTTGGTGAACCAAATCTGACTTAGGTTAAATTTTCCATTTTATTTTTTTTATTTTCTTTTTGTTATTGCTGTAGGTCTAGTTAGGAATTTGTTTAGCCAACTCCAAATCAGGATAACTAATGGATGATGGCTACCCTTGACCTGATACATCCCGATTCAAGTCAAAATTTATGGTTCTACATAAAAAAAAAAAAAAAAAAAACTTCAAGAATGATCAAAGAACAGAACAAGTGATAAACCAACGGGTATGGAACCGCTGCACAGAAATTAGGTGCACCGCTGCACCTAATAAAAGTTGCACAACGTATGTAAAACGTTTTTTACACAACGATTTTAGTGCATACACAACGTAAAAACGACCGAAATCAGTTAGCTCCTGAAAAACGTTTTACATTTGCAAGTACACGTTTTACATTAGGTAGAAAACGTTTTACAAAGCGTTGTACAATTTTCACATCGGTGCAGCAGCTAAGGCATTTGGTGCAGCGGTTCGAAATCCATAAACCAACTGACAAAAATAAGGAATGACAACTCATTATCGGGGAAGTTAAGATAATCGAGAGGAAGTAGTTAACAAAGTAGAGAAGAAATGCTAACACTAAGATATTTACCTGATATGAGTAAACAGTAAACAGTAATCATTTTTAACTACTTTCATTTTAGTCTCTTCCAAAATAAATATCGCATTTCCAAATAAAAGAAGAAAAAAAAAAAGGTGCAATTTTACCACACAATCACTATACAAACAACTAAAGTACACAACCTAAAAACGTTGGCCAGTCAAAGGGACCATTTTTATACTGGGACGGAGGGAGTATAAACCAGACGACGATGACAATTCAGATTTGCTCTTAAGCTGTAAAAAGACGTGACGCATCAACCAGAAACCACGAAAATGCATATCATAAGATCACGCACATCATGGGAAACTATTGCAGAAATGGTTTGTGCGCGTGTGCGTATGTGTGTGTGCGCGTGCGTGTGAGTGAGTGAGAGAGAGAGAGAGAGAGAGGTCATTCCAACTCCAATAAGAAAAGTATAGAGCACCAAAGTCGAAAGGGATGGGGAGGGGAATGACCGACTATCAAGGGCAAATGTCCACCTTATGATACTGAAATATCCCTACCTTAACTTTCCATGTTACAAACTAATGGGGCAAAATTCATTTATAATATATTTTTTTCTAAACTTCGATTCAATGGGGGCAATTTGCATTAAATCACTTAATTTTACCAATATATTACAAAAATTACACTACTAAATTATTGATTTTGAAAACTCAATGGGGGCAATTGCCCCCATAGCCTATGCCCTACCTCCGCCACTGACCATTTGTACACCTAAACCACCACACCTTCTATCACGGGTGCTGAAAATTGTAGCACTGCCCACTGAAAACGACATACATAATTCTCCACTTATACCACAAATGGGAACTTATCAAATGCTATTTCAAACATTAACAGGGTATTGGCTCCTCTAAGTCAACCCCACAAAGTCAACCAAAACACGTACTCCCTCCGTCTCATAACAACATGCACAAGCTTCTCTTTTGAACGTCTCATTGATTAAGTACACTTTTTAAAATAGAAATTTTATATATTTAATTATTCAATAGGACTCACTTACCATACCACCCTATCTCTCTCACATCTCACTTTTCATACTCACAACAACTACCCACTACTATTTTCTCCTTAATGTTCCTATGCTAGAGAACTCAAATACGTACCAGAGTTTAGGAAGTAGACCTTGCCACACAAAAAAAAAAAAAACTTCCATTTCTATCGTATCTTTATGTTATTTATACAGTCTGTGTGCTAACCAAGTTCTTTAGATAACTAAACTCTGAGATCATTGCATGTACTAAACCAGGGGGAAAACAAAAAACAAAAAAAGGAGCTGAATAATTAAAATGACACAGTTACAGGTATGACCTTTTCAACACATCTGAACTTGCAAAATATTTGATTTTCTATGTTGCCGAGCTGCTCATTTACTTAGGTCCAGCAAATGTGCTCATCATTTTGGCAATTATGGGAGCCACCTTGGGATTCGCTTGATGCTTTGCAAGATTGGCAGGATTTTTCATTACTGCACGACAATCAGGAATGTGTCAGAAAATACATTCTCGAAAACAGAATTTTCTGCATTTACAATCATGAGCTAAAAAGGTGAGATAAGTCAACGACGTTTAAACATGAATCTTAGAAGATCATAAACTTAGCCAATTTCTAGAGACTAGCATAGGCTTACCTAGTTTATCTGGAACATTCATTTCTGCCAAAGTATCCGTGTGGACAGATATGTAGGTGCACAGGTCGCGGTTAAACATTATACTTTACGAAAATAATAAAATTTTGGAGGGCTGATGCCAGGAACTGATCCTTGCAGCAGATCCCAAGAAACAAAAGAGATGACTACCAAAGCGAACTGACAATGTCCCAAGAAACAAAAGAGATGACTTGTTGGGGACATTGTCAGTTCGCTTTGGTAGTCATCTCTTTTGTTTCCGATCAACCATGAATAGCCCAAGACTACCACTGATTCATTATGAAGGTGTTTAGTTAGGCAGACCAAGTGCCAGCCTGGCTTTATAATTTTGTACTGCGTATGATATATTTTCGAGTCTCCGGACTAATATGTCAAAAGTAGTGATATTTTTTAAATCACATAAATCCAAAACACCTTGGCACAGAAATATATTGAACACCTACAAGTACCAGGATAACTAAAAAGCACGTTGTGGAAGTGACATAACCAGTTAACCAAGCACACTTTTCGCAGACGTCAATATGGTACATTTACTCTACTTGCAAGTACAGTTACTTCTCTACTATAGTTGTGAAATACACGTTACTCTTTACTATGTTTACAAGATGTAACAGTTAATATAGCAATTACATGCCATCTTACCAACACAAAAGTTATGTCTGCATCCATCACTCTATTAGATATGGTATATGTACGCATATAGACATCCAAAAGGGAGTTTGAAGAGGTCTCTGGCGAAAGACATGGGTACTTTGTATACAGTACACAGCTAAACGCATGAGCACATTATGTCAAATGATTTTGAGTTTTTAAAGTACTACGTCTTTCTGTGAATTTAATAATACTTCTATCTCTTACAACCATACAATAAGTAACGTTCCCTGATACCTTTGGTCGTTAAACACAGGACTTGACTCAAACAATTGAGAACGGCAACTTAAAACGTCTCACAAAGTACCATTCAAAAGTCTCACAACTTGCTAGTATATATCCTGCCATATCAAGTATACCATTCATTCAACTATGGATGACTCATGGCTCTGCCTTCCACTATTCCCTATATCAATATTTTTCGTAGATATGATCTTAGTCTCAACATAATTAACAAACAATTATCATCAATGAATATGACCGGCACATTATAAGCGATCCCAACATTGTAATCGATTAATGACAACTTGTATGCAGAAAAGACCGCCTATTGAAAGTCCTGTCATCCCATCCTCAAGGCGTAATGGAACAATAAAAGCAGACCCATGTAGAAAACCAAGGTCAAGTCAACAGGCTTGGTATCTTACATCAAATCAAATGCATCATATCAACCAATAGAACACCCTAGACATAAAATACCACTTAATTTATCATACACCAAAACTAAACAAAATAGCTAAGATGCGATATAAAAACCCAACTATATTTTTTTATCAAACAAAGAGGAGTCCTAATGCCAGGAGTTCATTCTCAACACAGAAAGCTCCTAAGTTCCAAGATATTCAAAGTTCAAGCATCATGCATAAGGCATCGATCATGCTAATAACAACTACCCTAGGGGCCCGGACTTGTTGACAATGCAGTTAAAGAAAGATTCACATTTGGTTGCTCACTGTCATCTTCTACAAAATATGCACTACAAGGCTGCTAATAGAAGATTTTTATAACAATCGCTTCAAAGGTTGCTAATAGAAGATTTTTATAACAATCACTCTAAAGGCTGCTAGTAGAAGATTTTTTAGATGGCCTATCCAACTAGAAGAAGAAAGTAAAGTACAAAGGAAAAGACAAAACATAAACTGATCTTCCTATGACCTAGATCAAGTTAATCATCATACAGAGGCTGCCCTCAACTTCTATGAAAACTATAACAAAACATATTGTCTCTTGGTAGCTACCACCAATAAAATGAAATGTCAAGTTGTGAAAAAATTTGTGGCCAAAATTTGTTCACTTTCTCCATGATTAATTTGCTACACAATCTACGCCCCGTGTCATAAATGATGATAACACACATCAATAACTGCCACTGTAATTTTGTGGCCAAAATTTGGTGACTTTTGTTAGGCTGTAGCATTGCTCAAAGTTGGCTAGTTAAGGTATGACCTAGTGATAACTGAAAGCATATAGGACTTCTAAGAGAAAAGGAAGGTACCATCTTGTAGAGCAGCCATGACCTCTGGGTCCTGAAACGCCGCCATCAACTCAGGGTCCTGAGTGAAAGGAAGGAAAAGGTCAAATCTTAAGGGCAAGACTATAAAAACTCTACAAAGCCTATATATATATATATATATATGTATATGTAAATGTATATATGTATGTATGTGTATGTATATATATATGTATATATGTATGTATGTGTATGTATATGTATATATGTATGTACATGTATATGTATATATGTATGTGTATGTATATGTATATATGTATGTATGTATATGTATATGTATATATGTATGTATATGTATATGTATATATGTGTATATATATATAATAACAGCATCCTACTCGCCTTCAAAATTTTGCTATAGTCCATGTTTCCAGGCATTCCTCCGGGCGCACTTCCTGGAAAACCGCCTGGCATACCAGCTCCGGGAAAGCCACCCGGAGCTCCACCAGCAGACGCGCCCGGCATGCCACCAGGGAACCCAGGCATACCACCTGGGAATCCGGGCATACCATCAGGGAAACCAGGCATGGCGCCAGGGAATCCAGGCATGCCTCCTGGTCTTGCACTTGAAGAAGCTTGCTCTTGTTTTTTGGCCTTCTCATATGCAGCCTAAAACAATCAAAACAAAGCATTGCAGAGATAAGGACAAAGTGCAGTAAAATCTTCAGAATAGAAAACTGCACAAGTAAAAAGACTTCACCTGAGCTTCTGCCCGGCGCCGTTGTCTCTCCTTTTCAGCCTTTCTATCATCTCGCTCTTTCTGCAATTTGTCATACTTCCTACGGTGCTCTTCAATTTTGTGCGCATTAGGTTCAACCTACATTTATAGAGGAATTGAAGTAAGATGCCAGAACAAGAGAAGACAAAAGAAATTCGAACAAATGACCACATCCATTGCAAGTTCAAAAGAGAACCAATCAAAGTTAAATCATTTTAGGTGCAGATATATTGCTCTAAATATTGTAGATATTTAAACTATGTATTGTTATAGTTATACATGCATAGAGCACAAACCGACATCACGCAAAAATCCAGTATGAAGGTCAACCTTCTTAAGAACGGAGCTTATCTCCTCATCATAGTCAAGCTTGGATGCCACATGTAAATCTTTTGCCGCCGCCTCCCACTGACCAAGCATTGATCGTGCTATTCCACGTGATTTATAGCCTTTAGCAGAATCTGGATTAATCTGCAAAGATTTAATCTATCAGATACAATTCCTTATTAGGCAATATCATAGAAGAGTAGCAGACAACATAAAAATAAAACAACACATTGACCATTGATCATCTTTCTATAGATGTCCCAGCTAAAGAAACAAAATTTGGCCATATCCCTCATAAAGACACCAAAACGTGCATGGCTTCGTACTACAGGCCATATGCATGTATCTCTTATTATATGGTCTGCATGCACAAAAGAATATTCTCCACTCCATCTACATAGGTTACTTCTAAACCATAAAAGAAAAACGGGATGCCTATTGTGAGCATCATGGAAAATGATAACTACCTTCAAAGCTGCATCAGCATCTCGAATTGCAGCATTAGGTTTCTTCATTTTAATATACACAGTAGCTGTAGTGAAACAAACAAACTGGAGTTTGTAAACAAAAGAAATTATGATTTCAGGGCCACATGGTGAAATTCAGAACCAAACCTCACCTCTTGTTCCATACATGATGGCAGAAGTAGGGTTGAGCGAAATTGCCTCTGTGAGATGCTCGATCGCTTGCTCAAGGTTGCCTGGTCAACAAAACTTTATTAGAACATTTGTGGTTGACATGCATGTGCAACTACATACATGTGTTTATATGGTAAGTATATGTGTTAGAATACCTGCAAAACAAAAGCTTCTTTTAAAAAAAAAAAAGACAAAAAAAAGGAGAAAAACGTGCCTTCGGAAATTGCTTCCATAGCCTTTCCCTTTGCCTCTTGAGCAGCATCACGGTTTTCCTCACTAACCTCCACTGAAGAATCTCCCATCTACAGCATTAAATTTTAATACCCGAATAAATAACAAAAAAATACTTTATCAAGAAATTTGTATATGAAAATTGCATGACTATCTGACCTTCTGTGGAGGATCATTATCCGGCTCCACAACATCACCTTCAAGCTCAATGTCAGACTCTACAATCTCATCCTCTTCTTCTTCTTCAACAGTTGGAGCAGCTTCAGCCTCTTCAATGTCATCGTCACTATCATCCACCTCATATGCCTTATGCAGCCAAAAATAATAAGATAAAATTATTCAAACCCCACGTGGATAAAAGGGAGAGCTATAAACAGAGTTCCAACTGTACCTAATAATTGAAAATATTGATAAAGTTCTAATTTCGTTTTCCAAACTTCAATAGCAATCAATGTAGCAAAGCATGAGAATCATAAGCCTGGTTGCGATCGGTTAACTGGTGTCATTTCAACCCATCACATGCTTTGCAACATAGACTTGAATACCACTATCATAAATTTCAAACACTAACATATGGCGGAGCAGAAACAAGTATCATCATCAAATGTACTAGAAACAAGTATCATCATCAAACGGAGCAGAAACAAGTTCAGGCCAGGCTTCAGACTAGGGATGGCCAAACACGATTCCGGTTCGGAACCGCCGGTTCCGGAAAAGCTTGAACCGTAACCGAACCGTTTCTCTTCCGGTTACGGTTCGGAACCGCCGGTTCACAATTTCCTTTTTTTTTTTAAAATGATTTTTTTAACAGAAAAACAATTATAATAATCTTTTATTGCCGATTTTTTTTACAAAAAAAGGTATAGAAAAAATGTTTAAAAAACTAAAGAGCTCCGTCCCTCTTTTCTTTTATATACTCAACAGATTTTTATAATTTTAATTCACTGAATTTGGCTAAAAAACCAGTCAAAACTCAACTTTTCTTGTCAATGTTCCGTTAATAACGGTTAATTTTGATGAAAACGTTAGAAATATAACGATTTTGACGGGTTTTCTAACGGTTTTGATAACGATTTCGGTTCCGGTTCGTTCTAGGCGGTTCATGGCGGTTCGGAACCGCCGGTTCACGGTTTTTAGAGGGGATGAACCGGAACCGGACCGTGTTACAAACGGTTCCGATTCACACGGTTCCGGTTTTCGTCAAGGTTCAAGGCGGTTCCAGGCTTTTCGGTTACGGTTCCGGTCCGGTTTGGCGGTTCCGGTTCGGTTTGGCCATCCCTACTTCAGACCAGTAATTCAATGGGTGTGTTTATCTGAGCTTTTATGCCTTGTGACTGATAATCACAATTCAAACAACTTTTTGCATATTCTATTCAGGCAAACCAATAGAATGTTCCAACATGTCCAGGTACTAAACCCATAAGCCTTCAGTTTCTCTTACAGGACTACTGCTATGCGGTTAGATTTAAGTTTAAACCTTTATGACTTACAGTTAATTTTCCAAGAGACGAAAGAAATAGGAAATTCTAAGCAAGGGAGATGGGCAGATAGTGTTCAGATTTTCAGTGAGCCCCATGTGAGTTATAATCACTCCCTGTTTCCTATTCAACCAAGCACATCAAAATATATATTCAATATCAGTAAAGACTATAATGAGCATTTCTGAATCGCACAAGAGAATGGAACTAGCGAAATAAATCAGTGAGGTCGGACTCACCAATTGTCTCAAAAAGAGCTTTGAAGAGATCATTCCTTTATTTCAAATCTTCACGCCGAAAATTTTTAGTCGAGCATTATATATTTCTGGCATCTCCATACAGAAGAATTAACTAGAAATCAACTTGGTCAACTTAACGCCCTAAACAATTATGTTATTCAAAACTCCACTATAGAAAACCATACTCAGAATAAAAAAAATCCCAAGCTTTTCACAGAGTGAAATCAACTAAATAAAAGGTGAAATTAAGACCATCAATTGCCCGACAAAGCTCTAAACTGCTTACTCTAGTCAACTATATGATCTAAAAAATTCCAACTTGGCATATAAGATTCCCCACGTTTTCCATTGCAACCATAAGAGAGTGGAATTATTTAGATAACAAATTATAAGGTTATATCAATTGTCCAATTAATCACCAATCAAGTTTCTCTCATCAAATAAATGCACCGAAATTCAAGCCAAACAGAATTCATTTTATTCCACATCTTACACACACACTGTAATTCAATAAATTAATCAGCCAGATTATATATTATCCAACAAAGCCCGAAACAAATTACTCTACTCAAATATCCACACCGAAAATTCAAACTTGGCATTAAATTCTTCCCACATTTCCACTGAACCGCAACAAAATGAAATCAGCAAACCAGCTCTCCGAGCTTAAGCTCTTCAAATTTTCATCAGAGCAGCAAGCCAAATTTCCTCAATCAAATTACCGAAATTCAAACTAAGCAAGCATTAATTTTTAACCCACATTCCTCACCCAAACCACAAAAATGTAAGAATCATACCGAGTTATGGTCTCCAGACGAAGGCACCTTCCCTCCAAGGCTGCAAACAAATCAAAAAAATTACAGAAATTACAAATTCCATACTTCAACTCGGTAAAAGCACGACAATTAGATACAAGTATGATAAGATAAAAATATGTGCATTCGAGTGAGTGTTAGTGTGTGTACCTTTCGATATAATCTTTGAAGAAGGAGAGGGAAGGATCATTGAGAACGGAGGGATCGGACTTGCATCTATTGACGAAAAACTTCAATTGCTCTACCTTAGCGGCGTCCATGGCGGAGACGGCGGGGTTTAGCGGCGGAGACGGCGAGGGAATGGGGTTCTAGAAGACGGGTTTGTGGATTTGGGGGAAGCGGTTTTATACTGTGAGTTTACGCCCAAGGGAGAGACCAAACCAAAGGTATTGACTTAAAGTTCGACCGGCTGTTTCTTTGTTCTAGTACACCTTCTGCTCCAGAGTGATTGCATCATCTTTTCTCCGTCCCAAAATACTCATAGTTCTAAGCACTTTACACATATATTTAAAAAAGTATCCAATACATACCAGATGATGAACCCTGGCTTTTTGGATATACTTCTACTACGGTCTTTATACCCCTCTCATACGGTCTCTCTACTTCTACCCTGTACAAAAGGAAGGACCCACTGAAAGGACGGGACTACCCCTTATCCCTCATATATATGCCCCTCCTCGTACAAGGTGAAGGGGAGGATTTCATTCTCTACTCTCTCTCTCTTTACACTCTCTAGAGTGCTCTCCTCTCTCTCTCTCTTACACATACACATACCCAAGGCATTCAAGGCCTTGTTCTTAGTTCCCTCGGAGTCTTACTCTCACACCCGAGGGCCTAAGCCGGGATCAAACCCGGCTCTGGTCCTAACGGTGTGCTCATCTTGCAGATCTTCTCAGCTAGGAGCAGGAGGCAGCAAGTTGGAGATCTAATCTCCATGACCCCAAATTTCAGGGCGTCATCAGTGGTTCCATTGCCGGGAAACGACATCTTTTCCGGTACAACGACGCCGGAAATAGATACCTATTCACACAGAAAGAACAGAAATTCCGGGTAGCTTCTGCCATTTCTCTTATCTCATTCTTCTTTCACACACAAAAAAAAACCCAGGAAGAGAGTTCATTTTTTCATGGTTCTGCCAAATCCAAAAAATGGACAGTCCATTTCCGTTTTCCTTCGTTCTTCCTTCCTACTCTGTACACTGCCTCATGCCCCATCTCAAAAAAAAAAAAAAAAATCAGATTCCGGCGACTTCATCGGTGGAAAAGGGGGGAAAGTGTCGGTTATACAGTGAGCTAGAGCTGATTTTTGGAAAGCTCTTTGTCTCTTTTCTTATTTTTCTTTTCGTGAAAGCCAAAAATCAAAGAAGAGTTGGGTTGTTTTTCACCGGTGAAGCATCTTATGTTCCGATTGAGTTGCCGGCCGCGACCCCACGAAAGTTGGTAGCCCGTAACCCAGTTGGAGCAAACAGAGTGTCTTCGAAGGTCTCTTTCAGTTCAACCCACCATGGATGTTATGGTGCATTTCAGTCAAGATGAAGAAAGTAGTTTGGTCACCGGAAAAAATGGAAGAAAAAGATGAAGTTGACTGGAATAGAAAATAAAGGCCAGCAGAGGATTCGTTTTGAGAAGACGAAAACAATGGTGAAAAAATCAACAAAAACGGAGCAAGGAGCACTTCCGATCGTCGGTCAAAGTTCCGATGAAACAGTCAACGCCGGCGACGTTTACCATTTCCGGCATACTAAGTGAACCGGGCATTATTTCATGGTAAAACAGTTTGTACATAGAGTACAAGTTCCCACCACTTTTGATTATTGCTGAGACAAAATATGTTATGAAAAAAGGGACAGTGTCAGAGAAAGTGAGTTGTCATTGTACTATAGATAGTGACATACCCATGTGGGGTTGTATTATCAGTATTAAAAAAGCAGCAACATGTACTACAAAAGCACCATTGCAAGGCACGTGGTTTGTCAAAAGTGGGCCACTTACCAAGGAATCCTATGCAAGCAAGTTGCCGGGGAAATAAAGCCAGCACGATGATCTTAGTTTCGGGCAGAAACAAATTTGTGACCGCAGCTCGCCGGAACACTTAAAAATGACCTCCGGGGAGCTGTGTAACCCCGGAAATAAACTCCGGCCAACTCGCTCCGGCGGAATGTTCAGATTATGCCCGAAGCACGGTGACCACTAATTTCACTCCCGATTTGTCCCACGAACTCCGGCGATGCGTCTGTCGAGCTCCGGCAAGTGGCCTCCGGGCATAATCGGGCGGACTGATCCAGCCCGGTGAACTCCTATTTACTCCGGAAAAATTTACATTATGCTCCACTGCTGTCCACACGCCAGCCTCCGGGCACACTCATCTCCGGCCGAACCTTTGTTTGTTCCGGCTAATCTGCGAATGTCCAGTCAGCGGGCACCAAAAGAAGTTAGGCGACCAGAAAACGGACCTCGCTCTGCGGTCACACCCAGCTCCGACGAGTCATCTGCTCCGGGCAACTTCTAGACAAATGCCGGCCGGACCCAGCAAGTTCCGGACTTCAAAAGATTGGGATGCTAACATCATTCCTGAGTTCCGGCCAGCGACCTTTGAACTACGGAGTACTCTTGTAAATTTCGGGCAGACCTTAAGCGAAATCCGGCGAATCCCACCCCACTTCGGACAAATAATTGCGATCTCCGACAAGTTCCGGGCAGCCATTAATGCCAGCGAGTGTACAACTCTGAACCAGTTGCTACTTCTACCTCGCGCTCCGTCGTTCCCGACTTCGTTCCAGAGACCACCACCTCGATCTCAAAGCTCCGTTGGGCCCATGAATGCTCGGACAGCGAGCTCTGACGAGCACTCTACTCCGGTCACCAGATCTCAGTCTGCGTTACGGCCACGCTCTGGCTGCCTCTCACCTCGTGCTGGTCACCCCACCTCACCGCGTGCTCAGTAAAACCGCAGCCCGCGGTCACGAACACACTTCGAGCAGTCAAGTCGCAGTTTGAGGTCATGCCGAGCTTTGAGGAAATTTTGTACGAGTCAACCTCGCCACACAGCCAGCTAACGTCCAAATTGATCCTCGAAAAATGCCGGCCAAACAAATAGGAGATGAACCCAGTTGGCCTTCTTGGTATTTGTTGACAGGAGATGCAAAATGGTAGACATTTCTTGAGAAATTAATTGAGAAATGGGAGAAGAACCCATCATTTTCTCTTGGAAAAAGCAAAAATAGGACAATCATATTCATTGCTCATTTCTTGGTTCAAAACATGTGAAAGAGAGAAGTAGTGGGCCACTTACAGCCATGAAAAGTCAGCAACAACTAGTACAAGGCCTCAAAGTTTCAAACTGATATCATGTACAAAGCTGGAATTATGGACTGCTATTTAAGTAACCGTTGCAGCTAGAAGAAATAAAATATTTTCTCCTTTGTTCGTGCAATTTTTGTTCGCGCTATTGGCCCGTTAACCTGGGGGCTTCACTATATTATTATCGGTCGCGAACAACAAATGAGATCATGCATTATTTATGGATCGAGCGGATTAAGTCCCAAAAATTGCTCTCCATTAAAGCCCTACCCCGTATAGGCAAAAGCCCTACCCTCGTGTAGGCAAATAAAATCCTACTCCGAGTAGGCCGTCCCTCCAAGAAACGGAAAGATTATTTATGGATCGAGCGGGTTAATTCCCCAAGATTGCTCTTCATTAAAGCCCTACCCTCGCGTAGGCAAAAGCCCTACCCCGCGTAGGCAAATAAAATCCTACTCCGAGTAGGCCGTCCCTCCAAGAAACGGAAAGATTATTTATGGATCGAGCGGGTTAATTCCCCAAGATTGCTCTCCATTAAATCCCTACCCTCGCGTAGGCAAAAGCCCTACCCTGCGTAGGCAAATAAAATCCTACTCCGAGTAGGCCGTCCCTCCAAGAAACGGAAAAATTATTATTTATGGATCGAGCAGGTTAATTCCCCAAGATTGCTCTCCATTAAATCCCTACCCTCGTGTAGGCAAATAAAATCCTACTCCGAGTAGGCCGTCCCTCCAAGAAACGAAAAAATTATTATTTATGGATCGAGCGGGTTAATTCCCCAAGATTGCTCTCCATTAAAGCCCTACCCTCGTGTAGGCAAAAAAAGGCCTACTCCGAGTAGGAAAAAGTTCGTGCAAAGCCCTTCTCCGAGTAGGCAAAAGTTCGTGCAAAGTTCCACTCTGAAAGTGCGAGCTAGATCGCATGCCCTGACACGGATGCCGTGACTCTCATGTACGATGCGCGGTCATACGCCCTCGAGCTAAACCGCATGCCCGGAAACGGATGTCGGCACGTGCTCACACGCACGATGCGCGGTCATACGCCCTCGAGCTAGACTGCATGCCCGGAAACGGATGCCGGCACGTGCTCACACGTACGATGCGCGGTCTTACGCCCTCGAGCTAGACCGCTTGCCCGGAAACGGAAGAACCTGGGTTAAAGCCAAATATAACAAAGGGAAAAGATGGAACGCATCGATAAAGTCTCGAAATCTCCGAGTACTCAACAAGTCACTGGGCTTATCTTATTTATGGTCCCATCGGGCCCATTTCATTCATGAAGCGGTCGTGCTTATCTCAGTTATGGCGCCATCGGGCCCATCTTATTCATGAAGCGGCCGTGCTTATCTCAGTTATGGCGACATCGGGCCCATCTTATTCATGAACCGGTCGTGCTTATCTTATTTATGGCGCCATCGGGCCCATCAACAGATCGTGCTTCTCTTATATATAGCGCCACCGGGCCTATCTTATTTATGAAGCATTCGTGCTTATCTTATTTATTAATCCATCGGGCTCAGCTTCTTATGAAGGCTTACGGATTCCATTTTATTTACGAAGCGGTTGTGCTCAACTTATTTATCTAGCTATCAGAAGCCATCAAGCTCATCACACTTAAAGCGCCATGGGGCACATCTTATTCACGAGGCAATCGATCTCATTCTATTTATAGAGCCACCGGGCTCATCTTATATATCGCGGCTTCGAAATTAATTCGATTGCAAAGCTTACGGGCAGTTTGACCTCAAGCCCGCGACCAACACTTCAACAAGCCTTTGGGTAAACAATTTTAAAGCTCGATGCAGGTTCGTGTACCTTATGGTTCCCCACAACTCGGGGGCTTCATGTCCTTATAAAGACTTGGCCCGACCCTTCGTGTTAGCTGCGGGCCTCGCTGAAAATCTTGTCCCCGACAAACCTCTCTATCTAGAGGTCTATATATATTTGGAGTCCAGCACTTGTTCATCCAAGTTCTTGGCGATCTATGAAACTCGGGGGCTCAATCGACTGACGGCCGTTATCATATCCGTTAAATACTTAACGAGATCTATCAAATCTACGCCAATCAACGTCAGGTCGTATCTCTCCACCCTCTCAGTTTAATAAATGCTTTTCATACAGCTTTATTAGTTAATGAATTGAGAGCATGATTAATAACTTGATTGCATATTTACAATTACCCTGTGCGTAAACGAAAAATATTTAGCATGCAAAACTACTTGCTACTTGACTACTCAGTATACAAAAATACATGATCATGAGTAAATTTCCATGCCTATTTCCATGACTTATATGGTGAATTATTATTCTCTTCAGAATATGCTTATGAAAATATTTGTTACTTGAGTACAGTAAATATTCACCTTATTGCGGATATGCTCTGTCCCGATATAATGTATTGGATTAACATGCTACCTTGTTATATATACCAACTTGATCATAACAATAGATAAATAGCACTGCATGCTTCTGTTGGTTTAAATATTTGCAGAATTATGCTTCCCTAAATGCGCAAAATGACATGCCATATGCTTGCTCGCTTTCAGAAAAATGTTATATAATCAATTCGAATGTGCTTTAAGCCGTTATTAATTGATCCTTTGATAGCTACCATGAGAAAATTCACAAAGTGATGATGCCTTGAAAACTACTTGGTCAAAGTTGCTTAATCGACATGTTGCAAATGCCATGATTTTATTATATAGTTTAATTACTATCTATTCGCTCGGCTTTCAACATGCCATCACAAAAAATATGTATACATGATTGATACACCTATAGCGTAGCGAAGACTCTAAGCGCAATGATGCCTCAAGTTTTGTCTCATTATGATGTCTCCGGGTTCATATCATTATGACGCTTCCGGGCTCTTCTCATCATGGAAGCCAACGGGCTGATCTTATTCTGGACGCTCACGAGCTCTTCTTATTGAGGATGGTTACACACCCTTCTTATTATGGACGCCTACGGGCTCATCTTATTTATGATACCTTCGAGCTCATCTTATATGTGGCGCTTTCACGCTCATCTGCTTATGAAGTTTACGGGCTCATCTTATTGCTCCCTACAGTGACCCACGACTCGGGGGCTGCACATTTATATCAGGGCATTAGGCCGACTTAAAAGGTCTGCCACGAGTTCTATTGGAAGTCCATCCTTTATTTGTCTTAGTCTCTGGCAACCTCTGAATCTAGAGGTTTATTTATATTATGGCTCCCCGCGACTCGAGGACCACATCTTTATTTGAGCAACTCGGGGGCTTATTCTCCCCGTTTAGTGTTGGATCACTCATCCAGAGGCTTTATGCCACGTTATTATTCTCGAAAATCTCCGAGTTATAGTTTCAGACTCCATAAGGGACTTCTGTTTATCTTATGGCATTCTCTTTTCTATAGTCGGGAATCTCCGGCTATCATTGAATACCATTTATAGGCTATGTGCCCGCTGTCATCATCCTTGGCATCTCGGAGATATATATTCAGACTCCCTCTGGGATGTCAATCTATATTATGGTGTTTATTCATATATAGATCGAGTTCGTAACCCGAGCTCCTATTCCTCTATTATCACGGTCACATTCTCGACATTGGATTATTCATCCACTAGTTATGTGCCCGGTTTGTTTATCCTCGAGAATCTTCGAGTTATATATTCAGATTCATTGCCGGACCTACAATTTTCTTATGGTGTACTCTCATATAGATCCAGGAGTCCCCGGCTCGCTGATGATTATTTAAAGGCTACATGCCTGATTTAGCTATTCTCGGGAATCTTCGATGTGTATCTTCAGACTCTCTCCGGGATCTCCGTTGCCCGATGTGACCAAGTTCATGGCCCGAGATCTTATTTATATGTCATAGCGACTGCCTCGTCTTGCAAGCTCGTAGCCTGAGCTCTCGCTTTCTCTTATGGAGACTATACGCGGGCTTTATTTCTCCTCAGGAATCTCTGAGTCGACTAGCCGCAGTCCGCTATCCGGGGTGTCTGAGCTCGCAGTTCTAGTTTTGATTTCACTCTTATGGGAGCCACATCTTCTTACCGGTCTCCAGGCTCCAGGCTTCATCTTCTAGCTTCCAGCCATATATATGTACGCAGGTCAATCTCGACCAAGAGTATATTCCTCGCCCTGACCATAAATAATCAAGCGCTCGGAATAGGGGGCTACTGATGAACCCTAGCTTTTTGGGTATACTTCTACGGTCTTTATACCCCTCTCATACGGTCTCTCTACTTCTACCCTGTACAAAAGGAAGGACCCACTGAAAGGACGGGACTACCCCTTATCCCTCATATATATGCCCCTCCTCATACAAGGTGAAGGGGAGGATTTCATTCTCAACTCTCTCTCTTTACACTCTCTAGAGTGCTCTCCTCTCTCTCTCTCTCTCTTACACATACACACACCCAAGGCATTCAGGCCTTGTTCTTAGTTCCCTCGAGTCTTACCTCACACCCGAGGGCCTAAGCTGGGGTCAAACCCGGCTCTGGTCCTAACGGTGTGCTCATCTTGCAGATCTTCTCAGCTAGGAGCAGGAGGCAGCAAGTTGGAGATCTAATCTCCATGACCCCAAATTTCAGGGCGTCATAGAAGACGGGTTTGTGGATTTGGGGGAAGCGGTTTTATACTGTAAGTTTACGCCCAAGGGAGAGACCAAACCAAAGGTATTGACTTAAAGTTCGACTGGTTGTTTCTTTGTTCTAGTACACCTTCTACTCCAGAGTGATTGCATCATCTTTTCTCCGTCCCAAAATACTCATAGTTCTAAGCACTTTACACATATATTTAAAAAAGTATCCAATACATACCAGATAGACTAAATTATCTTTTAAATATTTCAAGTAGCTAAGCAATTAAATAATTTTACAATGACAACTGCTTATCAAAAGTGAGGACAATTTAGGCAAAGTATATCAATGTTTTATGAAAAACTGCAAAATTGTAGTATGTATTTTAAAACAAAAATTATATCCTAAAACTACTGTATGCATTTTGGGACAAAAGGAGTAACATACGTATTATACATGAGAGATGTTATTTGCACTTGTATTGTATTTAAGATCACTTAATTATTCATGATGAATAAATTTGATCACTCAACTCATTTAATTAGTCTAAATTAACTTTTTGTCGTAACGGCACAAATAAAATCAACAAAGATAGAGCAGAGTGAGCAGATGAACGGCAAGACGCAGGTGGCAATGTGGTTTTGTTCAAATAATTAACACAAGGTACAAGGTTGCCGGCGCACGACCGCCACCGCTAAAATTGTTTTTTTTTTTTCTTTTTTGAAGGCAAACGATAATTCATTTCATTCACAATTAAAAAAGATATGGCACACCAAAAAGATTGGAGGCTCACTCAAAATTACAATAGTAGTTCTATTCGTAACTTACAAGAATTATATTTAATATCTAAACCTTGAGACGTACGGATCACTTTCCAAACGAAACTTGGAGACTGCCTCAAACTGGCATTTACGAAATCTTCCCTCGGGTAAAATATTGCGCTTAACACGAGATATTCAGAATCCGGGTTGGCGAGAAAACGCCTACCAAGCATCTCAAACATTCCGAACAATCCTTGTGAAGTTAGAACATCAGAACTCACTTCATTGTGAGAAAATGCTAGAATCGTCGCAATTTTGAAAAGAAAAATCAAACAAACAAACAAATAAACAAACAAAACCAACATAGACTCTCACTTAGGAGAGAATACAATGGCTCTCACTTAGGAGAGATTCTTATTATATAATATATAATTTACAATAAAAAACAATAACACAATTGTTTATAATTTCTGCATTGAAATTACAAATAATTGTGTTATTGTGGATTAAAACCAGAAGAAGGAGATGAAGTTTATCTGTCGCGACCCCGGACCCCGCGGGCCCCGGGACCGCGAGCTGGACGTCGACTCTAAAACCAAAACTCAAAATACCGAAGTTAAAATTCCATTTGATACCAAAAGGTGATAATCCAAAGTTTACAAAACCAAGTTTGATAAAGACTAAATACAACAATCATAAACTTCCACAAGTTTATGCCCAACAAAATAAAAATATACAATTCTTAGTGACGTCATTGTTTGGTACAAATACCCCAAAATGGTTACACATTTACATAATGTAAACCAACCTATATCAACTTTCCCCAAAAGAATGTTTCCACACTCGACGTCCTCTTTCTCGTGATCAGCGAGACTAGACCTTAGCACCTGGGGGGGGGGGGGTTAAGGAAAAACAAAGATAAAAGGAAAGGGGGTGAGATAAATCTCAATAAGTTACTAATGCAACTACATGACATGCTATGATGCAATAAGCAATAAACAATAATAATTATCACATAGCACATAGCAATTATCATATAACAGATAGCAGCGGAAATAAACACATAACAAAGGATATAGCCAAGGTTTTCCAAACCGGAACATCCAAATAAAGGATCGCTGCGCAGCTTCAATAATCAACAAATCATCATCTTCATAATAGCATGAAAGCCGAAGAGAAACCCCGGTACCGGAACCAATAACCATAAAAGTGTCACAAAGGACAAGGACCATGACACAAAGTCATGCCCGTTAGCCAGATGCATTCACAAAGGAACGCTGACTTATCCTTTCCAAGGCCAATCTGGAGAAGGGGTATAGTAAGGGCAAAACAATGGTCAACATTATAATGGACTTGGCTTTGCCATTATAATCCTTCCCATCGCCCGATGCAACAAATATGCCAGCTGGGCTTCCAAATAAATGCTAAGTAATAATAATCTAGCATGAATAAACAACTTAAGGTTCCAAAGTAGGGAACCATACCAAGAAGTCACCAAGAAAGTGAAATGCACTAACAATAACCAATTAAGGTGCTCTAATAATTTCCACAATAATAACACCAATCCCTTATCATATTTGATCACAAAGGATCCAGTTAACTCAAACACACAATCAAAACTATTCACTCATCTCGAAGAGCTCAAGGAGAGCTTTAAAATGATAGTTTATTCGCCCCAAACGGAGTTCGGATGAAAAAGTTATGGAGGAAACAATTTTAGAAGAAAAGGGAAGAATATACCAGAATTTTAGCTTGGCACGACCGTGCCTAAGAAAGTGGCACGACCGTGCCAAACATTTCGAGAGGGAAGGTAATTTTTGGCGCGACCGTGCCTAAGAGAGTGGCACGACCGTGCCAATCATGACGGGAGGAAAAGGGAATTGTGGCACGACCGTGCCAAATAAAGGAGCACGACCGTGCCAACCATTACGAGTGGGAAAATGAATGTGGCACGACCGTGCCAAATAAAGGAGCACGACCGTGCCAGATGAACAAAGCCCAGATTCAGCCTGGGTTTACACATTTCGAACCAAAACCCAACTTTCACTAAAGTTATCAAAATCAAAGCTTCCCAATACATTTCTAAGGCTCCTAAACAACATCCAACCTAAAGGGAACCTAAATAACACCCTTTAATCATCCAAACTAACACCAAATCCCCACATTCAAGATTTCACCATTTTTACCCAAAAACTCAATAAATTCAAAATAAATTCTAAACTTAACCAAACTTCAAATATAACACATCAAACATCATATAAACATGAGATGAACATTTTAGCATCAAAATGGGGGAAAAGTAACTTACTTGAAAATTCTCAAAGTTGATGGAATTCAATTCTTTTTGACTCTACGCGATCCTAGCGACGATCTAAACACGTTTCACGTTTTAAGAAATGAATAATAATGAGAGGAAGAATGAGTAAATGAAGAGAGAAGGAAGAGGAAGAAACTTACCCACAAAGCTTGGAGAGAGAGAGAGATTTCCAGGGAGAGAGAGGGAGGTGGAGTGTGAGGTGAAAGAGTAGGGTGAGGGAGGTGAGGGAAGTAGGGGGAAGATGAAGAAATGTTTGAAATGTTACAAAAAGGCCCCTCCCCCTATACTACCTCTTCAATTAAACTCCCCACTAACTAATAAGACTCAACACTTTTACACTAGCACAAATGACCCAGTTAAAATGCTAGACATAATTATTATAACACATAAATTGCACACATAATTATTCAAATAAATAATAATTTAAATAAATAAATAAGCAAATAATTTAAATAAAAATTATTTAATTACTAATAAAATAGAGCCTATATTTCGGGTCGTGACATTCACTCCCCCTTAAAGAAAATTCGACCCGAATTTTAACGAGACTCACCTCAAACAAAAAGCCACGTAAATTTCCTCTCGATCTCATCACGAAGCTCCCACGTCGACTCCTCGATATTGTGATTCCTCCAAAGAACTCGAACCAACGCAATACTCTTGCTCCTCAACTCTTGGACCTTGGAATCTAAGATCCGAACCGGTCGTTCCTCATAAGACATATCTGGCTCAATATCCTCCGGTACTCTCGGTAACACGTGAGATGGATCATGAACATACTTCCGAAGCATAGAAACGTGAAACACATTGTGCAACCGGTCCAAAGATGACGGTAACGCAAGACGATACGCTAGAAGTCCAACCTTTCCCAAAATCTCAAACGGACCAATAAACCTCGGAGCCAACTTGCCTTTCTTCCCAAAACGACGGATACCCACCTTCGGAGATACTTTCAAGAATACCAAATCACCGGTCTGAAAACTAAGATCTCGCCTTCGGTTATCTGCATAGCTCTTATGTCGACTCTGGGCTGTCTTCAATCTATCCCGGATAACTTTAACCTTTTCAACTGAATCCCGAAGCAAATCAATACCCAAAACTTTCGCTTCACCAACCTCATCCCAACAAATAGGCGATCTACATTTCCTTCCATACAAAGCCTCAAACGGTGCCATCTCGATGCTAGCCTGATAACTGTTGTTGTAAGAGAATTCCACTAACGGTAGGTGCGAATCCCAAGAATCGGAAAAGTCTATCGCACAAGCTCGCAACATATCCTCAATAATCTGAATAGTCCTCTCGGATTGACCATCGGTCTGGGGATGAAAAGCAGTACCGAATCGCAAATCTGTACCCAAAGCTTCCTGAAACGCCTTCCAGAATCTAGAAGTAAACCTCGGGTCTCGATCTGACACAATGCTAACCGGAACCCCATGCAATCTAACAATCTCATCAATATAAAGGGTCGCAAGCTTCTCCATCGAATACCTGATGTCAATAGGCACGAAATGGGCACTCTTGGTCAATCTATCCACTATTACCCAAACACTGTCAAACTTCCTACGGGTACGAGGCAGTCCCGTAACAAAATCCATAGTCACATGCTCCCATTTCCACTCGGAATCTCTAACGGCTGAAGCAATCCCGCGGGTCTCTGATGCTCGGCTTTGACCTGCTGACACGTTAAACACCTCGATACATACTCGGCTATTTCCCTTTTCATATTAATCCACCAAAATTGTTGATTCAAATCCTGATACATCTTCGTACTACCCGGATGAATAGTATACCTCGATTTGTGACCCTCATCAAGAACTCTCTGTTTAATTCCATCAACATCCGGAACACACAAACGACCACGGAAAGTCAAAACTCCACTCGAACTCAAAGAAAAATCCTCGAAGTTCTTCTCTTTCAATTTGCCCATTACCCTCACTAACTCGGGATCTTCTCTCTGAGCTTCCTTTATCCTCTGAATTAGGGTCGGAGACACCCTAATATTCGCAAAAATAGCCCCATGTCTCGATTCACGAGGAGACCAATCCCGAACATCCTCAAGCATTTTCCATTCACGGACCATCATCGAAGCCACATAAGACTTTCTACTAATCGCATCGGCTACCACATTCGCCTTCCCCGGGTGATAAGAAATCGTACAATCATAATCCTTCAACAATTCCATCCATCGGTGCTGTCGGTTGTTCAATTCCTTCTGAGAGAATAGGTACTTCAAACTCTTGTGATCCGTAAAAATTTCAAACTTCGCCCCATAAAGGTAGTGCTTCCACTTGTGCAACGCAAAGACTATGGTCGCCAACTCCATATCATGAGTCGGGTAATTCTGTTCACTAGGGGTCAACTTCCTCGAAGCATACGCAATTACTTTCCCATTCTGCATCAACACACAACCCAAACCCTCTTTCGAAGCATCACTGTAAATCACTAGACCATCGCTCCCATTAGGCAAAGTCAAGATCGGTGCGGTAGTCAACCTCTTCTTCAATTCCTCGAAACCCTTGTCACATTTCTCGGTCCACACAAACGGGACGTTCTTCCGGGTTAACTGAGTCATCGGAGTAGCAATCCTCGAAAACCCTTCAATAAACCTTCTGTAATAACCGGCTAAACCCAGAAAACTACGAATCTCGGTCACTGACTCGGGTCTCTTCCAATCCACTATTGCCTCTATCTTTGAAGGATCCACAAAAATCCCATCTTTCGAAATAACATGACCCAGAAATGACACCTTCTCAAGCCAAAATTCGCATTTGCTAAACTTCGCAAATAATTTCTCCCTCGCCAGAACGGATAAGACTGTCCTCAAGTGCTGCTCATGCTCATCTCGAGATTTCGAATAAACAAGAATGCCGTCGATGAAAACCACCACGAACGAATCAAGATAAGGATGGAAAACTCGGTTCATCAAATCCATAAACACGGCCGGCGCGTTAGTCAACCCAAACGGCATAACCAAGAATTCATAATGACCATACCGAGTACGAAAAGCAGTCTTCGGAATATCCTCCGATCGAACCTTCAACTGATGGTACCCACTCCTCAAATCAAGCTTAGAGAAAACCACGGATCCTTGAAGCTGATCAAACAAATCGTCAATATGGGGTAGAGGGTACTTATTCTTCACCGTAACCTGATTCAACTTCCGGTAATCGATGCACAACCTCATCGAACCATCTTTCTTCCGCACAAACAAAACCGGTGCTCCCCACGGGAAACACTAGGGCGGATAAACCCTCGATCAAGCAACTCTTGCAACTGAACCTTTAACTCCTTCAACTCAGCGGGAGCTAACCTATAAGGCGCTTTCGAAATCGGAGCCGTACCCGGCAAAAGATCTATACAAAACTCAATCTCACGATCGGGAGGCATATCATACTCGGTAGAGAAAACATCGGGAAACTCCCGAACTACCCGAACACTATCAAGACTAGGGGATTCTTTCCTAGTATCAAGAACACTAGCCAAATACCCCTCACAACCACTATGCAATAATCGTCTCGCTTTCATAAAAGAAATTAAGCGAACCTTCCTACTCAGAGGACTAGCCTCAAAAAACAAACTTAGGCACATCGGGAATCGAAAAAGTAACAGTTTTCTTACGGCAATCAACGGACGCATGAAACTTGCTCAACCAATCCATACCCAAAATGACATCAAAGTCTTGGATAGGAAGAACTACCAAATCCGCACAAAGGACTCGACCACAAATAACCACATCACAAGCACGAAAGACTCGATCAGAAATCAAGCATTCTCCTATAGGGGTCGACACCTCTAGCACGTACGGTAAAGACTCGAATGCAGCATTTAACATAGAGGCAAATTGCACAGAAATGTATGAATGAGATGATCCTGGATCTACTAACGCTCGTGCGCTCACATTAGACACAGAAATAATACCTCCAATAACGGATGGATCATCGGTAGCTTGTTGTTGATTCATGGCAAATACCCTTCCTTGGACCTTGGGATTCCGGCGGCATCCCTTTTCTAACCCTGATTAATACTAACCCCTGACCCGGATGACTGTCCTCGGTGCCTCGTGCAATCTCTCGCAAAGTGCCCCATTTCACCACAATTGATACACTTGCCTTGCTTTTTCCAACACCTATCCTCCGCATGGCCTACCTTTTGACAAAAGGTACAAGGCTTCCTAAATTGGCTCCCTTGGTTCCCGGAAGTGGTACCCGGGTTCCTTGGGATCGGTTGCCCTCGGGACTGAGATTGTCCCCCGAAGTTACCTCGACTATCCATCCTTGGTTGTGGCTTGCTCTGCGCTCCTTGCTTACTCGGGTTAGCTACCTCAGTCTTCCTTTTATGTTCCCCAATATCTTGCTCTATAAGATAGGCTCGATCCACCGCATCTTGGAAAGTCACAATCCGTTGAGCAATAAGTTGAGTACGGATGGAGGTCTTCAATCCCCGAATGAATCTCATAGCCTTTTGTTCCTCGGTCCTAACCAAATAGTCACAATACCGGGCTAATTCTATGAACTTAGCCGAGTATTGTGCTATAGACAACAATCCTTGCTCCAAGTTGAGTAGCTCGATCTCCTTTCGGTTTTGATCAACAACCGGAATGAAATGCTCCTTGAATTTGCGTACGAACAACTCCCACGCATAAACCGTGCGAGTATCATCCCAAGTAGCTTTAATACCTTTCCACCAATGCTCGGCGGCTCCCACAAGCTTGTAAGCCGCGAACCGGACCTTGTCCTCATCCGAACACCCAAACACATCATAAATCTTTTCCATAGACTCAATCCACAACTCAGCTTTCCGAACATCGGGTTCCCCATTGAATTCAACCGGTTTCAGTTTCAAGAATTGCTCCAAACCATAACGAGATGGTGCTTGCTCTACCCTCGGACCTTGATCATGTATGGCCTTCATGGCCGCCTCAAACATGCCTTGAAACATGGCACGGGCTTCATCCCTTGTATCATTCTGATTCTGTGCCCCACTAGCACCTCCTCTGTTTCTTCTTCCAGACATTGCGAGCAATTACCTGCATAAGACATCAACCGTTAATCACTCCGCACACTACTACCCACCTAGGTCATACTAATCCACCTAGACTTATACATAGAGCTAATGCCATAGCTCTGATACCAACTGTCGCGAACCCGGACCCCGCGGGCCCCGGGACCGCGAGCTGGACGTCGACTCTAAAACCAAAACTCAAAATACCGAAGTTAAAAATTCCATTTGATACCAAAAGGTGATAATCCAAAGTTTACAAAACCAAGTTTGATAAAGACTAAATACAACAATCATAAACTTCCACAAGTTTATGCCCAACAAAATAAAAATATACAATTCTTAGTGACGTCATTGTTTGGTACAAATACCCCAAAATGGTTACACATTTACATAATGTAAACCAACCTATATCAACTTTCCCCAAAAGAATGTTTCCACACTCGACGTCCTCTTTCTCGTGATCAGCGAGACTAGACCTTAGCACCTGGGGGGGGGGGGTTAAGGAAAAACAAAGATAAAAGGAAAGGGGGTGAGATAAATCTCAATAAGTTACTAATGCAACTACATGACATGCTATGATGCAATAAGCAATAAACAATAATAATTATCACATAGCACATAGCAATTATCATATAACAGATAGCAGCGGAAATAAACACATAACAAAGGATATAGCCAAGGTTTTCCAAACCGGAACATCCAAATAAAGGATCGCTGCGCAGCTTCAATAATCAACAAATCATCATCTTCATAATAGCATGAAAGCCGAAGAGAAACCCCGGTACCGGAACCAATAACCATAAAAGTGTCACAAAGGACAAGGACCATGACACAAAGTCATGCCCGTTAGCCAGATGCATTCACAAAGGAACGCTGACTTATCCTTTCCAAGGCCAATCTGGAGAAGGGGTATAGTAAGGGCAAAACAATGGTCAACATTATAATGGACTTGGCTTTGCCATTATAATCCTTCCCATCGCCCGATGCAACAAATATGCCAGCTGGGCTTCCAAATAAATGCTAAGTAATAATAATCTAGCATGAATAAACAACTTAAGGTTCCAAAGTAGGGAACCATACCAAGAAGTCACCAAGAAAGTGAAATGCACTAACAATAACCAATTAAGGTGCTCTAATAATTTCCACAATAATAACACCAATCCCTTATCATATTTGATCACAAAGGATCCAGTTAACTCAAACACACAATCAAAACTATTCACTCATCTCGAAGAGCTCAAGGAGAGCTTTAAAATGATAGTTTATTCGCCCCAAACGGAGTTCGGATGAAAAAGTTATGGAGGAAACAATTTTAGAAGAAAAGGGAAGAATATACCAGAATTTTAGCTTGGCACGACCGTGCCTAAGAAAGTGGCACGACCGTGCCAAACATTTCGAGAGGGAAGGTAATTTTTGGCGCGACCGTGCCTAAGAGAGTGGCACGACCGTGCCAATCATGACGGGAGGAAAAGGGAATTGTGGCACGACCGTGCCAAATAAAGGAGCACGACCGTGCCAACCATTACGAGTGGGAAAATGAATGTGGCACGACCGTGCCAAATAAAGGAGCACGACCGTGCCAGATGAACAAAGCCCAGATTCAGCCTGGGTTTACACATTTCGAACCAAAACCCAACTTTCACTAAAGTTATCAAAATCAAAGCTTCCCAATACATTTCTAAGGCTCCTAAACAACATCCAACCTAAAGGGAACCTAAATAACACCCTTTAATCATCCAAACTAACACCAAATCCACACATTCAAGATTTCACCATTTTTACCCAAAAACTCAATAAATTCAAAATAAATTCTAAACTTAACCAAACTTCAAATATAACACATCAAACATCATATAAACATGAGATGAACATTTTAGCATCAAAATGGGGAAAAGTAACTTACTTGAAAATTCTCAAAGTTGACGGAATTCAATTCTTTTTGACTCTACGCGATCCTAGCGACGATCTAAACACGTTTCACGTTTTAAGAAATGAATAATAATGAGAGGAAGAAATACAGGGAACGAAATATTCCAAATATGCCCTTGCCCGTCTCGTGTACGTATACACGAGATAGCTTTTACAGTCTCGTGTAACTTTACACGTGATGAATCGTTTTTGCACACGAGACATCTCGTGTACAGTTACACGAGATTGTAAAATCCATCTCGTGTACAGGTACACGACATAGTGTCTGAACCTGATTTTCACAACAGCAACAGAAAAAGCAACAAGAAACAGAAGTAGAAATGAAATTTGATTGTTAAAATGATAGCACATCTCCACAAAGCAGTGGGAGGGACCAATAGACCATTACACATATACTATCGCCAAATTTGATAATTCATACAAACGTGACAATTCAAAATCCATTACACATATACTATACCCTACGTAATCTTTCTCTTCTTGCATCGGTATCCTGATCATACAGTTCATTGAATGTTGCTATCCTATCTCGGTATCGGACGATCAGTTGACTTGCGCTTGGATCACAGTTTTCCCTCCAAGTGTTCGGTGGTGGTGGTATTGGGTAATCATTTCCTGACATGTGCAGCTGCAAAAGTAATAACAGTTAAATACAACGAATTTAAGTAAGACAATTAAATATAACTAATATAGATGAGACAGTTAAGTATAACGAATTTAAGTAATATTGTTAAATATAACGAATTGAAGTATCATACCAATATAAAATGGTTTGTCACTTGTCCCAACACAACTGTGTTTATCGGTGGTCCTACTCCTGCTGGTACAGTCACTGGAAGGCATAAGTTGCCACCGCTAGCCGAGTACGAAATGAACGCCACATTATACCTCGTGGCAATGATGTGCCCAAGATCGGGAGGTCCATCCAATAAGTATTGTCCGGCATCGGCCGGACATAAATAGCAATCCTACGTAAGAGTTCTTTTATATCTATCCAAAATAGAACTCTTTGATAAAGGTCTCGGCGAGCATGCACCTCATTGTAACATTCTGTGCGCACTCGAGCCCACATCTCCTCATCTCCGTATATCTGTGATGCTACGGCTCTATAGCCACAATGTCCATCAGATCCCACATCTGTGATGCCTCCAATAAATGGGATAATGAAAGGCAGAAAAGACGTCATATACGGAGAGCTGTATATACTAGTGTGATTGGGCTGTCCATTTCCCTGTCCACGACCCTGACCCTGATCCCGTCCTCGTCCTCGCCCTCGACCCCGTCCTCTCCCACGACCGGAAGGTGGTGGATGAGACGTAGGAGTACAAGGAGGGGTAGATGTTGTGGGTTCTGAAGCTGATTTCCGTTTGTGCGTGGACTCCGAACTAGCTTGGGTTGATGCCATGAATGCAGATCTAGACCTGAAATAGGGCAAAGAAAAGAGTGAGAAGCATTCATACTATCAACAGAAAAATCAAATATGTACTGGGTTACCATCTCGTATATTGTTACACGAGATGAATCTCGTGTGTGTATACACGAGATTATAACTGGGGATGGAAATTTGTCCGAACCCGATCCGTTCCGAGGGTGATTCGATCCGCAATTTTCGGGTTCAATATGCAATTTTATGATCCGTTCGGATTTCGGGTCGGTTTCGGTCAGCCCCTCTGACCCGACCCGACCCGATCTGAAATATCTGCTATTTTTTTTTACCCCCCTACTTTCTAACATTTACATTTAAAACCCTACCTATATATACTCAATTTAGGGTTTGAGGGATACATTACACGCCGCACTCTATCTCTCTGCGCATAGTCTGTTCTCCCGACTCCCATCCCAGTTGCCGTTCCTCGCCACCGCCGCCCGCCGTCGTCTCTCGCCTTTGCCGTCGCCGCTCGCCTTTGCCGTCGCCGCTCGCCGCTCACCTTTGCCGTCGCCGACTCACCGTTACCTCCATAGCCGAGGTAAAATACTCAACCTCAATTCCTCCCCTTTACCCTAATTTCAAAATTAGGGCTCCTTATTTGGTGTAGTATCTGATTGGCTATGATGGTGATTGTAATTTGGGACGGCGGTAGTATGTTTTTATGGTTTTATAAACTCCCTGTTTGGTAAAAGTGTGACAAACTTGAAAGACTTGAATTTAGATTCTTTGACCTTCAAATCAGATTCTTTACACTTTTTTCATCTTCTTATAAAGTGTTTTAAAATTTATACCAGAAATATCTTGTGAATATGCTAAAATTCTAAAACTATAGTAGCTTTTGCAAAGGGTTCGGTTCCATACCTTTTCAGTTCTACTTTTCTTATTTTCTGCATTTATATTTTGTTCATACATAGCGGTAATCACTGTTTTTAGAAATAAAAATTATTATATAAAGTAGAGTTGTTTTTAGAAATAAAAATTATTATTACAGCAACTCAAGATCATTCCTTGAAAAAGTTCACATAAATGGGATATTGATTTATTTTGCTTTGCGTTGAATGCTTATAGATGTCTAAAGAAATTGTTCAAGGGAATACAATTGATATTGATGATGATTTGGAAATGTCCGGAGACAAGAATGAAATTGTAAATAAAGATTGTGGTGGCTCTCATAGTGTTGTTGCTAGCAAGACTCCTGTTAGTTCTAGCCCCTCTTTGAATGAGATTGAGAGTTCTTCTATGGAGAATAATAAGGGTTTAAGGTCTACTGTTTGGAAGGAGATGACTAAAACAACAACAAAGATGGTGTTTTTGCAATTTGTAATCATTGCAATGAGAGACTAAGGGGTGAAGGTAAGAAGGGTACCTCTCATTTGCGCAATCATTTGGAAAGATGTAAAAAGAGAAAGAACAGAGACATTAAACAAATGATTTTACAAGGTAGTTCAAAAAAAGCGATGGTACGATGCAATATCGTCCGTTTGTTTTTAACAAAGATGTGTCGAGGAATGAACTAGGGAATATGATTGTCTTGCATGAATATCCTTTGTCCATGGTTAACCACGAAGGATTTCGTGCTTTCACATCAAGCCTCCAACCATTGTTCGGGAGTGTTTCAAGAAATACAATAAAGAGTGACATTTTAAAAGCATATCATTCCAAGAGAGAGAAGTTGGTTGCGATGTTGGAGAGCTTGGACTCTAGGGTTGCTATAACTACGGATATGTGGAGTGCAAGGCCAACCAAGAAAGGATTCATGGCCGTAACCGCTCATTATGTTGATTCCGAGTGGACTTTACAAAGTCGGCTAGTAAGGTACGTTGTAATTTACTTTCATATATTTTGTCTACTTAGTAATTTAGAATATCAATTATAACAATATATGTTTATTATTTTTACTTTAGGTTTATTGATGTTCCTCCTCCACATAATAACGATTGCCTTACGGAATACCTCGTTGAAGCTTTAATAGATTTAAATCTTGATAGTAAATTGTCAACATGCACCGTTGATAATGCTTCTTCAAATGATGCCATGTTACCCAAGATTGTTGATAGATTAGATCCTAACACTCTATTGATGAGGGGAAAACTTCTTCACATGCGTTGTTGTGCTCATATCTTGAACTTGATTGTGAAAGACGGTTTAGAAGTCATTAGAAGTGAGATTGAAAAAGTAAGAGATAGTGTTTCGTTTTGGATAGGTTCTCGGGCTAGAATTCAAAAATTTGAGGAAACGGCCCGTCAACAATCAATTAAAGAGACTAAGTGTTTGGCTCTTGATTGTCCCACTAGATGGAATTCAACTTATATTATGCTTAAAACGGCCTTATTGTACAAAGTTGTATTTCCACGGTTGAAACAAAAAGAACGATCTTATAATTGTTTACCGAGTGAGGAAGATTGGAGAAAAGTGGAAAGAATTACCGAAAAATTGAAATTGTTTTATGATGTGACGGTAATGTTTTCGGCAACTTCTTGTCCTACGGCTAATGAGTTTTTTTTAAAAGTTTGTGAAATCAAATTAGCCTTAAACAATTGGGTTAATGATTCTGAAATCTTTATCTCGGAAATGGCAAAAAGGATGCTTGAAAAGTATAATAAATATTGGGGTGTTTGCCATGAAATTCTTGGGATTGCATGTGTTTTAGATCCGAGATTTAAGTTGAAGCTTCTTGAGTATTTTTCCCCCCGCATTTATGGTGATTTGGCTTCCGTTGAGATTGATAAAGTTCGGAATAGTTGTTATGATTTATTGAATGAGTACCAAAGTAAGGGACAAGTGATTGAAAATGTTGTGGGTGGGACATCTTCTTCCGGTGGGTTGAATGCAAGTGACATGCTTTCGGACTATGACATGTTTGTAAGTAGCACTTCTAGTAAAATGGATGTAAAATCGGAACTAGATCATTATTTGGAAGAAATAGTGTTGCCAAGGACTTCCAACTTTGATATTTTAGGATGGTAGAAGACAAATGGTCTTAAATTTCCAACTCTACAAAAAATTGCTAGGGACATCCTTGCTATTCCGGTTACAAGTGTTGTATCGGAGTCCGCTTTTAGCACAAGTGGAAGAATTGTTAGCCCATCTCGGAGTAGATTGGCATCTAATACATTGGAAGCATTGATGTGTCTTCAAAATTGGCTTCGGAATGAAAATAAAGGTTCTTACTTGAATTTACTATCTTTTTATTTTTTGCAACTTGTTGTTTTGTTTGTATATATTAACACTTTTGCTTGTAGGGCTTTCTTTGAAGGTGGAGGATGAGCAAAACATGGCAACATGCAACGATGATGTTGATGAGTAATTGAGTAAGGTATAACTTACTATAGTAATATAATTTTATTGCTTTTTATTTCAAGTAACTTTATAGGATTAATTAACATTTGTTATCTATTTGTATTGATGTAGGTTTGGGGTCTTTTCTTGCTTGAAGGTAGAGGTTAGAATGAAGTTCTTAGACTTGGTGATACTTGAAGAATGAAGTATTTCAAAACTCTATGTTATATTTTTAGAACATTTGTTGGGATTGTAATATGTGATGTTAAACTATTTTCTTTGATTTGTTTGGTTTGTTTTGAGATTGTAATAACTTTCTTAGTGTTTTGGGATTGTATTTATTTTGTTTTGAGATTGAGTTTGAATGCATGATTTTTTTTTGATTTTTTTTTTTGTTGAAGTGTCTGTTGTTGAAACAACAGACTGCCATACCTAGTTCTGAGCTTCAGCCTTTTCGGATCGGGCGGATCGGGGCGCAAACGGATCGAATCGGGTCGGGCGAAGACGGGGGAGCGGATCGGATCGGGTTCGGCAAGCCCTTTTTACAATTCGGATCGGATTCGAATCGGCCCTGATCCGATCCGAACCCGACCCGCTGCCATCCCTAATTATAACGTGTAACACTACACGTGATTATAGCCAACAAATCGTGTATTTTCACACGATATGAAATCTGTACTGGGTTATAGAGAGCAGACACATAACTTAAACCACATAATCAACAACAATATTAACAAACTAATATCAAAAACATAATCAACAGTGTGAGCCACAATGAATGAAGATCTATACCCTTTGCTAGTCGAGGATGGTGTCGCGGGGACTCGAAAAAATTTGTTAGTATGCTCCCAATCTGACGGTTCTCTAGAACTTCCGGTCCGGGGTTTATCCGCCTTTGAAATATGATCTGGCTCGTAAGCATCTCTCGTATGGTGATTAAGCCCTTCTTCCATCGTTTTGAAATAACTTCCTCCTTACCGGTTCAGGTGCTTGCTCAACTTTATTCAACATAGCTTGAAAATTGTCTTTATCTATCGAAGGCTCACATGGAGGGTTGTCTACTTCAATGTCCAACTTCTTCCAAAAATCATGAATTGAGGAAAGCTCAATCCGTCCCCCACAGTCCTCTATCCGTGCAATCTCGTGACTACATGGAAGTTCATGTGTTCGCCTGTAGTAACACCCGCAGGCAGCCTCAGTGATGACATTACCCCCATTACGACCCCGCTGGTTTCTAATGATTTTTTGAATACGAGACCGCTCTTTTCTGATATTGCGCAAGGCTACCGTTGACACTTTAGTCAATATGTTCTGATACAGATTACCGGTCATCAAATCAATTGGAAAGTCACCACTGACTCACTAGTGGCCTCCCTCCAAATCTCCCGGGCTCTGTGATCACCAAACCCGTATATAAGAGTAACATCCTCTGGGCCGCCACCTGGGTTACCCTGAATCTGCCATGATGGTGGCTCCTCCTCACCCGCATCCTGCCTCCTCCTCCGTCCCTGCCCTCTAGCCACATTCCCACCCTGTCTCCTCCCATGCCTCAATGGTCGTCTAACACCCTCCTCCTCCTCCTCCTCCTCCTCCCCCTCCTCCTCATCCTCCTCCTCATCCTCACCCTGCCCCTCCCCCTCCCGCCCCTCCTCCTCCTCCTCAGTATCCCCCTCCTCCTCCTCCTCACTATCCCCCTCACTACCCCCTCCTCCTCCTCCTCACTATCCCCCTCACTACCACCCTCCTCCTCCTCCTGAACATCATCAGACGCTACCGCCTCCTCCTCCCTTCTCTTGGTCCGCCTTTCTTTTCTCTCCATATGCGTTTCAGCCTTCCTCTTTCTGTTGGACGCGGTCATACGTTCACGTGGCTACAAAAAAATCAAATAACAGACAATAAATTAGCATCTCGCAAATATGAACAAGACTATACACGTCTCGTGTTGAACAACACGAGACGCATCTCGTGTTGCCAAACACGACATATCGTGTTGTCTAACACGAGGGTCATCTCGTGTTGTCCCACACGAGACGTGTCGCGCCCCGAACCGTGGTCCTACTTGGCCCCACGCCCGGGACACGCGAGGAAGACGTCGTAAAGCAACTCTAAGAAAATTTTTCGAAATATATTTTCATAAAAAGTCTTATATGACTAAACAACATTTATTAGACTTGACTACAAGTCACAAAACAAACTTTCTCAAATGAGTACTTAGCCACTTGGCTATAACAAACTTTACTTATAAAATTTACAAACACGAACACCTACTAAAAGAGATGATACAAATAACTGAGTCACGGGTACACTACCCTAAAGGTATTACATTTACATAATGTATCCTTTATACACGTCACTTCCCAAAAGTCTTACCAAATATCTCTTTACCAACGTCCTCCCTGTGCTGTGACCTATTCCCTGGACTCCTTCTTATCTAAAACGGTAAACAAATAAGGGGTGAGAATAAATCTCAGTAAGTTACTAAAATGCAACTACATTACATGCTAATATGATGATCATAAAGAAACAATATTAACAAATAAGCGTATAACACATAGCACATAACATGAGAGGCTCCCTATCGCCAACCGTCCCATACCGGTTGGAAATAACGACCAACTCATCATGAAACACATAAACGGAAATAAACACTCATACGTGGATACTGAGCAAGGTTCTCAAACCAAACAATAGCCATCTGAGAGGCATCAACTGAGCAGCATCGAAGAGCTGAAACGGGTTCCGGAACCAAACAACAACAACAACAACAACAACAACAACAACGGGGAAAATGACACAAAGTCATAACCCAAAGTGCCCAACCTTTGGCCTAAGGAAGGGGGTTAAAAATGGGAAACCAATGATAGGAGCCTTATAATGTACTTGGCTCGAGAGACCATTATAATCCCTATCACTGCCCAACTCACACAAAAGTACCAGCTGGACTTTACACGCAAGCACCATATAGAAATACTTGCTTAAACAACAACCAGGGACAATGATTCCAATGTAGGGAACCATGCCAAACACATCAAGAAGATGAACCATTCAACACATTACAAAATATTCAACAATGCTCACTTAATCAATTACTCACATTTCACAACACTTGTGTTCACAAAGGAACCAATTCTACCACTTTAGTGATCTACAACAATCATCTAACTACTTTAGGACACTACCCAAAAACTAGACCAAGGTTGACCTCTAAATCCCTTGGTTTGAAAACTCTAAACTTTTCAGATGACTGGGCGGTCGCCCAAACGGGCTGTGCGGCCGCCCAAAATACTCTGTCCCAAGAGTAAAACCTTTCAGATAGATGTGCGGCCGCACGCCCTTTTTGGGCGGCCGCCCACATCACCTGGCAGACCAAAACTTAACCAAAGTTCACTCCTTTCGTTTCACAACCCAAAATTACTTGTACTTGTAACACTTAACATTTGCACTAATACAAAGACTACAAATTCAGTCTTTAAACAATTCTAACACCCAACAAGAACCATTTCCATACTACTCCTTCTGTCACAAATTTACAAGTATAAATAAAACATACCCAAAACATTATTTCACAACCTACTAGGCATATATAACATGTTTATATCCATTTATTAGGTACAACAACATTACTATACTTTCACAATACTACAACACCCATTTGTATTAACATTTCCCACATGCAACAAATTAGTACTACTCCCTCCGTTTCACAAGTATCATTATAATTTTTAATATACCAATATACCCACTTTAGGATACTTTCACTTCTTTCCCCGTCCCATAAGTAATAGTATAATTTTATAATACATTTATTTAACATTTAACTAAAGATATTATTTTACCGTCCCACGAGTAGGAGTATAACATATAAAGCATATATAATGTTGCATCATCTCATACTCCCCCAAAACCAAAACTACTATACCCATTTCCCACAAATAACAAGTCTATAACAAGTTTTACTACTCCCTCTGTCCCAAAATTACAAGTATATAAAAAGTATACTAAAACATCTTTTTTTCAACATATTAAGCATATAAAGCATGTTTATGACCATTTTAACATTTAAAAGGGGGATTAGTAACTTACCTATTTTCCGGAAAAAAGTGTCAAGAAAAATAATATTGATCGGTAGATAGAATCTATTCAACACCCTGAACATTTATATATAATTAGATTTGAAAATGGAGTAGTAAATTAAAATAAATAAAATGATTAAAACCAAAACCTTACCTAAGCTTTCTTCAATCAACAATGGCAAATTCTCTGGGAAAAAATGGTTTGGGAAAGTTGTTAGGGAGAAGGTCGACTGAGAGGGGGGGGGGGGAAGTCATTGTGTTTTATAAAATTTTCTCCCACTTTCAACTTTGATCACCTAAGTTCTATTTTAAACACTTAGACTCCTTACTCCAACTTTCAATAAAGCCCTAAAGTACTTAATTCCCTCAACTCTTTAACAACTAAATATTGGCCCATAAAATTCCACTACCCAACTTAACTATCAAAACAAATGTTACTACTACTACTAACATTTTAACTAACACAAATAATAAAATTAAGATATGCAACTCATAAAATATGATGCAACACAAAATTTTAAATTAAAATCCTCAAAATATATAAAATAAGTATAAAATAAATAAAACGGATTTGGGGTCGTTACAAGACGCATCTCGTGTTGTCCAACACGAGACTCATATCGTGTTAGCCAACACGAGACGTGCACGTCTCGTGTTGGCTAACGTGTCTCGTGTGGGTACAACACGAGATGACCCTCGTGTTGACAACACGAGATGCCCCTCGTGTTAGACACACGAAAAAAATTATCGATTGAGTTCAGACAAGAATGACATTAACACTCAGTTCATACAATCGATTTGATAAATCAAACAAAAAATTATACATTGGGAATTTGATGAGTGTAAAATTAGGTTAATATAACATTTTAATTTACATTACCATTTTTACCGGAACGGTCCTAGATGAAGATCCGGCGGCGGTGATGGAAGCGGCGGAAGCACAGGCGGCGGCCTTGGGAACGTTTTCTTGGAACTTTCACTCTCGCCATCGTCGTGTGGTTGTGGTCGTGGGTCTCGCGTCGGCGTCGGTGGTGGTGCGGTTCTGTTGTTCGGCGTCGTCGTTTCGCGGTATAGGTTACAGAGAGTTTGAAACAAACGATTTGAAATCAAAATGCCAAAATAAGTATATAAAGGGTATTTGGGTAATTTAGCCCTTCCTGTATTTTTGATTCCCTGTATTTACTATTCCCTAAAATTGTTAAGAAGGTAGTTGTTGTTTTTTTTTTTTTTTTTTTTTTTTGAAAGAAGTTAAGAAGGTAGTTAAGTAACCCATTTCTTAATAGCTTTTATTCCTGCTCATTCACTAATGATGCTTTGATTAATCATTTTTTAGATGAATATACGAATGATATGCTAATTAAATATTTATCTATTATCATGCAACTATATTCTTTTATTTCAATTGTATTTGAAGTGTGTATTCTAATTATCTATTTTAATTTCACTTCCA